>OZ016504.1:39975455-40062404 GCA_963966595.1 Physocephala rufipes
CTGGAAAAGATTTTGAAAGGGTTTCTCATTAGAGATTAGGTTCCAAATAATCGTCAGAATGTCGAGCGAGATAGAACTATCCATACAACCCATAAGCTGATTTCGCGAAGGGAATTCCTTAAACTCCTTTTGCGAGAATGATTTCACTGAGCAATAGCAACTAAAAAAACTGACTGCAGTCAGGTCTGTCAATAATAACGGTTTAACGCCGCTGCCTACGGGGTTTCTGTTATAAGCCGTTCAGTGTTTCTGTTGTTGTTGTTGGTTATTATTATGAATTTGCTGCGAACGAACATCTGCTAATCGACGAGGTCATCGAGAAAACAAAAAATAATAACAAACAGCACTTCAATAACTACTTAATAGAAAACAGTGGATGGCAAGAGAATCAGAAGAAAGAGTAACAAAAGAATGAATAAATTGAATTGACGGGAAAATATACGCATGTTGGTGATAAAAAATTCGATCTGAAACCGATTTGTTGGTCGTTGATAGACATGGTATATAATAAAAAGTTGAAGAACCCTTCGAAACAGAGCAATTATTATTTTACATTTATATTTCCGGACGATCATGACTGCACTATGACGCTCTTGCAATACAGCGAGACAGACGGATAGACGCAGATATCACTCGCTAGGTATAATTTGTTACTAATGATACAATTTCTGGGGTGTAACGTTCGTTATTATTATACCAGATCTACACAATTCATTACATTGAATTAAAAGACTGAATTAAACGAAAGTAATGTTCCAAGATTTACCGCTTTAGTTAGTTAGTTAGCTTAGTTAGTCTTGCCTCGTCTTTTGCTGCAGACTTTTAGCAATTTGACAACTGTATGGGTTACGTTTTGCCGAGCATATTATTGTCAAAACAGTTGAAAGATATCAGCGTATGACGAGACGGGATGTAAGGAGGATTCTTGAAATAAAAGCATAATAAATTAGAAATAAGGAAAGAATGCAATCTATCTATTTATATTTTTAAAACGCGCCATCCGAGACGACTTCGTGTGAGTTATGTGCAATGCTACCCGGAGGATACCCGTGCTAATAGAGATAGATATCTTATAAAAGCCATTTTAAAGGATCAATTTTCCAATTCTGACATTTTTGAAAAATTTCCTCTAGTGCTCAAATTAAGGATATGTCTACCCAAGAATGGGATCTTCCACCGAAACTACTTCATAGCAACTTGACAGACTTGTTTACCCCCAAAATTTCTCAAAAAAAAAAACAACAATTACATTTAAAACGAAATCATTTCAATTTATTATACTTTTATTATTAATTATATTTTATACATTGGTCAAATTTACCAAAGCGTAACACGATTGCTTCTCTTTTTATATTCTTTTACTTGCAAATATTTCCTTTTCAATTTTTTACTTATTTGTACGAACGAAAAGTTGAATATTCGTTTATTTGTAATAGTACGGATGGTCGTTTAAAAGTTACCAAAAACAAAATAAAAAAAGAATAAATAAATAAATAAAAAATAAACGAAACCCATAACAAGCAATAAAAGCATGCACCGTTTGAGTGGAGAGAAAAAATCAAGGCAAATGAAATAGATATATGGTAGTAGAGACGCAAACAAATTTAAAGAGAGATAGAATCAGGAAAAGTTGGAAAAAGAGCTAGTAAAAATATTTCGGTTTTGTTAATCCAATTACAATTAATTAATGGAATACGACATCAATAATAACAAAACAGTAAATATTAGGCCTGTAAACACACGTAGATAAGTGTATAAACTTGTAATTGTCTATATGAGTTCAATGTATTCTCGGTGTCAATACGAAAAAAAGTACAAGCAAGTACAATTTTAATTTTTCAATGTAATCCGGCCTAGTCTCAATACATTTTTGTCTGCCCTTCTCTGGAAAGTTGGTACAATCTTCCGTATCGTGGCAGAGGCACCTCCAAAAATGGTGCAACTATCGCACAGATATCTTCGCATCTCGTGCTCTTTGAAAGGGTAGGGGACATTGTGTTAAGAAGATATTACGCCTCGTTGAACCTTTTTATTGATTTTTGAGCTTTATGCCCACTTTGTTGTGAGCTCCGTCTGTAAAACTCCCTTTGAGTTTCAAAAAACTGCGATCATAACTGAAGGAATGACATTAAATCTCAAGGGGCTACTTTAACACCTTTCTTATGCTTCTACATGTTCTTTTGCTTACTTTGACAGTCATGAGAATATACCCTCATGAGAATATACTCTTACTGAGGCAATTTGATCAATCGTTTTTACAGAGTTCTGAAACTCTTGGCAACCCTAGACTCGCATCGTCGTTGGGAGTAATTTGTAAATGTTATATTGTATGTATGTGCATTTGATGTATGTATATTGAATGTAAATTTATGCTAATAAACAGCGAACGCTCGAGTGGTAATTATAATAAAGTAGTTAAATTGCGTGCATTATTAGTAGATTGTCACAATACGAGAACACATTGAACGACCACCGTATGTATTTGAAAGCAATTAGCCGTGATTAATAATTTTATTTTATTTTCTATTTTTTGACGGAAACCTAGTTTGTAAAAAACATTGGAACAAGGAAATGTGAAGCGGTCGTATAACGTTTGTTTAATTTTAATTAACGTCAAGTTTCCAAAACTAAAATTGATTTTTTTAAAAACACAAACAATTGAATTTCGTTAAGCATTTATGTATTTCACAAATAAGGAGTAATTGGAGTAGTTTCCCCCGATAAATGGCTATTATTTTATACAATCCAATATATATCTAAATCAGCAATATTTTATAGTCATAAATAATTTTAAAACCATAAATAATCTATACGGGAAATGCATTTTCAACTACTTCAAATATATTTTAATTGCTTCAGTAAAACTTAATTTAAATATTTAGGAAAGAATAAAATTAATGATTTCATATGTCAAGTGTCATCTGTCATGACATATATTTCATATTAAAATTTTTACTATCACTCTCCCTCTCTCTCACCTTCGATAAAATTAAGGAAATGGCTGATTTGTCAAACGTTTTAACAAACTAATAATAATTTTAATGTTATAAACAATAGTAATTAATAAAATTGTATTGAAATTACAGACATGTTCTCTGCTAACTTCAGCGCCAGCAGAGTTTTGATTTGTCGACGCGACAACTGTCGCGAGGTTGTGTTTATAGCATAAAACTGTAAATATCTCTAGAAAAACCAAGAAATTTAATTTTCAAAATCAGTGCCAAGGAATTTAATTTTCAAAATATGTGGGTTTCTTGGCCAATTCAATCGAAGTTAAATGACACTTTGGTCAAAACATTGCAAATGAAAAAAATAAATAAACATAAATAATGAAGAAGTCGAAAAAACGGCGAATAAAAGTGGAAACGAAATCAAAGCAAAGTGTGAAGTCTTAAAAGAAGAATCAGAGAATCAAGAATTGAAACCAATAATTCTCTCTTGAAAACAAAAGAGTGCTACAAAACAGTAAACTACGAATCCAACAACATCAACAGACATATATTAAAAAATTCTCTATATTAAAAGGTGTTTGAAAGTCATTGAAGTTTTATTTGAAATTTTATTTTTGTTTGAATTTGAAAGTCTTTGAAACTTTCATAATTGGCCAATTTTTAACTCACAAAGTCCATAATAATTTAAATGTAAAAAATATTCTAAATGAAATTGATGAAATTAACGTTTAATTTTAAATAAATTTTACTCTGGGTAGAAACCAAGTAAATAATAACTAAATAGTAAATTATATGAACAATATATACAATTGAAAGCATTGCGTAAAACCTTGAGCTCAAAAATATTTTATTTCGAAATGAGATCACGAAAATAGGAGAGGAAAAGCAAAAAAAAAAGATATTATTCTTAATTTATTTTACATTAATAAAGACTGCTTAAATTATATTTACATGATACAGATCATGTCATGGATATATGTAAGTATACGGATATATTAGTGTGCTCTGCCTATAAAGTAAGTGTAACAGATTTACAACAACAACAAGTTATATATCAACCATATCAATATTAACCAACAGAAACGAACTAATGGCATAGCAGATGCATCAACGAGTCAATCAGTCTGTTAATGGATGGCTTGATTTGTCCGGCACCGATTTAAACAAAATTTGCAATTACAATTTATTATTTCTTGCATTGTTGTTGTTATTGTTGTTATTATTGTTGTTATTGTTGTTATTGTTATAAACTAACTACAACTGCTCACTTTTCAAAGCACTTTTATTTTATGAATAGCTTTTTTCATACGAAATGAACAAGCTGAAATGAATTATATATAATTGCTATTGTTGTTGTTCGGAATTTCGAGTTGGTCGGTAGAATTTGAAATTCCAGAAATCTGAAATGTTAATTCAGCCCTCTTTCCCGTTCATGTATTTAGTAATGAATTAAAGAATGAATGAGTGACCTTGTTACAGTTTTATTAATTCAGACAGGGTTATTTTATATTCACTCAAACAAGAAACATAATTTTCGCTTAACCCGCAAATGCCTGTGAGGCCTATAATGACCTATAATTTTTGATGACTTCTTTAAACGCGTTTTCAAATTAAACAGCGCTCATAAATTAAAATTTTACCGTAAATGAATATTTTGCATAATATACTATTTCTTGGTTTAATTCGAATTGAAAACTTTTTATATTTCCTACAATGAAATGATTAATGAATTCTTGTCTCCGCATTTAACTAATTATTTGAACTATTTTTATTGAAAACATCTCGCAATAGAATTGAGTCATTGCACCTGACTGATTCACGTTGACGTTTTTTATATATTATTATTATTATTGTTATATATTATCGAGTCAATCAAAGGAAAAATCAAATCAAAAGAAAATCAAGCAACAAAAATGTTTGAACTTGAAATTCAATTAGAAATTTAAAATATTTTAATTAATATTAATAAAATTAATTTCCCTCAATCCTATTGAGGATTTACAGCCATTGTAGCCATAGCCTATATTTGTTCAACTTTTAAAGATTTCTATTAGGTTGGAATAAACTGAATTAAACAAATAAATAAATAAATAATTGAAATAAATAATGCTTGTTATCACTTTGGGTTTGTGCTTGAATAACCTGCGGACGTGGCGTGCCGTCAACGGTTTGTGTTAATTTGAATTGTCATCAATTCTGTAAAGATGAATTTTACGAAAAAAGTTGATCTCACGCGCTAAATTTGAAATGAAAACTAATAAATTGAATAAAACTAAAAAGGCAAAGACGTCACTTAGAGCCGGAACTGTGGTGAAGGGGCGGGGGAAAATGTTTTATTGGAACAAACATCGCCCACGCCCACGAAGGGCGTTTTGATAAGAACGTGTGATTTGCTTGATGTTTTAAATTATTTACATATAACAAAAAATTGGATGATTTATTGATTAAAGATTAAACAAAGGGATATATTTCAGTCCAAAAATTTTATTGTGATCATTTTTTATCATAAAAAATACTATTCTTTAAAATCTAAATATTAGGATGCCGGAAATAATACGAAATAGTAAAACTGTTTTGTAAATCTATTCAAAAACAAAAGTCACAGAAAGAGATAGCAAAGAACCTTAGTTAATTCAGATTGGAAACGTACTCAAGCAGTCTCAGACTTTTGAGAAGAAAGTATTATTTTAGAATCAAAGTCCACATGCATATACTATCATACATGTACACATACTCATATACTATTAATATTATACTGTAATATTAGGGAAATTAAAAATCATTGCCAGAAGGGAAAAAACGAAACAAACAAATATCAAAGAACGTGAAAACGGTGATAAGGAAAATAAAATGACGAAGAATGTAAAATATAGGAAAGAACATTTTTATAAAGTGTGTTTTCTTCGATATATCACTACTACAACTTAAGAATTAAATGAACGAGAACAAGCAAAGAAGCAAAGAACTGCATAAATCGGAATCGAGTGGTGACGAGAGTAAAAACTAGTTTCTAGTGGCGAACAAGAAAAATCAAATAAATGGAAGAAAGAATACAATTAAGTCAATGTGTGTAGGAACGAAAAAAACGAGTTTATAAAGACGAAAAAAAAGAAAAGTTAATGCATAAAAAATAATACAAAAAAATAAAAGATTAAATGCAAAAAAAAATCGAGTTAATAAAATATTGCTTGTATCTAGAAGTGAGTTGAAACAAGAGCGAGTCCACGAGCAGCGAGTTATTTTCGCTTGTGTGCAAGAGCTTCTGCTTAAAGGGCTGCACAAGACATACTGAACGATTAAGACAAAATAAACAACATAATTAAGCAACGCGTGTATTACGATCAGCCATTATATACGACTGAACATCGGAATTTGTAATACAACGTATATTCTAATCCCCCTTTTCACCAAAGATATCCAAAAGCACTGAAAACAGAAGTGAAATGTTTCTGCAGTGCGCAGGATTGCTAATATTTTCTGTCCGCATAGAAATTCACAGCGTTCCCTTGCCGTTGTAACAGGCCATAGGAAAAAGTCAAACATACTTCCTTTGTGAATTGCTTAAATCGTGTCCTGTGCACCAACCGCAATTTTCACCTTATCCCCCACACTTTCTGAAGGATTATTTGATATCATTTATTACCACTCGTCTTTCTATTAAAAGTAGCGACGAAACAGATTTTTTACTGTCTTGTCATATTTTCTGTCAGTGTCACAGCTCAATCACAGTTTAGTTCGAGTCACTCGAAAACACTGCAAAATATGAAGTTTATCTAAAAACCTTTTATTTTCTCCAAAAAACAATATCTTTTACATTATTTTTACTAAGAAAAGCTTAAAGCTTCGTCAACCCTGTATATTAAATAATTATGAAACAAGAAAGAATTACGCTTCAATCACGTTTACAGAGTTCCTTGAATACTTGATCATTATTCAAAAATACAGACCACAAACCACAATTTAGTTTGAAAAAAAACAAAGACAGTAAAAGCGATACAATAAAAACAATTCGGTTTAAACCCAGCCCAATCGCAGAAAACGTTTTTTAAAAATGGATCGCTTTCCATTTTTCTCTTTTCTTGAATTTATAGCTTTTAAAATTAAGAGTGCACAAGAAATGCATATATCTAAATGTGTGCTGATATATATAGCATATATATAATTATATCATGGGCAGAATGATTTCGTTTAATCTTAATCGCAAGTGAAGAATTCAAAAAAATTAAACAACTAAAAAGCTAGCTTCGACCTGACTGAAATTTATATGCGCTACACTCGTAATACAAATCTACATGTTTATGGTTTTATAATTTATAGATATTCTAATAAACACTGTGCGGATCACGTACAGTTTTGTACACTTTCCCATGCACGGTATATTTTAGATACAATTTGCTCTACGAACAAACAACATTTAATTATAAACACGAAGAAGCTCATAATGGTTTTAATCGGGCGTGAAACTGGGCAGATTTTGCCCAATTTTAAAAGGACACAATATGCAAAAATGGAAGGGGCTGCGTTCGTTTTCCAGCAATTGGGATCCACGAGAGAGTGGAACAAACGCGTTTTTTAAAGTTTCTCTTTGCTTTGAATGTTGAGCTCGGATGTAATAGATGAACTATAAATTATATCCATGAGTTGAGAAATTAACTTTAAACATAAATGAACACATATTAAAAAGTAGGCGTGAAACTTAACCCATTTCACTCATTTTCAATATCAAACGACCTGTAAAAAAGAGAACTTTCAGTCCAAATTTCATGGCAATAGTCATGAAATTACGTTTTCTGTTGTAGGTGTGATCTTGTGAACAGACAAATAGACAGACTCTGCGTCGTAATATATATATTCTTCCATATCAGTTATGCCTCCACCAATACGTTACAATAACTCCAATACGTTTCCGATTGTTTGTAGGGTGTTATGAGAAAAGCAAAAAACAAGAACAACTTGCGAAAGGAAATCTATTAAGTAACTATAAAAAATTCTAGTGGATTGAGAAAAATAAATATCCATATATTGAATTTAATGTATTAAATAAAAAACATATATGAAATATAGTACAAAGTGCAATGTGAAAGCATTGCAATCAAATTCAAACTGGCTTTTTTGGTATGCGATTATATAGTCCTTACTACATAAATATATTCATTGCAATCACATTTGCTTAATAAGCAAAAATTCCTCTACCAAGAATTCCTTTACCAAAATTGTTTTAATAACAAACCAAGTGGCAGACTATATTCGAGTCAACAGTTTTATGGTGAAAACGCCTTTCTCTGATCATACTTATTCACCTTTCAAGGTGAAATGCTCTGGGAAAATATGTTCAATTATATTACTCTTTAAGCTCATTTTACACATTATACGCTAGACAGATACAACAGACTGCATAATGAACTGAGATTTTTTTAAAGTATTTTCTTTATATTAATTTTTGATCGGCAAAGGAACATTTCTTTATCCATCAACGTAATGCACTAATACCTCAAAGGGTGAATTTTATGCCTTTGATGCCTGATATATGCATTGATAACGCTTATACTATAGGAATCACTGATGAGTCATTGCTCTAAAGGTGAAATGAAAACTTAATCAAATTCTTTTTAATTGATTATTCCGTAAATTCGTACTAGATTTAATTGGATTAATTCTCTTTATGCAGATAACAGACTACACTTAAATGTGGCTATATATAAATTCATAGATCTTTGTTAAATTAAGTTAAACTTTTGTTAAGTCAGCAATTATTGTCTAGTATTCGGGATATATAATATACGACCATATACATCACGTAGAGGGTATAATGTGTCCGAATGAAAATATAAAAAATACATTCATCACATTAATTTTACCAGTTTTTTTTCAAAAACAAAATCACGTAAGCTTCTCCACAAAATTGAAAGAGTTTTCGGAGATTTCCACAAAGGTTTGAACAGAATTATTTATTTAAAATATTTTCATTTTCATCTTTTAAAACTCATTATCAGTGACGATGAAACATGAAACTTACTGCTAGAAATAAATGTGGACAAATAAAGATAGAGAATGGCTTTAGATAGATTAATGATATTTTATCAAATGAGGGCTAAGAGAAATGACTCAACTTTCTTAAAGATAAGATAAAGATATCATTGATATTTAGGGTCTCATTTAGGGTCACGCAAAACGAAACGAAGACATTTATTTTCTTTTCGTTTTTGTATTTTCCGTCATTTTTCTATGCTTTGGCAGCTTGTAGGAAGGCAGCAGATAAAAGGTCGGTCGACACGAAATAAGAAAATGTTGTTAGTGCCTATCAGTTGTTTCCAGCCGATGGCCGAAACCGCGAATTTTTTAGTACTAGAAACGAGTTCGCTCGGAGAGCTTTTTCCGAGGGACCTGACAAAAGTTTTGCATATTACAAAAATTAAGGCCTCGGTAAGGTCATCGCAGCAGTCTTTCTAATTGTTTCGTTTTGAGTAATAAGGTAGATAATCTGCTACACTTATTTTATTTTAGACGGGCAATAATTCAATAAGCAAAAAAGATCCCTGAGCAAATTCTTTGAAATTTTTTTTTTAATTCTAAGATAATTTCATAGAAGTTATAGAAAATTCTAAGATAATTTTATAGAATGAAATACAGAAATGAGTAATCTAGAAAAATAAAATGATTTTACAATATATTAAAATCTGTCAATCTGGCCTCAAGCACCGAGAGACCAAAGCAAAGAAAAATATTGATAATGAACTGAAAATTATTAATAAAAACCAGATTTTTTGTTCAATTCTAAAACCATGACCCTGGACGGCATTATTACGAACAGAAAACTCGATTTCACGAATATACATTTTGAAACTAAAAAGCTGATGACGAAGGAAAACAACTATCTGAATTTCTTAGGAATTTTTCTTAGGAATTGGGTACAAGTTCCTCGAGAAATTTGTAACTACGCCAACGCCCCTTGCACCTGCATTTTTGCATGGATATTGATTCCAAGCGTGATTAAAGGTGAAAAATGGTAGAAAATTTGTTTGAATTAATTGAATACAAAAATTATTATTTCTTTTTTTTTTAATCTGGTTTAATATGGTTAGAATTTATTTCGTTATCATAAACGAGAAACCGAACTACGAATCGATTTTCTGTTATAAAACGAAGCTCAAATAAAAGTATTTAACCGTGATCAATTTAGTGCGGGCTTAGTGTTAGCAATTAATTATACATGTCCATAATTTTCCGTTAAGAATTAAATATTTCACATTAATATGACAGGTCATCCATTTCCGTCGTGCCCCATTGATTTTTTTTAATAAAACCCACCTTTGTTGTTTACATTTGGTACAAATTAAATGGAAATAAAAGGTGAGCGAAATGTTTTCAACAGACTTGATTGCAAATATGGCATTATACTCGGTAGCAAACGCACAGCAAACAAGAACAACATCGGACGAAATCTCACACATTGTGTAGATGAATTCAACATACCATAGAAAATGGCCATTATAACAAATTTTTAATTTACAGTATGTTTTAATTTACGTGTGTTCTATCTCTATCTCTGCCGTAAATTATGTTTTTGATTCGTATTGCCAGACTGAAAAAAGTATTAAAATTGTGTAAACAATATTTACAATGAAGTATATTTCACTGGAAGCAAAGCTAAATGTGAAAAATCTAGAATACAAATGTCTAATTTCCTTTATTTTCAGAATCAATTCTAGTTAGAAAAAGTCTAAACTGGCAACATATAGATTTTTATAAAGATATTAAAATTCGAATCACACTTGTTTTTTCAAAACCGTGTTATTCTTTTTCTTCGCTTTGTCAGGGAATAGTTCTTTCAACTTCGCGTCATTTTCCCCGAAACGACAACAATGAAGAAAAAACATATGAATAAATAAAATTTATGAGTCAAGTTTATAAATTCTCTCTATCAAAATGTCGAACTGTCGAACTGGCTGTTTCCCTTTTAAGTATTCGTGCGCATTCTTTTCCATTTTTTTGACAGTTTTGCGTAACAAATATGTAAAAAACAAAACAATGAATTTATTTGCCAAATCGATAAATTTTTTACAAGAAAAAATTTTATATTAATATGAAGGATTTCTTTACTTATCACTGTTTAATTTATTTATATTTTATAAGAAGAAATTTATTGATTTGGCAATACCGATAACGATACTATTTATACTTATTACTCATATTTGTCACTGATATTTACATACCTTCGGCATTTCACGTTTGCGACGTATTATAACTCCGTCATTTTCTATATAGTCTGGCACTTCCTTGCGATTTGAAAAATTGAAGACCATGGTATTATTTTCGGTGGCAGCAGATAATGGTTGACGTTTCTTTTTAGTCTGTAACGCCCATAGTGGGCTGCTATGATGTGTGATCGTACTGGCAACATCCATTTCGCTCAAACCGGAAGAGCTTTTGAAATTTCGGCTACTGCTACTGGTGGTTATCACGTTGTCAACACTAGCTGTTGCGGTTGAGGATGGTACGGTTGCAGCTGCAGCAACTGCTCCCGGGGTTAACGCAGCTGCTGTCGCTGATGTTGTCGCGGCAGCTGGGATCGTGGCTGTTTTTTTCATGTCATTAATTCGATTCTTTTCGATTTCGCGACTGGTGAGAATCGGCTGTTGATGATGATGATGATGAACGTGAGCATGTGCATGAACGGTTGGATTGGTGACAGACGTATTATTAATATTGGTATTGGTATGGAGTATATGTTGTTGTTCTTGATTGTGCTTTATTGTTTCCATGAACTGTCGTTGTTGTAGGCTCGTTTGTCCTTGGTTGGTGCTGCCGTTTACCATATGCGTCGATTTGAATGAAGTGAAACACTCGCCGGCACTAATGACCGAGCTGGATGACGCGGTTGAAGAAGACGAAAACGAGCAGGAAGACGACGATGATGACGACGACGTAGAAGAATAAGAAGTCGTCGTAGTATTGGGAGAACCTACGGTAATTTGATGCAAGGGCCGTATAATACCAATTTGCTTGCCTGTCGGTGTTGTTGCTGTTGAAGGTGAAATTTCGTTTGTCGAGGTTATTCCTGATGATTTTTGATTGCTCGCGAACTTGAACTGTTGACACGTACCCGCTTTAGCGATATTATCAAGCGCCGCTTTTGAGACACGCTTCGACGTCTGACCGTACTCGTCGTCGCTAAGATCGCTACTAGTGGTGCTAATTGCTGCTCTAAAACTTTCAGCTTTCGATAAATGACGAAGATCGCCGCTTCCGCCGACGCCGCCACCGCCACTGCCAACACCAGTCTCGTCGTCATCGTTAGCAATGTAATCGAGGTGGTGGTGGTGGTGATCGTTTGTGTTTTTATCGTTATCGCTGTCGTCCGCTGTTTCATAACATATATTAGTTTTGTTTTTGTAGTCGCGCGTGCTGTTACTGCAATTGCTATTTTGAATCGCTTTATTCGTGCACTGCGTTACTTCGTCTCCTATGAAATCACATGCAGTAGCTGCTTCGCAAGTGTTTACATTGTTGTCTAATTGTTGTTGTTGCTCCTGTTGATGTTGTTGTTGTTGTTTCGGCTGAGTCGATTTTGTTTGGAATTCCTTGGCGATGACGTGCGAGACAGTCGATGATTGCTTTACCGTTTTATCCGCATCGAGACGCAGCTTTTCGAGCTTTTTCGTCAACGCTGTCACTGGAGAGTCTACAGCGGTAGCAACGTCGCTGCCAATGCCAGCTGCTTCATTCAAAAGTTTGTTGTTGTTTTGATAAAGACTATTGTGTCGCGGTATAATATCAGGCGAATTATTTGATGGCGTTCTTATTTTTAAAGATGGAGATGGTGGAGAAGTCGAATCAGTGGTAACGGGTGACAGCGGCGTTGCTAAATTTCGCTTTGGCGTTGACGTTGCATCAGATGCAATGGATAGAAAAACGGTATCCGGAGCAGTTGTTGTGGGTGACGTAGGAGCAGCAGCATTATTGGAAGAGACTGAAGCTGCAACTGCTGCCGTTTTACGTCCAATCGGACTGCCCATTAAATCAGCGGCAGCGATAACTGTGGGACCCTTAACCGGTATCTGTTTAGCAGCCGAAGTCCTTTTTGTGGGACTTATGGGTTGATGGGCAGATGGTTTTGGGAACACAATCGGTGGTTTCTGTTCCTTAATTATCGATCGATAATTAGCAACTTTGGTGGCTACTTCGCCATTGCCCTGAGCGCGACTAAAACCGCGACCACGCTTGTTCGCTGTGGCTTCAAATTTCTTTAATGTTTCCTTTACGAGATCAGGAGGTGGACGTTCAGTGTCATCAATGATCGACGTTAACCGACGCGGTGGCATATTATCTGTTCCGGACACTAAACGTTCACGCGCATTTATAATTTTATCCTCGATCGTTACATTGGCGTGGCGATTAGACGAGAACGAAGATGACGAAGACGCTATCTTGCTTGGATCCAAGTTGTTGTTTTTGTAAACAAAATTCCAAGGCGATTTTTCACAAAGAAGAGCCTCAACGGAACGAGCGCGTTTCAACGAATCATTACCGCGTTTCACGTGTCGCGAACGGATATTATTCGAGTGATCATTAGATACACCGCCATTATTTTGCGATTGTGACATACGTGAAGTCGCGTTGGTTGCCGCACCGAATTTCTGAAATGTGGCCGTCTTTTTAGTGACGTTTAATTGGTGGTGTTCATGGGTGGAACGCAAGATACCGCCAATTCGAGATTTTGATGGTGGAAGATTTTCTTGATTCTCACCATGATCACCTGCGCCGCGGTTAATGTCTTCATCATCACCATCATCATCATCAACGTTAGCATCGTCATCATCATCATCATCATCGACATGGCTGAGCCGATCATCACGATCGAGTAAATTATTTAAACTGGTTGCTCGACGCAATGTATCCAACGCATGTCGTTGCTTTTCCATTGATTCACGAAGCGCAAGACTTAGGTACCGACATCGCAGTTTAGATACAATACCAGGACCATAACTAAGATCTTCGCTGGTATCAAAGTCGGACGAATTGTCCGTGGCTGCTGAAGGTGGTATGGGTTGTTGTTGTTGTTGTTGTTGTTGTGGACGTCCACATACTGTTACAGCTGTTGCCGTTGCTTGCACACTGACTGTGCCACCAATAATGTGATGATGATGATGATGATGATGGTGGTTTGTTGTTGTATTCGCAGTCGTGCTGGTTTTTTTTATCTCTTGCACGGCAACCATTTTCTTCTTGTCTGCTTCAGACAGCGACGTAGCGGTGATTTTAATGGCTTGACTAATGGTGTTAGTGTTGCTGCTGGTGGGAGAAGTTGCAATTATTTCCTGTTGTATAGAAGAGACAGAAGAAGAAGATGGGGAAGCCGCAGCACCGCCACCGCCGATTCCTTTATATTTTATATATTTTGCTGATGCAGAACCGAGAATTGAAGACGCGTTGGCGTTTTGATTTTTAATAAATTGATTATTTTGTAATTTTGTCGATATTTTGTTTACAGACTTTTCAACTTTCTCATTATCCAATAATTTCCGATTTGTTGTTGTTGTTGGAGCTGCAAATGTGTCAGTTTCATTTGCTGTAGTTAATGATGATGATGTTGTTGTTGTCGACAACAACAAACGACTACAACCGAACGATACTGCCGTCAACGCGCACAACTTCTCGCTCTCGTTATTCAAATAGGACTGAGTTACTTTCGATAAACCAGCAGAGACGGCACTGGAGGAGACAAACACAGTCGGGCTTGATTTTGTTGTTGGAGTCGTTACCGCTGTGGCAGTGGCAGTGGTGGTGGTGGCGTTGTCTGATGGTAGTTGTGACGCGATTGGCATGCATGTGGATGTTAATGACGAATACGTTCCACATTTATTTATAACCGCGGCTTGGTTGGAAGCCTCTGTTTTTGGGAGATGTTGTGTATTTTTTGATTTGTGTGTTGGTGATTTCGATTCTCTCTCTGCCCCTTCTTCTTTTATTTCTCCATGTGTTTTTTGCTCCTCTTGGTCTGTTTCTTTTCCTGCTTCTTTTTCAATTCTGCCATTAAAATTTTGTTGTTGTTGTTTCTGTTTCATTCGGTATGATATTGTAGACGACGAAGTAGCCGTTGTTGTTGTTGTTATTGTTGTAGAACAGTCCGAACTTGTGAAACGAGTAACAGTTGTCGAAATGATAGGGTTATTGGTGTTAGTGTAAGTGTCAGTGTTGGTAGACGTTGTCAACGGCAACGATTGTGTCGTTGTTGTTGTTGTTGCAGAAGAATTCGTGCAAGAATCTGGTTCTTTGTTTGAAAGCAATCTGGTCTCTGGGGCCACGAACAATGATCTTTGCTTTGGTATTGGAGTTAAAGTTGTTGTTGTCGTTGTTGTTGTTGTTGTTGAGTGTATTACTTTTCCTAGTGATCGATCCATGAGAAGACTGCTGCTAATCTGCGGCTGTGAATGACCTCCAATAAATTTTGCTGATGTTTCTCCTTCCGCGGCTGTTGTTTCTATTGCTGTTGTTGTTGTTGCCGCCGCTGTTTGTTGTGGTGGTGAAATTACTGGATTACCATGAAGATGAAATCGTTCTGGTTGCTTTTGCCTCGGTTGGATGTTAGTGTTGTCGTTTCTTGCCGGCGTTTTTGTGATACTGTTTGTTGTTGTGGTTGCTTTCAGCTGTAGTAACAACTGTTGCTCTTCGGCAACTGCTGCATGTTGTAGCTGATGCGTTACATCGGATGTTGTTGTTGCTTTTATATTTGCACGATCGGCAATTGTTAGCATGTTCTGTTGCTGATGCTGTTGTTGTTGTTGTTGTTGACTAGCGAGTTTTGTTGTTGCTGTTAAAGATGCTTTGGTTTGATGTTGGATGGGATTCAATGTAAAATCTTTTGTTGGTGAACGCAATCCATCTGAAAATATAAATGAACTATTTAAAAGAATTTACTGAAAGAGAGACAGAGAGAGATAGATAGGGAGAGAGAGGGATAGGGGAAGCTGATTGTTAAATAAAGGAAGCATTAAAACAATATGAATTTTGTTGTCTTTTTTCTCTTCCCATTTAAGAAAATCATGTTTGATGAAGAGCATTGAATGAAATCAAAAAGGCATAACTTGAGCTTCAAAGAAGATCAGGAAGAGGAGGAAGAACAAAAATAAAGCAATCTCCGTGAGTGATGAATGACCTAGCGAATATTTTTGTTAAACCAAATAAAGTAATATTTTTCAAGGGTGCAAAAGTTCATTGAGAGGAAATAATTGAATGAATTACCGGTAAAGAAATGCGATTTTTCTTACCGCGGAGGTGTAATAATTTTTAAATGAAACGTCATTCCAAATAATCAGTCTAACCCGTTCATACTTGAAAAAATTACCCTAAACCAATCTTCCCGTAGAGAACCGAACCTCATAATACATAAATAATTAGAAATATAAGCAATAAAAAATTAATATTTGCAAAACTAAAAAAACAATTTATAAAAAATTTAGAGCTCATTGTAATAATTATTAAAAAATTGCATTAACAAAAATTAAATTAATACTAAATTCGAGTTTCACAAGCCCGAGACGCACTCAGTAATTTTCAATTCATTGACATAATTATTTACTTTATTCTTTTATTTTCGTAAAAGCGTTGTTGGTAAACGATGAACAAAAAGCGGGTTGGTAGTAAAATCCCGGGTGACATAGTTCTAAATGAAGAAATCACGAAAAGCAAAATCCCAAAATTCTTTCACCAAAATTCGAATTGTTTTTGTTTAAGGAATATTCTTGTACTTGTACAAAACTTTAGCATCAATAAACAAGATCCCAATATTCTTGCACACCAAGT
Source organism: Physocephala rufipes (assembly GCA_963966595.1). Lineage (NCBI taxonomy): Eukaryota > Metazoa > Arthropoda > Insecta > Diptera > Conopidae > Physocephala > Physocephala rufipes. The sequence continues at coordinate 39,992,210 of OZ016504.1, forward strand.
GTTAGTAATAACGGTAATTTCGGTAACAATAATAAAAATATTTATTCGCTACAAGATATTCTTATATTCGGATTTTGTCGTTCTTAATTTTACTATTTCGGAATTTTGTCGTTCGGGACTTTATTTGCTTCCCCTAAAAGTATATATGGGAAATATTTATAAACAATCATTCTACAAAAAAATACGTGCAATAAAAAAATCGATCTAATTTGAAAACATTTCAAAAAGGAGATAATGATGACCTTCTTCAAGAGTAATGCATTAAAATTTTAAACGTTATCTATACTTTTCTGTTTAATTTCCAATACTAATATTCAATTAGCTTCGGGTAATGATATTTTAAGCAGTAATAACATCATTTATTTAATTGGAAGAAAGTGATAACGACTGATAAGACGAATATTAGTGATTGCATAAAATAGATTTTCTGATAATTTCAGAATTGCGTGTGTATTAATACGTCTCGGTATATTACGCAAATGCACAATCTGTTTAAATTCGCGCAAAATTTATTATTTTAAATTTATATTTAATTTTGTTAGTCATGCAAAATATTCCAGGATCTGAAAATTTCACAACTGTGATTAGCTTTTAGGCTTAACTGCGAGCAAATTTAGAAAGAAAAAAATTAAAATTTTCAATCGAAGAATCTTCCATTCGTAACACTATAAAGATTTCTTAAAATAAATAAATTATTTTGCACAATGTGGCAAAACCTCCAACCATGTTTGTTTTGTTGTTTTGCCGCACCCACACTGGGGACATTTGTCTCGGGACACGTCAAATTTGTTGTTGTTTTACGAGCAAAACGATGAAATGAACTGTGGATTATCAACGAATGAATTTGTCCCTTGTGCGACACTTGTGTCCCTTGATATTTACTGAGGACACCAAACAGCGGGTTGCGTATCGACATTTGTATTGTATTCAGAAAAGAGTATATCAAAGTCGCGGAAGATTTGTTCGATCAAGGTTATTGCTAGGACTGTAAAACATAAAGTATATTATTTTTGCTCAATTTTTTTCATAAAATCTTATTATATTATATATTAGAGCCACAATATATAGTTTCACAAATTTCGATTCCTTGTGCATTAGAATACTGTATGCACAAATATTTGCACTTTCAGTTCATATTTTTAGGAAAGGAATCTAACAATCCATCAAATTCTAAGACAATTCTAATATTAAACAATATAAAAATAAAAATAAAAAAATAGTTAATTAAAAAAAATAAATAACTAATAACTAAAACTAATAACAAAAATTTAAAAATAAGTAAGAATGTTGTCGATAACTTGGTTTGGTATTCCAAGTTTAGAAGGCTTCTCCTGTGGCTAAATATTGCAAAGTTAAGGCCAGCTATTCACCCGGTGGTACAAAGTTTCTCATATCTGTTTCAGCCTCCTGCAAATCGGTTTAGATCAAATTTAGAAATTCAGCAAATTTCTCCTCTGACATTTCCAAGTAATTCCGGTAGGAATATTTATCACACACTTGGATGTTGTTTGTCAGAATCTCAGGGATTTATTTGAATCTTTTCTTTTCGCCAGTTTTTAAACCAGCAGCATCTTCAGGCAGGGCTTTGCCAACTTCCTATCGTTCCACAGTATTTCAAATTGATTTTATTATGAAGATCAGGATTTACAAAGAAGATCAGGAAGAGGAGGAAGAACAAAAATAAAGCAATCTCCGTGAGTGATGAATGACCTAGCGAATATTTTTGTTAAACCAAATAAAGTAATATTTTTCAAGGGTGCAAAAGTTCATTGAGAGGAAATAATTGAATGAATTACCGGTAAAGAAATGCGATTTTTCTTACCGCGGAGGTGTAATAATTTTTAAATGAAACGTCATTCCAAATAATCAGTCTAACCCGTTCATACTTGAAAAAATTACCCTAAACCAATCTTCCCGTAGAGAACCGAACCTCATAATACATAAATAATTAGAAATATAAGCAATAAAAAATTAATATTTGCAAAACTAAAAAAACAATTTATAAAAAATTTAGAGCTCATTGTAATAATTATTAAAAAATTGCATTAACAAAAATTAAATTAATACTAAATTCGAGTTTCACAAGCCCGAGACGCACTCAGTAATTTTCAATTCATTGACATAATTATTTACTTTATTCTTTTATTTTCGTAAAAGCGTTGTTGGTAAACGATGAACAAAAAGCGGGTTGGTAGTAAAATCCCGGGTGACATAGTTCTAAATGAAGAAATCACGAAAAGCAAAATCCCAAAATTCTTTCACCAAAATTCGAATTGTTTTTGTTTAAGGAATATTCTTGTACTTGTACAAAACTTTAGCATCAATAAACAAGATCCCAATATTCTTGCACACCAAGTGTTAGTAATAACGGTAATTTCGGTAACAATAATAAAAATATTTATTCGCTACAAGATATTCTTATATTCGGATTTTGTCGTTCTTAATTTTACTATTTCGGAATTTTGTCGTTCGGGACTTTATTTGCTTCCCCTAAAAGTATATATGGGAAATATTTATAAACAATCATTCTACAAAAAAATACGTGCAATAAAAAAATCGATCTAATTTGAAAACATTTCAAAAAGGAGATAATGATGACCTTCTTCAAGAGTAATGCATTAAAATTTTAAACGTTATCTATACTTTTCTGTTTAATTTCCAATACTAATATTCAATTAGCTTCGGGTAATGATATTTTAAGCAGTAATAACATCATTTATTTAATTGGAAGAAAGTGATAACGACTGATAAGACGAATATTAGTGATTGCATAAAATAGATTTTCTGATAATTTCAGAATTGCGTGTGTATTAATACGTCTCGGTATATTACGCAAATGCACAATCTGTTTAAATTCGCGCAAAATTTATTATTTTAAATTTATATTTAATTTTGTTAGTCATGCAAAATATTCCAGGATCTGAAAATTTCACAACTGTGATTAGCTTTTAGGCTTAACTGCGAGCAAATTTAGAAAGAAAAAAATTAAAATTTTCAATCGAAGAATCTTCCATTCGTAACACTATAAAGATTTCTTAAAATAAATAAATTATTTTGCACAATGTGGCAAAACCTCCAACCATGTTTGTTTTGTTGTTTTGCCGCACCCACACTGGGGACATTTGTCTCGGGACACGTCAAATTTGTTGTTGTTTTACGAGCAAAACGATGAAATGAACTGTGGATTATCAACGAATGAATTTGTCCCTTGTGCGACACTTGTGTCCCTTGATATTTACTGAGGACACCAAACAGCGGGTTGCGTATCGACATTTGTATTGTATTCAGAAAAGAGTATATCAAAGTCGCGGAAGATTTGTTCGATCAAGGTTATTGCTAGGACTGTAAAACATAAAGTATATTATTTTTGCTCAATTTTTTTCATAAAATCTTATTATATTATATATTAGAGCCACAATATATAGTTTCACAAATTTCGATTCCTTGTGCATTAGAATACTGTATGCACAAATATTTGCACTTTCAGTTCATATTTTTAGGAAAGGAATCTAACAATCCATCAAATTCTAAGACAATTCTAATATTAAACAATATAAAAATAAAAATAAAAAAATAGTTAATTAAAAAAAATAAATAACTAATAACTAAAACTAATAACAAAAATTTAAAAATAAGTAAGAATGTTGTCGATAACTTGGTTTGGTATTCCAAGTTTAGAAGGCTTCTCCTGTGGCTAAATATTGCAAAGTTAAGGCCAGCTATTCACCCGGTGGTACAAAGTTTCTCATATCTGTTTCAGCCTCCTGCAAATCGGTTTAGATCAAATTTAGAAATTCAGCAAATTTCTCCTCTGACATTTCCAAGTAATTCCGGTAGGAATATTTATCACACACTTGGATGTTGTTTGTCAGAATCTCAGGGATTTATTTGAATCTTTTCTTTTCGCCAGTTTTTAAACCAGCAGCATCTTCAGGCAGGGCTTTGCCAACTTCCTATCGTTCCACAGTATTTCAAATTGATTTTATTATGTCTGCATCTTCATACCGAGTGATGAATAATGCATCCGTAAATTCGGTCGCCATAGAAATTAAAGCAATTTTAATTTCTTCAATATTCGCCGTAAACAATATATGGCGCACCACAAAATGAAATGTAATCAAATAATGTTCGAAAGTAGTGAAAACGCTACCATTCAGTAAAAAAGTATTTAAAGGTAGCAAAATGTAGTAATAAGTCTTATTAAAAAATCATGCATGGGGATACAACCTACATTCCAATTTGTCCCCTGTGTGAGTGTTATCGGGGACAAATAATTGAATAGTTCCATGTCTCGCGTAAATGTCCCCTGTGTGAGTGCGGCCTTTTAGAACACTGAAGAACACGTAGAGCACACGGATAAAACGAACGAATTATGTGTACGTTATGACAGTCAAAATTACGCGGCACTGCTGTCAAGGTCTCTCGTTACATTCGTCCAATTATACAAGCATTGAAAGCACAATTACTTGAAGCAGTATTCGATAAAGCGAGAGAGCCCTTCAAAACCGAGCATTAAAAAAAACAAGAAAATTGAAAAATATGGCTTAGTAAGAATTGAAATTAAATAGAATTCCTCGAAAGAGTGAACGAAATAGCAAGCGATGTTATGGATGTTTATTTACTGTTATAATTTAGTTAGTGTTATTTTTTTTGATTGCTGTTGTTGTTTTATTGGTCACTCTTAAGGCAGACCGTATCCTTTTTAGAGAGACCTGCGTACTTATGTAGCAATTATTTGTCTGCTATGACTCAGTAGTTAGCAATGTTTAACAAATCATTGAATACAAAAATATTCCTACAATAAACTGCATAATACAGTCGAACAATAACAATCTTGAACACTTGAAACATTGTAACGAGTAGTGATGACCATTAACACAAACACCACCCCTTGAAAAGGAATAAAACCCATATCGTTGAGAATTTGAATTCAGAAAATTATTGGTATTAAAACTGAACCAAACAACTAGACGATAATAAAATGATCAAAAGGAAACCAAACAAGCCTTAAAGTTAGAACAATAAATTCGGCCCAAACAAAGCTTATATACCCTAACACCCGTAATATAAACTTATAGTCTGATCGTAATGATTAGTGGGCGGTGCACACCCCCACATTTAACATTACATTTCTCTTTTCTTTGTTAATTTAGATCTACTAACTCACCTTCAACACCTTCACCTTTATTCACCTTTGTCAGAAATGTCGACTCATGATTTTTGTGGAGTGATGCCAACGTTTTGGCTATAAAATTTCAGCCTTATATTGAAAACTTATATTGATACCGATAAATCGGCCTCGATTTAATCGGTCTTCCTCTGTTCGACAGTAATCGTGATTTTTACAGACACTCAGACAGACAGACAGTTAGACTGACGGACGGACATGACTAAATCGACTCAGGAGGCTTTCCTGAGCAGGAATATATACTTGCCACACGTTACAAATGAAGGAAGTATGTAAATACACCTTATCCTTTCGGGTGCAAAATGTAAAAACAATCATTTTTAGGAGTTTCACAAATTACTATTTATTAAGCTTAAAAGGTTTAAAAATTCTTTATTAAACAACTTTAAGAATTGTAATTTGAAAGACAAAATTTATCTGAATATAATCGAAAAGAAAACTTCCGAAAATAAATCTTTATCAAGATTCTTTTTTTTCTGAATCCTATTGCACTACTCTCCGTTCTTTTGCCTAGGCTGAAATATATTCGCACACCTTCTTTTGTCCTGCTTTTCTAAACTCGAAACCCACTGTGCGCCGTAAATTATTGTTTATTTAATCCTTTTTATATAGAATCTACGCGAATATATATAGTATATTTATTTTACAACATTTTTACAAGAAACATATTAATATATATATATATATATATATATATATATATATATATATATATATATATATATATATATATATATATATATATATATATATATATATATATATATATATATATATATATATATATATATATATATATATATATATATATATATATATATATATATATATATATATATATATATATATATATATATATATATATATATATATATATATATATATATATATATATATATATATATATATATATATATATATATATATATATATATATATATATATATATATATATATATATATATATATATATATATATATATATATATATATATATATATATATATATATATATATATATATATATATATATATATATATATATATATATATATATATATATATATATATATATATATATATATATATATATATATATATATATATATATATATATATATATATATATATATATATATATATATATATATATATATATATATATATATATATATATATATATATATATATATATATATATATATATATATATATATATATATATATATATATATATATATATATATATATATATATATATATATATATATATATATATATATATATATATATATATATATATATATATATATATATATATATATATATATATATATATATATATATATATATATATATATATATATATATATATATATATATATATATATATATATATATATATATATATATATATATATATATATATATATATATATATATATATATATATATATATATATATATATATATATATATATATATATATATATATATATATATATATATATATATATATATATATATATATATATATATATATATATATATATATATATATATATATATATATATATATATATATATATATATATATATATATATATATATATATATATATATATATATATATATATATATATATATATATATATATATATATATATATATATATATATATATATATATATATATATATATATATATATATATATATATATATATATATATATATATATATATATATATATATATATATATATATATATATATATATATATATATATATATATATATATATATATATATATATATATATATATATATATATATATATATATATATATATATATATATATATATATATATATATATATATATATATATATATATATATATATATATATATATATATATATATATATATATATATATATATATATATATATATATATATATATATATATATATATATATATATATATATATATATATATATATATATATATATATATATATATATAACATATATATTTAATTTAATATATACATAAATTAATAAATATCATTTGCTCTAATGAAGTTTAAGAGAGAGGTGTGAAGAGTATGAAGGTGCGCCACTTAAATGAAGGGACTAGGCGCTAGCATGAAGCAATGACGATTAAGAAGAATAAAATGAATAAAAATAAAGAAAATAATTGCAAAATTTTGACATATGGAGAAGGCACGTATGCATACGAAGAAAACAATAATCAGTTTCAGGAGAATGATGGATTTGATAATGAATATGATAATGATTACAAAAAACATTGGTACAGACAAGAGAATAAACAAGTGGGAATAATAAGCAATTAAAAACTTGCGAACGAGCGATTGCGGTCTGTTCTGCGACGACGATGATGATGATGATGAAGTATTTTTCTTTTGTATTCTTGTAAACACTAAAATTTACAGAAATTGGTGCTTTATTAATATTTATATACCTTACAATGTCTTTAATTTAGAGACTTGCAATCATTAATTCTTTGAGTAATTATTTTGGAATTAATCAATTAGTATTCACATTTATTTCAGTAAAGTATGACACAATGTAAATAACCATCTGAAAATAAAGCGCACCAAAACGGTGAAGTAACGGAAAGTTCTACGAGTAAGCTTATTTGACATATCAACGACTAGTTCATACCAATGAAACAAAACAATTTGATAAGCCCCTGACAGGCATCTAAAATAAATGAAATTCACTATTTGTTCTAGTTCAAAATTTTATATATAGAAGAAAAAGTTTTATATACACTCCAAAAAAGTTACAAACGTGGTCTGAGTTATTCCATCTAGTTATTTGACATCAAAAATTTCAATGTCAAAACTGGCATCATGTGTAACCCATAGCAATGTTTGAATTGTTCAGTTGTCCACGCCTACGGGTTTTATTTTCTTTCTTCTCTGATAATTTGAGCGGTGTTTTTTAATATGTTTAGATGACATCAATCGCGATTATTCAAGAACCACCCACCCAACCAACCGTTATTTTTATTCAACTTCGTAAGCAAGCAGTTAAAAGTAGAAACGTTAAAATTTAAAAGGTCTGTCTCATTTAATATTATTAAAAGCAAACCAAAAAAAACTAATTCAATTTAAATCATCATGAGAGCAAGTCACAATTTTGCGAGCATTCTTTATGAGTATTCCTGTTTTTCAGTTTGTGTATTTGTTTGATTTACGTAAGTAGTAACTCGTTGGGCACCAGAAATAACCTGCCCCGAGAGCGAGAGAGAGAGAGTTAACGTGAGCCATGAATTGTATATAACTTCGGTGGAAGTGACGTCGATGATGACACTATGAGTGTTTGAACACAGTCTAACGATTAGGGATGAGTGTGGCGTCAGGATTTATCGATTTTTCAAAAAGGCGCCCAGATAAACATATATTTTAAGAATAATATTTATATACAAGGTTTTGCCATAAGATTCGTCAAAAGGTTATAACGAGTGAGTTGGATCAAGATCAAAAAATCTTTTGAGAGTTAGTTTTATCGAATTTATTAAATTCCGTTAAAATATTCAAAATTTTATCAAACAATTTATTTATGTGAAGGCTATAATAATTTATAAGTATTCCTATACAAATTGAACTTGCATTACTTTCAAAATAAACGGTTGAAATATTAGTCATACAATAAAATGAAAATAATTCTTATTCCACCCAAATTTAATATAAAGGAGAGGTAGAGGTAGAAAAAGTCAGTATATAGAATTAAAGCAGTTAGTCTCCTACGTTCGATGCATTATACACTTATATCCACCAGCGGCCAAGTCGCTAACTTATCTGAGGCCTACGACCGACTGTCCTAAAAATAACAATCATCCGATTATTGGCTATTTTGTTCCCCATCTTACTTTCCTTTGTTCTGAGAAATCGTTGATGAAAACTAAGAAGAAAAATCGATAATTTGTCTCCAGTTATTCGCATAATTTAAATGAAAACTGGCGTATTGAATATATTTTTAAATTCATTTAAAAATATCTCATAGACTACGGTTTTGTCTATTAAACTGAATATTAATGCTAGTTATTTTCTAATTAAAGAAAACATTCAAGTCCAGCCTAAAAATATGCTACAGGATAATTAACAAAAGCAGTCGCGCAGATATGAATACTAATTAAGTTTATCTGTTTCTAGGCGAGTTTTGGGGTTGTGTGAGAAGCGGTGACACATAGAGAAGTAAATAAGGTAAAAAGAAAGCAATAGAGAGATAATGAGAAGATACAATGAATGAAAGAGAAATGTTGCAGAACTCAAAATAAGGCTTAAAATAACAAAAATTCATTTACAGAATTTATGAGAATAAATTTTTTTAATTATAGAATTAATTAGAATCAATTCAAGGAAATTACAAAAGTGTTTAATACATTAAATTAGACAACAAAATGTTTGGGATATTTATATTCTAAATTAGTAAAATTAAAACGGTCACGATTTGCAAAAAAATAAACATCTCTTGATAATTGTTTTTAAATAAGATTTGTAGTTTTATCTCATTGTTTTGAGAATACAAAAATTTATAAATTATAAAATTATACGAAGCGTTTTCGTATTCCATGGAAGAAAGAAAAGCTAGTAAGGAAATTCACTGTAGTTCTCACAAATAAATAAAAAGGTCTTTCTAAAAATTAGTAATCTAGACAAAAGTATGCTACAAAACAAAACTCTAGTTGTAAAAATATTGATTCTTTATTTATTTTGTAATTAAATATGAAATTTTATTTAATTATTTTATATGCAATTCATAGATATTGTAATATGAAACCAGGCAGAATAAAAAACGAAATAATCTTAAGAAAAAACACTCCTAAAGAAGTCTTGCACACCACTCGCGTATGTCTCCAAAATCAAGTGAATTTAATTGCCCAACAACAGTAGCTCTTCCTCTTCTTCTATAATATTATATTAAATAGCAAGCTGAGCTAAGAATATTTGCGTCTTAATCCTTAAGTATTCATATATTTCGATAAGCACAGTTCTTGTTTTAATTAATTTTTAATACAAAAAATTCAATTTGTATTTCCGATAATCTTTTTAGAAGTCAAGGAAAAATTTTCAAACTAATTTAATTTCATTATTAAGAAGAATAAGAAAAACCATGAGTATACAACGAGGCATGAATAAATAAACATTGCCTAATTAAGTTTCTAAATTAACTAATTCCTTACCTTTCCATTCCTTCCTAGTTGATCAGAATTGAATTCGTGTCCATAAAATCATTAATTACAATTAATAATGAATTAATAAAAGCTCACTTGGTTACGTGACGATGTCATATTTGACAAATTTAACTAAAAGCAATTTAGCTAAAAAGTTCTGCTTTAATTCTAAAGAATTGGAAATCATACAATCCCGTTTAGCGACTGCAATAATTCTTAATTTTATATACTGCGTAATTAATAAAATGTATACAATTATTCTACGAAATGTAATAAGAGACGCTTTTGAAATATTTACCGATTAAAAAAAATACAAACAAGTTAGATAAGCACAACTTTTCAAGACTTAAATAAATTCTAATACAATGTAATTATTACCTCGTGATACCTTTATAAAAATTATTTATTAAGAAAATTTATTTATTATTAAATTAAAATTATAAAATAAATAAATAAAAAAATAAACTACTAAAAATTGAACCCTCGATTGCTGTTTGTAAAATGTAAAATACGAAACTCATTTAAAATTATCAAGAACACTTCACCGGAAATATTCTACGAATATTATTTTTCTTGATAGTAAATAATCATAAAAATCGATAACTTGAGGAATACTTGCGTCCATACTAGTTGCAGTAAATTAAAAACAATCGCATTTTGCTCGAGCAAGATAAAGAACAAAAACAAGATTAGCAAAACAAGATAAAGTAGATAAAAATTGAAAGAAATATTACTTCTTCCATTTTTCTAAAAAGATAAGACGAATATGCAAATATTAAAAATTTAAACTGATAGTAAATTATAAATAAAAATTAAAACTGATAGATAAAATTCATTCGTTTAAAAGCATCAAACTTTCAATTGTCTTCCATATGCAAGAATCCCTATGGAAGCTTCCCTGTGGGAATCATGGTCAAATGCGATTCCTCTATATTCCATATATGTACATTAATTAATTGAGGTTATGATTAATGAAACAGTTGTTTAACGGAAATGGTAAAAACAAAGCCATTCAGCAGTTATTTCTGACAAATAAATTGACAGGACAATATATTTAAAAACGAGAAGGGATCGAAAAGCGATTAAATTTTCTAAAAAATTTATAAAGTAATATGGTCTTTCAATGAATTGAATTTTCCTATTGGGTCATTTTTAGACATCTGTGTGCATTATCAGCAAAACGACAGAAACATTCCGAAGTGTCTAATTAAGTCATTACAAATTGCTTCCAATAAGATATTATTATTTTTTATGACAGAAATATTTTTTATACATTTCCATCAATTTTCCTCAATATTTTTTTAATTGTTTCGAATTTTGAATTTATAAAAACTTTATACCAATTAATTCGTTGGACTAAATACAGTAAAATTCATTTAGCACTACAGTCAAGAAAGACTGGACTCGAGGGGATTTTGCACCGTTCCGTAGCTCAGACTAATTAAATTTGCTTACCTGTTTCATAGGCAATGGTGGTACCACCACCATCGTCACAACTGACACAGGTGGTGCCACTTCCATAGACCGATAATTGCGGTGACAGACTACCACCTTCTACCGCCATTGTTGTCACTGCTGCTGCTCCTCCTCCTCCGCCAACTCCGGCTGCAGCGTTACGCGCCGCATTTGTTTTACGTCGTTGTATTAAATCTTTTTTCCACTGCGGCATTTCAGGCAAAAATGAACCCGATGATGGCGACATCGAAGTCGCTGAACTGCTGGACGATAAGCTGGCGGATGTTGGTGTGGTTGGACTCGCCAGATGGAGATGCAATTGCTGCATGGATGATGATTCTTTTAAATTACCCTTGCTAAACTGAAATATTTGACGCTGCTAAAGATGTTATTCTTGTTGTTGTTGTTGTTTTTGCAGTGGTTGCGGTTTATCTTTGTTGAATAAATAAATGTTTGTTGATCGCTGTTGTAGTAGCAGAAAATTTCGGCACCAAGGTTTCAACAATTCTAGTCGTTGTTGGTCTTTGAAACACCAACAGCCTTGACGACTAACCGGGTGACTACGACTGATTTACTCATCAGACGACTGATTCGTTGCGTTTGTGACAACTTTTTAAAAAATGTTTAAAAATTTCCCGAGTGAGCAACAACAGTTTTTTGGATGTCGGATAGTTCTTTTTAACCGACTGAACTCCGACTGGTTACACAGCTAACGAAACAGTGACGGCAAATGATTTGCTGACGAACGTTTGAACTGACTGACTGCTTTCCGCCTCTCAGAAGAATGAATAAAACCGAAACAGTAAGCTGGCTCGCTTGGAATGTATTGCTTGATTTGGTTTCACGGTGGTGGTTTCTTTCGAATGACGTCTGGTGTTGTTGGCGTCCGGCTATCTTGTTGGCCAAGTTAGACAATTTGCTTGTTTGCCGGTTGGTTGTTTAGTTGGTTATGATGATGGTAAATGACCGTTTAAGTTGCTAACGTGTTTACCATTTGGTTGCTGCGCTCTATCTGTGTTGCTGCTGTTGTTCACTGCATTCAGCCGGTTTTTTGTTGTTTTCGGTTTTTATCGTTAATTGGATTTGAAATTTTTTCATTATTGAATTTTCTCTTTTAAACTCTTCTCATTCACAGAGCCGTTACAGCGACTCTATCTTTAGAAATGCATCGGTTTGTTTGCAAATAACTTTGTTGTTTATTTTCGTATGCGCGTGTGCGTTTGTTTATTTGTTCGTTTGTTTGTTTGCGTGTGCTTTTGGTCTGTCACAAATTTCAACTTTTTCTGCAGTTGTGACTTTTTGATATTTTATTTTTATTAATTTTCAGTCTTCATTACTCTCTCAATTCGAAATTTTCTCGCTTGTTTTTAAGCAAATTTTCTTACTCAATTTCTCAATTTTACAGCCCATTTTTAAAAAATGCTACAATAATTTGGTATAAGAAAAAATTCACAAACAAAAACAGATTGAAACGATGGTGGTGACGATAAAAACAATTGTGGAGAAAATTTATTCGGCAATCAACGAGATAACGACGATGATGGGACACAGGGCAATACAGGGGTGAACTTAAGAACATGCTATCATATCGTTATCAATTTTTTAAAAAGTATTTAGCACGAAGAAGGTTAAAAAAATTTAGATCAATAATGATGGTGTAAAAGAGTAAGAAATTTAAAAAATTTTGCTAAACTTAAATCAAATTTAAAAAATTTTGCTAAACTTAAATCAAAGTCTTTTACAGTAAGATTCGGAGTATTATTCCATTTCATTAAAACAGCCTTCTCTTTTCAATCCGAAAAAAACGTTTAAAAACGATTTATCGTCTTTAACACATTTCAGTTGAAAATTAATAAAGATTGTTTTACTAATAGGCAAATATGTTATAATCATTGTATCCATTGAAAATATTATAAATTGAAAAACCGAAATATCAAAACGCAGAATGATTAATTTCTTGAAATTATTCTCTTATTAAAATATAGTATTATTTAAAATTATCGTTATAAATCAAATGCCTAATGAATTTAAATTATGAAGAGATCATTATAAAAATAAAGCGATTACATTTACTGGCTTGAGAATCGTTCCTCTCTTTCACCGGAAGTATTTTCACTCTCAGTATTTTTCCTTAACAGCACGAACGGTTTCAATAAAACTGTGCAATTTTTCGATTTTCCAGATTTTTGTAAGATTTTTTGGGACAGATAGTATTTTGAATATAAATGATACCTTAATAAATGTTTTCAGCACGTTGCTTCATTTTACTTGTTTTTAAAATCCTAAAAATAAATTATTTTTTTGCAAATTACTGAACTGATATTTTCAATACTTTGGTAGAATCTCGATAACGTATGCATAAACCACAGCCGAAAAACAAACAAAACCAATACACACACATCTATTGATTTTTTCCGCTTCAATCAGCTTATTTTTGGAAGGGGAATTTTGTAATGCAGAGTATCATTAAATTTTCAATTATTCAAATATGCGAATACCAAATTTCTCCAAAATAAAATATTTAAACACAACATCTCACACAAATTTATTACTTTCGGTAACTGCTCTTCGATTTTTCACATTAATATAACAACTATTAGATGACTGCAGCTCTTTAGTCGCGCACCTGAAGCATAGGGATCAGAGATAAAGAGATAGGACACACTTTACGAAACCATACGATATTTATTAATGTTTACTGAAAAATCTTGTACTCCGTCATAAAATCTCGCACTTCGCCGAGAACTCTTGCACTTGCCTGGGAATTTAATTCAAAAGACCTCTTGTGAACAACTAATATAAAATAATATTTCGATAATAGTTAAAGTCCATGTTTTTGTAAATTAAATATAGTGGTAATGGTCATTATTCCGGTCTATTAGATCCACATACACAATGCCGGAAAACTCGTCTGATAATGTTCTTGTTCGCTGTGTCTTTACTTAACATTTGAAAATATTTTTTATTCACCTATTTCTATATAATTTTCACAAGGCGTAGATATTAGGAGTGTGTTTAATTGTAAGGAAATCAATGGGGCACTACGGAGTTGTAGGACCACAAAATTCGTGAAATATAGAATTCCTAAAATCTTACAAGGTATTGATATATATAATTAACTTTTCATTTTTTATTTAAAGGTATGCATATATATATATATATATATATATATATATATATATATATATATATATATATATATATATATATATATATATATATATATATATATATATATATATATATATATATATATATATATATATATATATATATATATATATATATATATATATATATATATATATATATATATATATATATATATATATATATATATATATATATATATATATATATATATATATATATATATATATATATATATATATATATATATATATATATATATATATATATATATATATATATATATATATATATATATATATATATATATATATATATATATATATATATATATATATATATATATATATATATATATATATATATATATATATATATATATATATATATATATATATATATATATATATATATATATATATATATATATATATATATATATATATATATATATATATATATATATATATATATATATATATATATATATATATATATATATATATATATATATATATATATATATATATATATATATATATATATATATATATATATATATATATATATATATATATATATATATATATATATATATATATATATATATATATATATATATATATATATATATATATATATATATATATATATATATATATATATATATATATATATATATATATATATATATATATATATATATATATATATATATATATATATATATATATATATATATATATATATATATATATATATATATATATATATATATATATATATATTTTTTTTTTTGATATTGTCGATTCTAAATACTAACGATTTCGTTAGTAACAGGAATTGGAGAAGCTTTTTGATATTGTCATACCGTACTTGACTGTCAGACATTTTTCTATGGTCGTCAAAATTATACCATCAAATTTAAATCGACGAGTTCTCAGGTAATTTAGTATTTTTTTATAAATTAAGTGGAATCGTGTGAAGGATCTTTGATATAGAGAATATTAGATATAGGGTTTTTGTCCAATATTATTTGAATATATTACAGTAACTTTGCGACGTTCCTCCCAGTCTCCTTAGGATGTCAAAATCCCACTACTTTCAAAAATTTATAAGAATGTTTTAACCAGAGACAGGTTTTAACCATTCAAACGAAAGCTCTCAAACATTCGTAAAAATCGTATAGTCATTGAAAATTCAACAGGCGCGGATTTACAAGCCTTAAAAATTCCCCATACCTGTTTGGCCTACTTCTCTGTTTTTATTTCTTGTTTATTTCTTTCAAACACACAAAGGTTGCTAGAAAAATAGAAGCTCCATAAACTAGGTGACGTAAACTATAGCACAGAAACTATATCGAAAAAGGGAAATGAATAGTTCCGTACAATCGCACATTCTTAAGCTTTCAACATAGAGTGTGCAGGCAGGAGAAATTTAAAATTAGGGCTGGCTGGAAAGGTCGACGTAAATTAAACAGCAGAACAGCGTCTTCCGTCAGTAATTCAAAAACAAATGTAAAAACAACAACAAATGTATAAACAAACACAGAAAAGAGGAACAAGAATAGTCTTGCTGAAGTCCTAGTTCAGCAAAATTGAAATCGAACTTCCATTTTTCGATTGCCATAAAAGTCTATGTAATTTTGACAGTAGAAAATTAAGTAATAATTGTGATTTTCTTAAACTCTGATCACCCTGTGGTTATCTTAATTTTTTGATATCTTTGATACCTGACATCCGTTACTTCCTACACCTTTAGGATGAAAACGGTAAAAACGTCAACCATCGATATCCATCCACCTGAGCAGTGAAACTCTGTTGGAAACTGAAGTTTCGGAGGGTTGTGTTTCTTTCGCAATTTTCAAATTCATTACAACTTTTTTCGAAATCTTTTAAGTTTAGAGGTTGAAAGTGTTATAATAAATAGCTGGGCAATAGAAAATTGTAAACTAATCTAAACAAATTCCTGGAGGAAACCCAATTGAACAACCAGCTGAGGTAGCTCTTCAGGCGAAGGTATATATCACATAGAAAGTTTTCACCGGTTTAAAATAATCTGCAATTACTATAAATAACTAAAGTAAACAAACAACAGACGTGTGGTAATTATCAGCTGAAAATAATACCGATAAGAAAATACCAGTGGAAGAAAAAGTATATCAAGCGTACTAGACGGTTTCTCCGAACTCGAATCAGTCAAGGCGATAAGACATACGGCATATACTTTCGGTCATGATAATGACGTCAGTTTTTCTGATAGAGCAATAAATTACAAAAAACTGCAAAGACGCACATACATACACGTTCGTCATAAATAAAATACCGTTAAACTCGTATGTAGAGTGGTATTTTTGCTGTCGCCACATCGTAATGATTCTTGACAACTAAGTTGACTTTAGATGAGTTGGTCAATTAGAAGAGTGGAGTTAATTCTTGGAGAAAGACACGCAATATAACGAGTGAGCGAGTGATTAAACTATACAGAAGAGGAGTAACCACTGCCGGCAGATTGAATTTGAGAATAGTCAGACACCATGGCGGGTGGTGCTCCAATAGCACTGCGAGGCAATTCCGAGAATAGCAACGCATCTTCAGTTGCTGGAAGATCGGGTGTTCTTGCACCAAATAGCGAATCTTCTGGTTATTCCAGAAACACTATTAGTTATGAACGAAGTTCTCATCCGGAAGCCTTAATGCAAGGCTTAAATGCTTTACGTTGTGCCGATAAGTTGTTCGATGTAAAACTAATTGTAGAAGATCGGACATTTAAGGTATTCAATTCTAGTTTTTAAAACCATTAGTGCTATCGTTTTGCTAATTTTATTATATGGTTTATTATATTGAAATAATAATCGGAAGCATGGTATTTTTTTTATTTAAATTTTGTTAAAACGAAGTATCATTTTAATATTTTTGATTACCTAATGGATTTCATTTATACCATTTTTTGTTGAACATTCATTAAAAATCAATACAGTACAATAGAAACGCATTAATATAATAAACGTTTTATTGCCATATATAATCATTTTTCCAATAATCTAGGCCCATCGTGTTGTTCTAGCAGCTTGCAGTGATTATTTTTGCGCCATGTTTACGGATGCCATGCGTGAAGCCAGTCAATCAGAAATTAAGTTAAACGGCGTTACGGCACGCGGTATCGAGCTGCTTATTGAATATGCTTACACTTCGAAATTGGAATTGGATCGCAATAATATCCACGATATGCTTTCTGTTTCCTCTCATGTTCAAATGAAATCTGTCATCGATGCGTGTTCAAATTATCTTGATTCTCAAATTGATCTGGAGAACTGCGTAGCCATTGCTGCTCTGGCAGATCTTTATTCTTTAGAAGCACTAAAGAAAAAAACGTATCGTTTTATATGCTCTCGCCTAGATGAGTTCGCACAGACACCAGATTTGTTCAGTTTAACTTGGGACCAACTCGAGTATATTTTGATGTGTAATTATCCAGTTGACTGTACGGAAGAGCGTGTGTTGCAGATAACAATGCAGTATTGCGTCGAAACACAGTTGAAGCCTGAATTGGCAAGAAGAATTTTTGCAAGAATACGTTTCAATCAAATCGATCCTTGTGCTCTGAACGGTTTCACTGACCAATTTGAGCGTGCAAATAGCCCGAACCGTGTAGAGTGCACAGCTGTGACTAAGATGAATTTGGAAGGGACTTACAATCAGATATTGTGCAGCGAAGTTTACAAGCAGCAGCAGCAGAGAACTCTGAATGGTTGCATTTCGAGTGGATCAGGTAGCGAGGAAGAGGTGGCGGTTTGCAGTAGTGTATTGACAAATTCTAGAGGAATGGAATTGGCTTTGGTGAAGATTGGCGGATTCGAAACGAATGGTCTAACGAATCAACTCAACTGCTATTTGCCCTCGAAACAATGTTGGGAAAATTTAACTGTGATTCCTCATATAGAGCAATGTGAGTAAAAGTGCGGTCGTGAACAGGACCATACATAACACCATACAGTCTCCATTATGATCACTATTCATTCGTTCTCATTGCAGGTAACTATGGTACCGCCGTGCTGGGAAATGATCTTTTTATAGTTGGCGGTTCATATGATGTATGCTTGAAAGAATATATCCATCCCTTTGGATTTCGTTATTGTTCGACGAAAAACAAATGGCGTACTATTGCACCCATTCAGGCGGATAGATGTCGATTCTCACTTAATGCTATGGGCACTAACTACCTCTACGCCGTTGGTGGTGTTTGCGAGCTGAACGAAAGCGATGGTGTTGGAGAGCATTGGGCTCATGATGCAGCTATTTCGAATTGTGAACGTTATAATGCCAGCGCCGACATGTGGGAATACTTGCCCGTGCTGAGTGAGAATCGAAGTCAACATGCCGGTGTAGTTTTAGGCGAGAAATTATATATTTCCGGTTAGTCTTTTACTGTTTTTATTGTGCGTGAAATTGTTCGCTCGTAAATATAAGAGATTTTTACACAATTTTTGGCTTAGGTGGGATTGACAGACATATGGTATTTGCATCACTCTGGTGTTTCGATACAAAGTTGGAGAAGTGGTTGAAACTTTGTCCGATGCGGACACCGCGTGCCGATCATGTGCTCATTGGTTTTGAAGATCGAATTTATGCTTGCGGTGGCTGGTATGAAGATCCTGTGACAGAGACACGCGTATTAGCGGATACCATCGATGTGTACGATGTTAAAGCGGACGAGTGGTCAGTGGAAACGCGCAATCCGACACCAAAATTTTATACTGGCATCGCAGCCGTTAAAAGAAAAATATATTTTGTTGGAGGACTTCTTTCCACTGCCACAATTAATCGCGCCAGCTGTGCGGTTCAGTGTTACGATCTCGATACCAAGAAATGGTCATTCAATATGGAGTGGGAGTATCCGAAGGAGGTGTGGGAATGTACTTGTGTAGCTCTTTATGTACCACGAGAACGAGATGATACCGACGATTATTGGGGACAAATTCACGATCATGTGAATGTGAAAATGAATTAAATCTTTACTATAAAACAATTTTCGTACAAAAAGATGTAAGATACGAATTTCAAGTTGATACAAAATGTGTGTGTTACATCAATATCTGCACACACACATGCACACTGGCACCGGCAGATGGATTTAAAAATGAAAATCATTAAAAATATAACATTAATATGTGTTCGTGTTGAATTTTCCTTTTTATAAATATGGCTACCAGCGTTTCTTCAATTTTTAATATAAATTTTTTAATTTTATATATAAATTGTACACAGATATAAGAAAACAGATATTAGTTTTCAAGTTACGGCGTTATGAATATTGAATACTTTATGAATCTATTTTAATAACTCAATATGAATTTGTTTTTGTAAACGATAATAATTTATTTTAATTCATTAATTTAGTCTTTTTTTTTGGATATTCTATTTATATTTATGTTATCCATAATAGTATGGTCGTTATATGTGCTGCCTACGAATATTATAGAATATGCTCAGTGATCTTTGAATCGGTCCTCTACCGAAAATTTAACGTATTTAACTTGATTTTCTTATAATTTAAGATTTGTTAAAGGATTAATTATTTTATTATATTTGTATTATTATTGTTATATGGCGGGATTACTAGAAGCTTCTAAAATCGTTAAGGGTAGTATTTGAAAATGTTATGTACAAGTTTTCATTATAATAGCTTCCACACTACGAGTTATGGGAGATATATAATTGTAAACCAGTTGAGATTATTTAAAAGAGATACTAAAAACGTATGAACGCTAGAATTTGAAATTAGATAAATGACTATCATTAAAAATGATTAAAAATTCATTTGTATTTGTTTTCAATTAAAAATTTGGAGTTTTATTTAAGGATTTTATAAAGAGTTCAATTGCAGTCAGACTGAAATCAATAATTGAAGAATATGATTAGCTGACTTATATAAATAGCGAACAAATTGGAAGATTACGTAAGGTTCACCCGGCACCGGAAGCTTTGTCAAGGTAACTTATTTTCGGAATTTGTTGAAATAAAGGAATGAAATCTAACGACTCGTGAATAATGAAAGCGTACACATATACCTTGCTCCAGGATTAATTGTCCTGCAGGGACATAGGCCAAGTTGAGGGAAATGTTAAATGTTTTGGAATTGAAAAATTGGAATTGCTTTCGATTTTTTCTATTTCATCAGTAAGTAATGGTGCCACCGGATGTCCTGCACTTCCAAAACTGTTACCCTGTTCCAAAGTAATTTTCAATAAAGAAAGTCTGCTTGCACCAAATTGCTTTACATACCGAATAATTTCTATCAAATCCGTATCAATTATAAAAAATTTATTTTATTGAAATATATGTATTTTATTTATCTGAAATCGTCAACCGTTTCAATACAGAAAATCATTCTTTGTTCGCTGGCAATTCTGTGGACAATATTAAATTTAATTAGATTTCGGGAATATACGATTGTGATTATAAATAAGCCTTCGTAAGATAATTTACGAAATTTTTGACAATTTGTCCTTTTTATAAATTAAAATCATTTGCGTCTCTTTTTTGATTCTGAAAAATTTGGATTTTACTTGAAAGGTTAAAAAAGTTGAAATAATTCGTTTATTATTATTTCGAGCAAAATCTACATCTTTTTAAAATTTTTACCTTCATCGGATAATTTGGATTTTTATATTGAAATTACATGAGAGTTTTAAAGAAATCTAAAAAAAGCTACTTATCATTGCTTAATAATGATGTACATAATTTGGTATTAGTTGATGACACGTATTACTGTCTTAAGAATAATTAATATAATAAAGAATAACGAAAATATCACATTTAATAAATACATTAAAATAAATTATTATATAAACATAATTATAAAGTAATAACGGACTAGATTCGTTAAAATTAATATTAATTAGATAAATAATGTCATTTTCTAAAATATAAACTCACTTTCGATATTTTGGAACAATTGATAGACACCTAAAAGCACTTAAAAATTAAACAAACAAAAGAAAAAATAACTTAATTGTTGTTTTTAAATACTAATTAATTAAAATAAATATTTAATAATTAAATGTGCGTGAAGCAGTAGAGTTGTTTTAATCTTAAATTTAAACAGACAAATATACATTTTCAAAGCATCATAATCATTAGTTATTTCCACATAGAACCTTATCCTCGCTTGCAATAGAACTAATTTATTTCAAGGATAATTTCTATTGCTTTCGAGAGAAATCGTATCGTTTAACGGACAAATTAATTTCGAGAGTAATAATGTAATTACATCGATGCAGTACGACGATGATTATCATGCAGAACTCAATAAGGGAGGGAGGGTGGTGTTGTAGAAATACTGAGTTTAATCCTTTGTGCGTGCTGCTTTGAAAAAACTATTTCAAAGAAAGGGCTGCAAACGGTATCTATTTGGCTCTTGTGAGGCTTATTTAACTCTCCCTCTCTTTCTCTTTTCTTTTTGTCCTTACTAAAGGTAATAGTACGACATGAATATGTAGGTAAAAGGTTTTTATCGATCTTCCCAACCATCTATTGATATAATTTAAAGTAGAATTTTCGTTGGAATATATACCAAAATATTCATTGCCTTTTCTTCATAAAATCCTCATGCATTTATGCAAGTACAAGTTCTTCTGGCTGAACATAATCACTATCTAACGACTTATTAGATTTAGATAGAAAATTGTTGTCGCCTTGACTGGATCCTTGTGATTTTGAACTGGATGTCATGTAGTAAAGATCATCCAAATCCTGGCTACGCCTGTAACTGCAAAATGAACCACAAAAACGAGATTTTGTTAGAGGGATTTTTTTTTCTAAGAGAGATTCAAATCGAATCAGTTAATAATGATTAATAATCTGACCTGCTGGCGGGACGACTATAAGTTGAAGTGGCAGGACTTGCAGGATTAGTACTACTGTCATTATCTTCGCTTTCTTTATTTTGTGTCGCAGTGCTGTTATACAGCTCGCAATTGTCGAGATATTCCGATCTTAGATAGGCAGGCAAATTACTTTCGTCATCATCGTTATTTGTATAATCTGCGGGATCATCATCATGATCTTGTTGGGATTCGACCATGCATAACCATTGCGAATTATGATTACGAAATTTTTCCAACTGGAAACCAATAATGAATTTATATAATTGAAAGTTTACAGTCGTGCTATTTTCATTCGACAATTAAATTCCACAATCTTCAATTAAATTTAATTGATATCTTTGTAATTTTAATCCCAAGTTTAGTACGTTTTGTTGAATTTAATTAATAATTAATAATAGAGTTAATAACTTACTAATCTCTAAGGAGAGATTATTTCTCTTAATACCAAATTCCCAAAAGGCTTCCCAATCGATTACTTACTTTAATTCTTGAGGCCCATTCGGTATCGGCGATCGCAATAATATCTAAACAGAAATCGCAAACTTTACGAATTTCGGCATTTTTATCATGCATCAGATCTATCAAATATGCCGGCGATTCGGTGTCTCTAATCATGTACTCCCGCGTACTTTCATGCTTCAATATTTGCTGGAATACGAAAATGATTTGCAGTACGATTTCATCGTCTTCTTGTTTCGCTTTCAACAATTCAATCAATGAGAGCACAACCTTCGCGCGACAAAAGAGTAACGAGCAGAATTCATCGTGAGCACAAGTGCCCAGATATACAATTGTATCCAGGACCAAATCATCCTGTTTAGCGCCTGGTATCAGTATTTCGCGCACCCACGTTATCAAATTAAAGCTCTGCAATATTTGCGAGTAATCAAGATCAGCTAGTGAAAGATTTCCCAATATGCCTAAACATTCAACGATGAATGTCTCATCCTTGCTTATGGTAAGTATACGTGCTAGATCGCTCACATAGTCGATAAAGAGCACCTGTAGTGATTCGTGTTGTGACAAGTTTCTCAACAATTTCATCAGCAGTGGATCTCGATATTTGAAAGCGCGTTCCATCAAACTGTGCAAACGATTGCCTTCAACCATAATTTGCGCATTTCGTTTATTGAGCGAGAGATTGATACAGAGGCCAATTAAATCCAGATCCACTTTGACGTTTATATTCAATAGTATTGCATCAATAACCATTTGGACGCATTGTGTCTGGGTAAACATTGATTTCACCTAAACCAACGCATAGTTTTAATTAGAATTCATTAATATCATCTCAAGAAATTATGTACCTTATCATCTAAACTCATATGATAAAGAACTTTAATAGCAATAGGATGATGCTTTTCATCATTGACGAACATCACCAACATTGGAAGATAAGCAGCTGCCACCATTTTACGTCTTATCGTACCATCAAAAGATAAATTAAAGACTAGTTTAAGTGTCACCTGCACCAGATCAATGTGTCCACTCTGAAATAAGCGCGGTAATTTCGAGACAACATTCAATTCATTCATCTCATCCTTGTTATCGCCGACAATCGATAACTTCTTTAGGAATGTTGTGACCAGCATCAATAAATCGATATTCTGTCTATCCAAAGCTTTAACCAACATTTTTACAATATTCTTACGACGCATTTTCTCTTCCAATTTAACATTTTCGGCCACGTTCAACAACAAATAAAACGCCACTCGCAAAAGTTGTTCCTGTTTTTTAGCAAAGATTTTTAATTGTTTATTTAGACGATCGTATTCTTCTTTTTTCACTTTCGGATCGTTACGATCGAGAGCCTCATTGCTATTGGCTTTGATATCACCATCACCGCTACTACAGATACCCGAATCGGGAGTCGCTGAACCGCGTGATAAATGTTCGTGACAGCTAGTATTTAGAATTTGACTTTTGATAAGGGACGATGGCATTGAACCGTGATAACTCGTCCAGTTACCCGATTTAGGACGTTGTTTAAGTTCCGGAATGCGTCGACGTGGTGGTTCCATCTACGATGATAGAAAAAAAAGTAGAATAATAACGTTTATGGATTTGATATTTTGACTGTTACTTCTTTGGGTTTCTCTTCATTCATAATATCGAGAAAGTCATCGGTGCTACGATTCAGCTTCTCTTTGCTAACCTTATCGGATAAGGCGGCCGAGCCTGCTGGATTCTTTCGGACGTCGAGCTCATTACGCATACTCTCGTAACGACGAAGCTCGTAGTCAATGACGTCCATACAAAGTGAACCAATCTGAAAGAAATGGAGAGGAATGCTCTTCAATAATAAATTCATTCATTATTACGGTGCGCGGTAATCGGTTGACTACGGTGAGGTTACCTTATACTGTACTATAACCGAATGAAATTTCGTATAAGTGGAAAAGCAAAAAAATATATAAATAATATTTGTGGATAAATCCAGACTCTTGCGCCAATCTTCTCGCAATACACGTGAGAGGGCACTAAGGCAGGCTTCTGCAATTAAAAAAAGACATAACTACTTTCAAGTTCTTCATACTATTGTGCTGTCTCTCGAATATACCATTTTTTTCCAGCTCTTCCAGATTATCCGGATTTCGTGCCACTTGCAAGATCATCGCTGATCCACGAATACGTTCGGTCAAGTCTTCGTAAAGTAATTCAACGTATTCGTCAACGTTATTTATGGAGACGTCGTTGGGTGAGGTTGATGTTGTTGTTGTTGTTGTGGCTGAATTGGGTGCAGAAATTTTCGACGATGATATTCGTGTTGTTGCCGATCGATAACTGTTATTATCGGCAATGTCTACAAATATGTTTAATATAAACGTATAAAGTCCAAATGCATAATAATAATAATAATTATCATTAATCGATTTAATTGTTAATGATAATACTAATGGTTTTTTTACCTGCGCCGGTGTTATCTTTACGATTTTTTAAATAGAATATTACTTGCTCGACATCAGAGAGTTGCGACTTATGAATGAGATCGCATTTGTCCACGACCTCACGAGCCAAAGAGGCCGGATCGGTTTTGGCATTCAATGAACGCAATCGTATGATTTTTTGACAATTCTGAAATGGTTTTAATTAATCAGTTTGGTTGATGAGAAAGATGTTAGATGTATTTCCTTTTTACAAAAAGCAAACTTTATAAATTTCACCGCAATGGAATTAATTGTTCAGGAATGGAATTATATTTTCTAGAATAATTTCTTTTTTTGTTTGAAAACGTTTTGCTTCAATGTTTTCAAATAAACGTGATCATAACCGTGTAATGATCAAACAATTAATTACAGACTTTTTTAATTGAATTTTGTTTGTAGAATATTAAAATTTTGTGAAGAACTTTTATCGAAATAATAAAATTATTTTATTTATATGGAAAAGAAATCCGCCTATCATTCCTTCAATTTCCGTTCACGACGTATCGGTGATCGACACCAGCTTAAATGGTTACAACGATTGTAATTCATATGGAATGAAAAATGTCATAAAGCCAAATGGCGACGCTTCGTCAATTCGATTACGACTGACTCTATTCGATCCTATAATTCTTTGGGCTAAAACGAAATGGAAACTATGAAGAGAATGAAAGGAATTATTAAATGGATTTTTATGAAAACTGAATGAGTTCATAAGAAATTATCGAAGGTCAAGAATTTTTAATTAATTAATAATGACAGATTAGTAAATTTCAGACAGATCTCAGCTCGAACCTAAATTCATTTAAATTTCCCAAAACTCACAATTAATCGAAAGCTAATCGACAATTAATCGCCAAATGTTTATCTCTTTATGAATAAATAAATATTACTGAAAAATATGAAACGATATTTCATTCGTCGAATTTATATCATTCTAAAAAGGAAACATTACGATCTTATAGTTTTTCTCCTGGAAATATCTTTATAGAATGTACGTTGAGTGCATTTACATCAAAACATTTTCCTCGAATATTAAGCAATAATTCAAAATTTAATGAAGCAATGGCAAGATAAATTTGTTTCTTTCATTTAAATTACTCTTAGGAAGGTCGATCGCATTAATTTTTGCGTAGGATTTATTCAAATAATAAAAATGAAAAGTTAAAAATTAAAAATTTATTTCATATTATATTATAAATTGCATTCAAGATCTTCCAAGTATCGAAGTTGAAAACACTTGAAGTAAAATATTGTTTTAACTAAATCTGCAAAATTTTTCTGGCGCCTTTAAGTGACGATGTTAATAATACGTCATTATCTTGAGACTTCGAAGTCAAGATGAATATATTTATCAATGCTGAATATAATAAAAAGGCTTTCAGGAAGCAAACTCAGAAACAAAAAATCATTGTTAGGCTTATCCGTTCCGACTCATGCTTAAGCCGTCTGCAGAAAAATAATTGTCTTTTTTTATGCAATAAAAAGACTTTTCCCTTTGCTTTTGCCAGTTGTGAACCAGGGGGAGGGAGGAGGGGTTTATAAGCATGAGTTGAGGGCCAGATATTTCAGCCTTCAACGTATTTCTGTGAAACTTAAGGTTATTATGATATAATTTTTAGAGGACTCCGATGTCGGTGTGTCAAAGTTATTAATGTTAGTTATTAATTTTCGTCAATGATTCTTAAATGAAATTTTTAAACCGTCTAAAATTTGTTAACATTGTGTGTGGCTTATTTATGTAGTTTGTTGCCTTTTTTGTTGTTGCCGTAACAATCATTGATGTGTCCAACACTAAACTGGTCAATTCAAATTTTAATAAGATGTGGAGCGTCTGATGTTTTGAACTTGAACTGAAACCTTCGAAAAGTGATCGGTTATGCTGCGTAGGCGTAAACTGTAAAATGGTATGAGCATTAAAATTTTGCAATAATAATATATTAAGCTCAGACATTGATATATCTCATAAGTTATTAAAAGTTAAAAAGAGTTATTTACACTACACTCAATATAAGATAGTCTTAGAAGGGCAGTCACTACGAGATATTTACAAATAGAATTTGTAAAATTACTTGTCTTTGACCTAAATAAAATAAAGTTCGAATAAAAATCTTTCTGCATTTTTTTCAAAAGTTTTCAATTTTCATTTTTGAAAATCTAAAAAAGCCTTCATGTCTTCCTACGATCATGTCGTGATAATGATTAGTTTGCCAGATAAAAAATGAGCGCAATTCTTGATTACATTTTGAACAAAATAAAAGGATTGGCAACATTTTTGTAGATCTTTTTGTTCGACTGCGTTCTATAATGACTAGATTTTCTTAAAATAATTATTAAATATTTTTATTAATAAAGATTCAACTGATGACGCAGCCAAAACCAGTTTTGATATTTGAACACGTTTGAGGAAGTTCAATTTAAAAGACGGTTGGGAAATTAGTTAGAACATTTTATAAATATTAAGAAGATATAAAAGAATTTCTTTTAGTTTTTCCATTAAATAATCACGAGTTATTCTTTATTCATTCTGTATTATTTTGGACGACCGAATGACCGAAAGACCGCATGACATCATTTATACATAAAAGCACGCTAATTGAATGACTTAAGAAATATATAAAACAAGCAAAACAACGGCGAGCGATTTAAATAATTATATAAAACAACAACAAAAATTTCAAAATAACAAGAATACAAGCAATAGAAGAATATCATTAAAATATAAATCGTTTTTAAAATAAACGTCATTCAATTAATGATCATTGTTTGAAAACGGAAATTTTAATTTTAGAAATTGATGCAATATTTTTTCAATAAAACATTTCTATGTTAAACGGTTTCTATGTTTAACGGTTATTACATGATTTTATAAATTTACGTGTTAACTTAAAGTTTCATCGGAAGACTGCCGTTCAAAACAAACAGTTTCTGCTTTAAAATAATTTTCGTTAAACGCGATTTAACAATAAAACTTAGCTTTAGTCGGCGGAAACTGTTTAACGCGTCATTAAATAATGGCAATGACTTCAAATTTGTCGAGATCGTAATGGGTATTCAAAAGATGACACATGCACCCTACATCCGGTAGGTTCCATCTACAAATTGTCATATTCGTTTAACTTTCGATGGTTTCTTTTTCTATTTTTAGAAAAATTGCTTTTATAAATGTGCGATTTTGAAGAAGATAAATTTTTATATGCGAAATATTGTTAAATAAAACAAAAGTTTGGACTAAAAGGAGTTGATCTACTAGACTATTAAAGTTTATGCATTGATGTATTTGTCATAATCATGAATAATTAAAGAAAGAACTGTAAATGCTATCGAAATTTAAAAAAGTAATTCAAACAGATTCAATCAGAACCCATTTTTATATTATCAATAATTTACTTTTTTCCAATATCATTTACTAAATTATCAATAAACATTTGTATTCAACTAAGAAAATATCTAAAATAGGAAAAAATAAATAAATTCATGATAAATAAACTCTTAATCTACTTAAAGGCACTTCTTTATCGCAAAGGAAAAACTTGAAGTTTGTACTCGCTCAAGTACATCGTCGTACAACAAAAACAATGAGGCGAAATTAAGCGGAAGATATATTATTGAATTGTGGTTTTGCTGATACCAATTGGCATGTAGTGCGCATCAAAAGTTACCTGCTGTTTTCTGGAGAAGTATTTTTAAGTAATCTTTCAAATAATTGTTTGATATTTTAACTGACCTCCGGCTGAGTTTTGATAAGGAAGTCTATGATAAAAATGTATTTATAATTTCTTGAATTCAGACTCTAAAAACAATAATATGGCTTTATTTAAAATTTGTTCAAAAATCGTTTATATTTAAAATAATTTCTTTAATAAATCAATAATTTTCTGCAAAAAATTTTAACAAAAGTTTTAACTCCACGACTAAATCCTACAATGCCCCCAATTATTTAAAATTTACTCGTTAGTTTAATTTTCCATTGGAATGAATATCTGAATCAAATTCTGAGGCAGGATGGAAATATTCTTGTGCTCAGAAGTTACCACCTGAAAAAGATGTAGTTTTTAAATGATTTTATAAAATTATTTAAAAATATTAAACCTTAGAAAATATAAAATTGTACTGTTTTAAAAACAGTGGAGTTAATTTCTTTAAAACTGGCAGTGAGATCTTCTAAACCATTATAACTGAGATTTTGATAAGGTTTCGAATGAACTAGAAGGGCTCTCTAATTGAGAACTGATAATACATTAAACTTCACAATTTTTGATAATTTTTCAAGTGTGAAAATCGGACTTTATTCCACATAAATAGAGTGAGATAAACTAACTACTCTTCCAATGCGAATAAATGGTAATAATTATATATTATAGGAATTGGTTAGCATAATGTATTTGTTGCCTATGGTAAAAAAATGTATTAGAAAGATACCTCTAAGTTCGCCTACACAAAAGTGTATTTATGATCATGACAGCATTTAAATACAATACATCAAAGAAAAATATCAAACATAACTCTGAAATAAATCGATCGAAGCATGAGCTTTTCTATTATACCAAACCCCTCTATAACACAATACATACACATATGAACTGAAATTAGTATATATTTTAATTCTGATTTTTTTCAAGCATAATCTAGCACTGCTTCAAGGTATCAAGTGTTAATTTATGCAAAGCCTTTGCTTTCTTAAATAACAAACGATAATTTACAAATCATTGGTAGATTTATCGGTTGTTAGCGTTAAATTTTGTTGTGATTTCGTTATACGAAATATATAGATTTGTAGATAGTTGCTCCAAATCTATTTAATACTTGCAAATAATAATATTTAACATTAAACAAAAGAGCTATCAGTAAAGCTATCAGTCAAGAACTAAAACATGGGTATTTATCAATCGCACTTCGTAGGAAAAAACTGAAAACATCAATCTAAAAGTGTTGTTAGTAAAAAGTACGAATTAAATACTCATTACGCATCTTCGATACGTGAGTCACGTTTTACAAATACCTCGCCAACATAACATTTCAAAAAGTAACTGCTATGAAATGCATACACATGTATGTGCTCGTGTACACGTATGCGCGTAGGTAACAATGGTTTAATTACTCGTAGTTGTTCAATGTAAACAAACTTATCCAGTGTGGCCACAAAAAATTTAGAAAAAAAAAAATAAATAAATAAAACGAACAATAATTTATTTAACTTGCAAAATAAATATTGCTACGCTAAAAAAATCAAGTTTCTTTCAAAGTATTTTCGTTGTTGTTAAAAAACATAAGGTAGAATTTTGCCATTTTATTTATGAAAGAAGTTTCATGAAGGCTCGACTATGTTAAAGTGAAAGGAACGATTTTTAACTGGTTCAAAAGTAGTTACTGATAACTAAGCAATTGAAAAATATTTTCATCTTACTGTCCATTATGCACGTGAAAGAAATGGACCAAATGAAGGTTTCCTTCTTAAAATGTTTCAAACAAATTTTAAAAATTTTAAATTTTTTATTATTTCCATTTTCCCATCAGGGTAATGAAATTCTACCAAAAGAGCGTACTAGTTTCAAATGGTTCCCCGAAGACTATTGCGACTTAAGATAAGTTCATTTTAAGGCGAGAACTTTAATTTAATATGAGAAAAATTAGTCAAAAAATTCACTTGAAAGCCATTTTAATAAAGACACGTGATAACAATTAAAGAAAAATCAATATTATTTGCTTTGTAAATGAAGCGACATTTGTTTGGTCAGCATCTAACGGTTACTAAGGCAATATTTTTTAATTAATAACGTTGAAAGACAATATTAAATACTTGCTGAAATTCATGTGTTCTGTCATTCACCGGAAATACCAGCAGCCCTTTAGAAGAAACATTCCTTTATTCTGCTATAGCGGAATTGTTTCGAAGGATTAAGAGACACAGTGTTCATTTGGCAGTTTGGCGGAGGGAGGTGAAGGCGTAACAAGCCTAAATGAAATTCCGAAATACGAATATATAATACTGAGTTGGGAAACACATGTATTCCTTCCTACGTATCCAAGGCAATTACGAAGTAATTATTATCAAATGAGGTCAAAACATGCATGAATGGGCAGTCAATAAATTTTCGCTTTTCCTTTCTAGAATGCCTTCCCTAGGAATGACTGCGAATCACTCTTGCGTTATACAAGAACAAGCGAGAGAGGAATTATTAGGTATGAGTATTCATATTCCCCACACTCCGTACATTTACCACCTTCACCCGCCTCACTCTTACCTTTTTCTCTTCAATCATTGGATTGTTCGGTTCGCCAAAGACGGTAGCTTCCAGCTGATAGTTCACAATCAATGCTTTATCCGTCGGATGAGGTTCTATAGTTCCTCCTTTCCAACGCCTATGTAGAGACCGATCGACAATAACGACATCAATAAAATTTGATATTTTTCAACCCAAGTGGGTGGGGCGGCCGATGATGATGATGATGGATTGATGTAAAAAGAAAACGAAAGAAAATCACATCTTTAATAATAAAATATATAAATTGCATTGTTATTTGCTTGTGTGCGTGTGCTCATTTATTTTGTATAGAATATAATCACTTTTTGTTAAGAATTCAACCGACAAGAAATAGAGAACTTGCTCTTGGTCGTTAGTTTAATATTTTATAGGAAAATAGTATGAGATGAAAGGCTTGAGGAAAATCGATAATGAATTTAGCTGGCGAAAAATTACATCTGTGCGTATAAATTTTTCATTTTTTCTTTTAGATTTTCCACACATTATTTTATACGATTTTCCTTCTTTTATAAGTTTGGATAATTTGCACAGAAGCATTTTTTTGAATAAAATGCATTTTCACTCACTTTTTAATGAATTTTGCATCGTCTGCCGCTTGCATTATTTCACTGTGTTTGTTTCCTGCTCTGCCTGCAGCGGTTGCCGAAGGCGACGATTGAATATAATTTTTTACTATTTTTTGCTTTTCACTACTTTGATTCTGTTGTTCTTGATCGCTTATGGTTTTTAATTTTGATATTTGTTGTAGATCACCGGCAATGGCATTTATTATATAATAAAAATAATGAATCACAAACAGAAATAGTGTCAGACCAGCAAGTGTTTGGAAAAGCAGAGCAAAGGGCATGCGATGTACGGACCGAACTACCAGCACGTCGGGACTCTTGCTCAGATCAATTCATTCTGTTTCATGAATTTTCTTTGCTTCATTATAGCATTCCATTCTATATTTTGCTTTTCTCTACTCTTCTGTAATATTGTTTACGAATTTTCCATAAACTCTCTTCAAATATTCGGCTCTATGTTTCTATTTGGCATTTATTGTAGCCTCCTTGTTTTGTTTTACGATTCTTAAAATATATAATAAATTATTCAATGGGACTATCATTGAATGTCATGTTCCGTTTTCACATAAAGTCCTAATTATATTTTTGCCGAAAGCAATTTGGCTGATTAGAGCTCTCTGTTGCTGAAATGACATAATTTTGTGTTAATGTAATTTAATATAGATTAAATATCATATATTCACAAACGTTAGTCTTGGCGCGAACCAAGTTCGAGGGTTACAAGTCCCAACCGTGTAGATGAGATGCAATATTATGTATATCTACATACTGTTCTTCGATTGGTTTTCTTGCGTCCTCTTAGGTTATAACAGTTACATCTATTGATGAATATCTCTATATGTTTTACTTTTATCTTCAAATTTACAGAAACATTTTATGAAAACACCCGAAAACATCTACATCTGCTGATTCATATACAAACATTTGGTGTTTTTTGTTTTAATTGTCTACCCAGCAAATCATATGAAAACATAAAAGATTTAGAAATTAACATTTTTGCTTCCTAGACGGCACGCTGAAAAGAGTCTTAAATTTTACCAAAAAGACTCCTAAATGTGTGCGTTTTTGGGCGTATAAATTTTTAAATTGTACATATTTTCATCCAAAATATGAGTTATTTTTTTAATTCAAAAATATGAAGGCTCTTGTAACGGCTTGCTGTGTAAACATCAGATTTTTGTTGGAAAGTGAAGCGGAAGGCGTGATAATTCGTTAGAATATTTTATTCAAATATTCGTAATATATACGAAATATAAAACTTTTCAGTGATCTTTGTAATAATGGCTTTAAGGGAATTTTAGGTGTTAGTTTCTATATTCACAAATGAAAAATTATTATTAGTTCTGAGGCACCCTATGTATTCCTAATAGGATGTGGTGGTTTTGACAGTTTCACACACGTTAGCAATTTGACTGGTATTTTGATCTAAGGATTTTCGTGGTGACGTATTGAACTTGTAGTAAGTTCTTTAGAAAGGTGTTGATGAGTTCGCTACGTTCTGTATGCTATTTACTAATAATTAAAAGTTTATCGGGGCAAGTTTTACTGCAGTCTAAAGCATTCATAAAGTGGCAAAGATTAGTGGTATTTTCTTCGACTTGGGGTTCTAAAAAGTTCAATTTAAAAGAAAGGTTACGTATATTGTCCAGAGAAATGACGAACCCTGAAATTGAATCTAAGTTGAAATCATTGCGTCAAGATGTACTGGAACAGGGTAATATTGTGCGTAATTTGAAGGTTAGTGGAGGGCCAGAGTTGGACATAAAGAAAGCTGTAGCTGAATTGAAGGCACGTAAGAAGAAACTCGAAGACATGGAGGTACAATTAATGCCGCACTTATCTAAATTTGATCGAAGTAAGATGGAAGATTTGCTTAAGAGACGTTTTTTCTATGATCAAAGCTTTGCCATATATGGTGGTATCACTGGACAATATGACTTTGGTCCCATGGGGTGTGCTTTAAAATCTAACATTCTTCAGCTTTGGAGGCAATTTTTTAGTCTCGAGGAGCAAATGCTAGAGGTGGATTGCTCCATATTGACTCCAGAGCAAGTTTTAAAATCTTCCGGACACGTAGATCGTTTCGCGGATCTTATGGTTAAAGATATAAAAAACGGTGAGTGTTTCCGGCTAGACCACCTCATTAAAGATCATTTGGAGAAACTTGCATCGGAGAAGACGACATCAGCAGAGACTAAAGAAGAATGTGAAAATATTGTTATTAAACTTGATGGTTTATCAAAGGATGAAATGAGGGACATCATGAGAAAATATGATATGAAATCTCCAATTACTAAAAATGAGCTCACAGATCCAATTGAATTTAATCTCATGTTCTCCACACAAATTGGTCCAACTGGGCTGGTGAAAGGATTTCTTCGGCCAGAAACAGCACAAGGAATTTTTGTAAATTTTAAACGTTTACTGGAATTTAATCAAGGAAAACTACCCTTCGCTGCTTCGCAAATTGGAAACTCGTTCCGTAATGAAATTTCGCCTCGTTCCGGTTTAATTCGAGTTCGAGAATTTACAATGGCTGAAATAGAGCACTTCTGTGATCCAGCCAATAAAAATCATCCTAAATTTGAGTACGTGGAAAACACTACCATGACTTTTTACTCAGCTTGTGATCAAATGGATGGAAAAAGTGCGAAACGGCTAACTATTGGTGAGGCTGTTAGAGGCAATTTGGTAGCAAATGAGACTCTGGGCTATTATATGGCACGCATTCATCAATTTTTATTGAAAATTGGCATAAAATCCGAGTGTTTAAGATTCCGTCAACATATGAGTAATGAGATGGCTCACTACGCTTGCGACTGTTGGGATGCAGAATGCTTGACTAGCTATGGATGGGTGGAATGCGTTGGTTGTGCTGATCGCTCTGCATACGATTTAAGTCAACACATGGCTGCTACTGGTATAAAACTCGTTGCTGAGAAGCGTTTGCAAGAGCCCAAGTTGGAAACCAAATCGGAAATTGTTGTGAATAAGGCAAAAATTGGTAAAACCTTTCAGAAGGATGCGAAATTCATTACTAATGCTTTGCAGAAGCTTTCACTAGAAGATGTTAATGAAGTTAATAATCGATTGAATGAGTCCAAAGAATACATTCTAAATCTTGACGGCAAGGAATTTAGCCTAACGAACGAGATGATTTCCGTACAAGAAGTTAATAAAATGGTACATGTTGAAGAAATTATTCCGAGTGTTGTGGAACCATCGTTTGGTATTGGCCGCATAATGTATGCTCTGCTGGAACATAATTTCCGTTGCCGTGAAGGCGATGAACAACGTTGTTATTTCTCTTTGCCAGCCATTATTTCTCCTCTAAAATGCTCTATCTTACCATTAAGCAACAATAGCGACTTTATGCCCTTCACTAAGGATCTATCTCGTTCACTGTCCAAAGCAGAAATAGCATTTAAAGTTGACGATTCGTCTGGTTCGATTGGAAGACGTTATGCGCGTACAGATGAAATCGCTATACCATACGGCGTAACTATTGATTTCGATACACTAAAGAGTCCTCACACGGTGACACTGCGAGAACGGGATTCGATGGTTCAAGTGCGGATTGCGATACAAGAAGTTGCAGATGTCATTAGGAGTTTAACAGTCGGTACTCGAGATTGGCAGGATGTACTCCAACAATATCCTCGCTTTGAACAACAAGATACATCGAAATAATTGATATGCATTATAGAACAAATTTAAAAAGAGACAAATGCTTATGGGTGTTTGAAGCTATTCAAATTATCTACTACGCAGCATTTCGATACCGCCTGCCAGATTTGTTATTTTGCTAATTTAAAAGCGCGAGTATTGTTTTAAGCATTTTCTAAAGTTTTCTCTCGAAATATATTAATTGATTTATATAAAATTTAATAAAGCTATTACAATGTTTGTATCTGACTTCGATTCACTTTGTTTTAACCTAATTCGTGGCCTGGCGCCGTCGCTTTACCATTTGTATCTATTTTGTACTCTGTGTTCGTCGCACTAACGCTCCAGCGGGCTATTTCTTTAAAGACTTCAGCATCTATTAATTCAATGATGCGCACATTCTTTGGATATTTGTTCACTTCGTGTAGATGATCCAAAACCATTTGACCACGAGTATGACAGCCTCTTAAATCTACTGTCGCGTGCCACTCGCTCTCCTTGCGAATGAATCGATCGCCGAAGAGAAATGCAGCAACCAGCATTGCATCGCAGGGATTCCAACACTTTAGTCCGAATGGTATCCATTGGGCGCGTTCAACATCATTAAGAATTTGAACTGCTGGACAAATTTGACTTGCTTCAATACCAAACGTTTCCAAACGCCAATTCTTAAATAAAGGAAATTCAGTAGAGACAATTATTTGTCTTTAAAATAAACGATCGAGAATTAACGCTTACGATACAAATAAAAAATCGCTCTTCCATACACGGTTCCCAGGGTAGAATCGTGATGGGACACTTCGATTTTGAAAGCACTATATGCGCAGCTTCAGGATCGCAATAGAAATTGAATTCTGCTGAACGTGTACAATTACCGACACCTACAGTTGAATGATAGACATTACAATTAGATCACTCAGAGTGTAAATTGAGATGATAATATGCCGCAGTTATTACGTTATTGATTACCCCTTCGTTTGTATACCTTGATGATTTCCACCCATTAAATAGATTTCTTTAACATTATTTGCAAATTGCTGACTGTACAAGGAGTAACAAAGGGCAATGTTCGTTAGAGGACCCACTGCGATAACGGTAACTTGGTGAGAGTTCTAAAAACGTGTGTAAAGATAGATTTTGAAAATTTATATAAAATCGAATAAATCACATTATTATCAACCTCGATGCAAAATTGATTTATAGCACAAACAGCATGCTCCCCCTCTACCATATCCTCTATATCGATTTCAGAATCCACAGGAAGGATATCCCCAAAACCATCTTTACCATGAAATAATAATTTGGGTGTTTCGTCCGTTGGTTGACTGCCCCGTATTAAAGCTTCGTTAGCACCTAAAAAGATTGGTATCTGAAAAAGGAGTTTAGTTTAAACGACAGATATATCCTTCAATTCTCGTTAATGTATTTACCTCATCTCGCCCTGAAGCTTTCAGGATTCTTAATATATTTCGAGCTGCATTATGAAGAGTTGTGTTGCCATTACCACAAATTGTAATTCCCAAAATATTCAGACGCTTCTCCTCTTCGGCCTTTAGCAGCAGTAGAAGTGCCCATGCGTCATCGCTGCCGCCGTCGCAGTCAAAGATTACAAAGTTTTTGGACATTATCATTAAGAACAAGAGCGATCTTGTTAAGCCGCAAGAATTTTATACAAAAATTACTTTAATTAGAAAATATTCTAGTACGCATATGCCGTAACGCCACGGCACGTTTATTGTCTAGCTAAAACAATTTGCGACTATTGATCGTAAATTGCTTAGAATAGATTGCTTTGCTCGGAGCGTGATCGAAAGAATTATCGCCGGTCATGAGAGAGTACTGGGTTGTTTTAGGAGAGTATTCTGAGGAGTTCGAATAGAAGAGAACTATAGTGTAGTGATTCGATCATGTAATGCGTGTAAACTATATCCCCAAAATCGCAATGCGAATCTAATGTCGTAAAGAAACGCTGCAATAAAAACATTGCTGCGATTTATTAATTGTTGTGAAAAATGTTTAATTTTTTAATACAAATTTTAACTACAAATTTTTTAATACAAATTTTAACTTGAGATTTAATTTTAATAGAAGAAAAAGGAATATTTATTTTATTCTTATATTTACTTTCTATTTAAATCAACTTTGCAGTTTAGAAAAATATTATTTATTTTCACGATATATATATTTGTTGTATTATATTAGCAATTATCATTCCTTTGTTAAAAAATTAATATATCTAATCCATACACACACATACATGCGTAAAAACTAAAAAACGATTAGACAAACTACTAGATGACAGAGGTAACACGTTTACTTTGAACAATAACGAGAACTCGACTAAAAGTCTTCCAATTGATGGGTGAGACGAAAACGTTTCCGTGCATGGAAATCTTGAATTTGTCGGCTCTCTTGTTACCGGTAAAACATTAGTGTCAGGTAGAGAAATTGTGAAAACAAAAGAAGACTGATCATTATATTCGATATAAGTAAGAGTTGCCGCGCTCTTCGAAATCTTATTCTAGAGAGGGCAGTTTTCGAGATATGACGCACACAAACACACGCGCGATATGAACCGTTTATTTTAAGGACATTCAAACTCGAAATAATTACAGCATTTTATGCTAATCATTAAGTCTTTTGACTTTAATACAATTTAGAGAATAATTTATTAAAAATCCATACAATATTTAGTACATAAAATAATAACTCGATTTGTTGAAATTTGTATAACAAATTTTCAAATGAACCAAAACCTAGCTGTAAATCGGAAACATAAATTACTCTGATTTGAACATTTATGTGATGACGAACATCTTCGATGGGGTGAAACCATTGAAAATGTAGTGAAGATTTGGGTTGAGCGGAAGGAAATAAAGTCATTTCTTAGAAATAATATTATTTAGAACATGTATAAATTGTGTTTTACAAATATATTTTTATATTATTTAAATGTTTAAGGCCTGTTGGTTACTCACATTTCTGAGATCATTAATGAATTAATATATATTATATAATTAATAAATACTAAAATTTATATTCATCCAGTTATAGGCCATCGACCTGAATAATAGATATAGTGAAGAGAAGTGGTCTTAATATCTCTTGCATAATTATATATATTTGTGTAATATTTCGCACATTTGAATTTTTTGCTTCCGTTTGTGATGCATTATTGAATAAATGGCAGATTATATAATTGATGTAGAGTATATACCCGTTGGGGTAGATGAAAGTTAGCCTTGTTATATGTGTCTCTTTTTTGTTCGTCTCCTTTTTGGACATCCTCTTACTCTTGCAGAAAGAATAATCTAATAATAGGAGCACCATAATAAGATTATTGTTTGCAAAAATAAAAATGTGCCAAAAATTTAGGGGTTGAGGCGAAGACCAAATGGTTTTATACGAGGCAAAATCAGAACTTTTTAAACAATGAAATTATTACAAAATTTTTGGATAAAAGTTGAATTCATGTAAATAATTTATAAATTATTGATATAAAATATTTAGAATAATAATAATTTGTGTAAATACACAAAAAATTTCATAACGAACTTATGAATTAAAAAAATATTAATAAAATATTATCCGTAACAAAAATTACCATTTGTAATCCGAACTAATATAAAAATTCTGCGTAAGAAAATTATAAACCACTTTGATTTATTATAACAACAATTTCAAATTTTCTTCATTTCAAATATTTAAATAATATAAAAGAATAATATAAACAGAATTAAATAATAATAATAATAATAACAATAATAATAGAAGTAACAATACTATTTATTTAAATAATTACAAAAATATTACATTCATTATTCATACACTGGTTGAGTTAATTTTTTAAGTTTTATGTATTTTACGTAGAAGTGGGAAAAATGTTAAAACATTTATTTTCCAAATTTATTTAGTAGATTCATGCAAATAAAAAATTTAAATTACTTTAAATTTCGCAAAGTACTAAAAATAGTTTGCTTCTATTTTATTTATCAATTTTACAGGATGTAAATGCACCTGCATGTGTGCATATGTGTCTGTGTGCAGGCATCATGTGTGCAGACTCATCAGTAAATATTAAAAAAGCATGAATGTATTTGAAAGCAATAATCGTTATAACTGATTTTGTATTAGGATAAACATATATAAGACCGTTCATTGTGATGTTCAAAATTTCGATTAAAATAATATTCTTAATTTATATAAAACAATTTTTAAATTTAATAAAGTTTTTGTCTAAATCATTTGAATAAACTAAATTGAAAAATCATTATTTATTTGACACTAAAAACAAATAAAATCATAAATGTGTCTTAATCATATAATTACATAATGATTATTATCATGAATCTTAATTGTACTTTTTAGAGTTGAAAGTAAAAGCTGCATAGTCCAGATCTCGTTATCGTTAGTCGGGTTTTTATTGAAAGCTGTTTATGACAATCCATTGATCACAGAT
This sequence comes from Physocephala rufipes, assembly GCA_963966595.1. Taxonomy (NCBI): domain Eukaryota; kingdom Metazoa; phylum Arthropoda; class Insecta; order Diptera; family Conopidae; genus Physocephala; species Physocephala rufipes. Next base: position 40,032,976 of record OZ016504.1, read on the forward strand.
CTCGGGGTAATCTTTATGTTTCGTTACGTGGAATCAATTCTCAATTGTGTTAAAGTCATAGAACAGATTTTGAAGAAAAGAGTTCTTGAAAACCATTACCGCAAAATTCTTTAAATAGATATAGTATTTATATATTTTTAAGTTTAGTAATTTGTTTTTCAGTAAATTTATCAAGATCGTGGATTATAATTTAATTTTCTAATAAACTTAAAGAATTTATTAACAAAAAAACAAATTAACGCCTGCACTTTAAAAGGCTTTAGCACGCATGTAAACAATCTTCCCCAACCCGTCGCACTCACACTGGCATTCCCTTGCATGCTTGCGTGTAGTTAGCGCCAATAATCCTGTGGCGCACCTTTTTCTTCAAAAACAACTAAAACCGCACCCGTGCTTCCACCACACCCTCAGATATTTCACTGGCAGAAAATAACGGTGCACTTGTGAGGATACACTGTTTCTGTTCTGCGAGATGGATGCATTCCAAGCATTACTGGAACAAATGTTGGAAGCACATAAAGAAAACTGAAAACAACAACAACAAAAACACGACAAGCAGTCGTCCTTACTTTTTCAAGGGTGCTCCAAGCGTCCCAAAGAAACATTAAAAATACTTTCTTCTTCTTTCAAAAGTCACATCGTCTTCTTTCGAGCTCACCAGACACGTAGCAAATACGTATAAGTGCACTAAATGCGAGTGAGTGTGAGTAATTAAGAACATATATTTACACATGCGTACACACGCTGTTTTAAATAGCAAATACATCAATAGTATTGACGAAGAAGAAGAAGAAAAAACATTTGAGTTTGCCGGGATGCGCTTCGCCATTTGTTTCCATTCCAGTAAAGTTATTGTTGTTGGTTGCTTAAGGAACAAGCGGGTGCATGACACACGCGGGTGTGTGCGTTTATGTGACCATTACTCGTAGTTACGAGCTTTAGCCAGAGTTGCAGCAGCATAAAACCTAAGAGAGCTGTGGCGGTGCAGCAGCGCCAGCTTAAAAATACATTTTGACTCACTTTTCTTCAAAAAAGTCTCCACGTCGAAAACATAGTTGTCAGAAGGGGGTCGGGCGGTTAGTCACCAACAGTTGTGAACCAACAAATCAACCTAAACAGCTGCAAACGAAGGAGCCAGAAATTGAACGAAACAAAGAGTGAGTGAATAAACGAACTGACTCCAAATCCATCTCCGTGATTGTTTGCACTCCGTAGAAAATTCGTTGCTCTCTGATAGAGCGAGTACACGATTTCATCGGTTCATTGGTTGTTGTTGCAGACGTTATGTTTGTTGGTTTTATTTTAATTATTTCATTGCTGTTGATGTTGTTTTTGCTGTTGCTGCTTTTCTTTTATTTTATTTTATTATTTTTTTAATATGGATTCACTTCATTCATTATCGTCTCGTCCATTCCAGCCAACGTTCTTGAATTTTATTCGAAAGCCTTAACCGTCCGGAGTCAGACGTGCTTTTTCAACATTATCGCAAATTCAGTGATTTTTCCCCAGATTTTATTTCAGTTTTAATTTCTATCCGTTTGCTTGAACTTTATTGGGTAAAGATCTTTTTAAATCTCAATCAGTTCGATAACGTGAAGGATATAATTTGTAAAAAAACATTTATTTGAATTAAAGAAATTTTTTAAGTGATTTGAATAAGCCAAAAACAAAGAGAAAGATAAGGTGCGTTTCAAAAAAGGTTTAATGGAAGAAATTAAATTACGAAAAATCTATAAAGCATGCTTTTATTGCTTTTTGCAAAAAAGAAAAAAAATATGCGTGGATGTGAAATTGTACGAAAGAAATATTTTCTTTTTTTTTTTGACTGCCGTTTAATTTCGTCAAGTTCAAAAAAGTTAATAAAAAAGAAAATTAAGAGCCAGACTTCATTTGCTGTCTCGCATTCAAATTTTTGGCAGAGGGACAGTTCGAACTACAGCTCCGCCATCTGTGGCCCACACGCACACACACACACACAAACAATAAAATAAAATTCAAAATAAAACAAAAAATTTCAACAAGAATCAACCGAAAGTTTTGTTGGCGAAGTTCAAAACAAGTTTTTATTCGTGTTCCTTTTTTTAAACGCGAATAACAGAGAATACGGCTTATTCAGCCTGTCCGGCTTTTTGCTTGCGATTTCGTTGCTCCATCTCTTTGTTAAACGTATCCTCCTCTCTTGTCCTTTGCTAGATTTTCATAGTGTCATCTTATTTCATCGCCTAAGAAGAAATCATTTTTTGAAACTGGATTCATTTTTAAGCTTTTTAGTTTTGTTTAATTTTATTATCTTTACTTCAAAAATTGTTCTCTTTTTATTTTTGTGTTAATGAACTCGCATTTTTCATGATTACCATACATTTTTCCCTTCTTAAAGTTTTATTTCTCTCTTTCTCTTTCTCTTTCACACCATTCTTCTTCTCTGTCTTCTCTGTCTTCATTTATTACAGGATTTCTATTGTACAATTCATCAATCATTTCGTCCGCCTTTCAGTTACATCTGTCTCTTTCATGTTGTAAAAGATCTTTTCCTGACAATCTCTCTCTTTCGATCTTTGTATTTTATTCTGTATCTGGGTTTCCCTTTGGTTTTATCTTTTGGTTTTCCTGCCCGCAAACATTTTGTCTTTTCTTGTTTGTATTTTATTCTATGCACTCTTTTTTATCGTTTGATGTGCCTTTTGGAATTTTGCTATTTCCGTTTTTACATATCCTTTTTTATTCTCTTCCTTGTTTCGGGTATTTTTTCCGCATTCCTCTTTTTTCGTTGGATTACTCTTCGCCCTTTTAGATAAATATTTCTCTGAAAAGGAAGTCTGTCCTCTCGTTTTGATCACATTTTTTGAAATTCTTTGCTCTTCATTGATTTTATATTATCCTGCCCATACAATTCGTTTCTGTTAGTCAGCGTCTTTAAGATTTTTGTCTGATAGTATTAAAGTCATTCTTCTTACGCACTTCTTTCGATCTTTTGTTATTTCATCGTTTCATCTCTTTTGCAAATTCATCTCGATTTAATCTTCCGATATTTTCAGACAATTTTCCTTTTCATCCATGCGTTTCGTTCCTCTGACTCTGTCTCTCGCCGATCTGTCTGTTTCTCCATCATTTTCAAGGTTCTATTTTCTGTCTTCTGCCCGAGATTTGCAAATATTTTTCGTTTTCATGGATTGAACGCCGTGTACGCAATTCTATTCAAGTGCCAATAAATACTTCCCACTTTCATAAACAGCATTAAATCGCGCCGCAGGACCGACGCCAGGCAACACGCCAACATCTTTTTCATCACCCGGTTGGGGAAAAGCGTCACGAAGAAGCATCATCGTTACAAAAAAATAAAATCAAATAAAAAAAACACAGTTTGTAAATTCCGAACGGAGACCGGCCGGCACAACAACAGCACTTTGTTATTCTTTGCAGACAGCAAACCGAGCCAAGCAGCCGACCAAACCCAATCAGCCAACTAATCAAACCAACCAGCCAAAGCCAACAACAAAATGTCAGACGGTATTGAAGTTGAACAAATGATGGAAAGCAAACCAAGAAGGGTAAGTCAGAAGAGCCCAGTTGAAATTGTTGTTGTTATTCTTATTGTTGTTGCTGTTGTTGTATGTGTTGGTTGTTTTGTAACTACTGGAGCCTTTGAAGTCATAATAGTTTCTTGTTCTTGAATACGTAATACGGTGACGAACAAATACGAATACAAAAACAAATAGAAAACGACTAACTAATTATAATTCTTAAGAAGTAGGCGCAACAGAATTTGTTTGTTCGCGATATCCTCGTATGGGTGTTTTTCCTATACAAATATATACAAACATATATGTTTTTTTATTTGAAATTTTTCTATTTTTGTGTTTTGATTGTTTTCTTATCCAAACAACAAAATAAAAAGTGAAAACGAAGACTGAAATTGACGTCTAGAAGGGAAGTGCAAGTGACGGGTAGGGTGAATATCTGAGGAGTCAGAGGGAAGTTAAAGAATGTGGGGAAGCGCTAGGAGTATCACTGATTGCATTAATGTGCGCTCTCATACACTAATACACCCATACGTACATACATCCAAACATATAAATCAAATAATATAAAATTACATTCACACAATTAGGATCTATATCTTCGCTCTGCACCAACACCCACCCCCCACCATATAACCCTATCTCTTTCTCTCTTCATCAATCCCTCTCTGTCTGTCTCCTTGAAATACAACGTCGTGATTTTTCATATTTTTGAAATCATTTTAAGTTCTGAAATCTGAAATCTGGTTTTTAGTCATTCCTTCCTTTCTCCCTGCATATTCTTATAAATTCTAGTTCGTGTCAATGAACCTACACTTCATTATGAACGATTACGCACGATTATCGTTTCACTATGAGTTAGCAACATTCTTTTTTTTTGAAAATTATACGATAATATTCATGATGGACTATTTTCTAATGCATTAGTCATTCGTTTGAATGCATCGCCTCCAAAGACGTTTATTAAATCCAAGTGTCGAGAATAAAAATCTATATATACTCGTATAGTATAAGCATTTATTTGGGTGGGCCGAGTCATTTATTTTGAAAGTGAAAAATCATTTAAATTTATATATTTTAAAATCGAGATTTTAAAGAAATTGTTTCATAAATGGAACTAAAATAAATTAAGAATTGCAATAAATTAAATAATGTCAGCATTAAAAGTTCAAGCAATAAGAAAACACACAAAAAGGATACTTTCTAACAAATTTGTTTAAGCACTTTCAAAGTAAAGGACCCGAAATTATATGAGTTCAATAATAAAAAAAATCAACTTTTTTAAAATACTCTCGAAATTATTTTTAAAACAAAAACAACAATTTCTTTGTATTCAAAAGAAAAGTTCGATTGTTCAATAATTTTCAGCAGTCGCGATTCATTGGTGGATTTACTCGAACAGCTAAAAAACGGTTATTACACATAAAAGTGAGTTGTTTAATTTCTATGAAATTAATTGTTTCAATTATGAAAAAACTTCAAAATATAATTAAAAAATTTGCAATGTTTTCTTCAATTAATTGTTAGAATTTATTTAAATGCAAATCACCGATGGAAAAATTGAAAAGCGATAGAGTATAAATGACAATCTTTCTTAAAGAGAAAGCGAGAAGGAGAGAGAAAAAGAACGAAATAAAAAGAGAGGGAAAAGAGTGAGAATGATTAAAATCTTAAACAAACCTCAAACTTTAATATCAATCACCAATCACACAATTAATAATTAATCGCGACGTAGGGCCTAAATGGAATCTTTTGGAAGCGAAGATAATAAATTTCTTAGTATTTCGATTAAATGGATTTTCCTTTGGAAGGTCTTTTATACATTCCTTCGGGTTTTCTTAATTTAAAGATAATTATAAATAACTTTACGTTTAAACTTGAGGATTTAAATTTTGTTTTTATCCAACGCAATGTTTTTCAAATATGAATTTCAAAAATAAAATAATGAAGAATACAATAATAAATTTCTTTGAAACTGTTATATAAATACATACAAATGCGATAATTCCTACTGGGGAAGTAGCCAGTATATTTTTTAATTACACAAAAATTTTAATAAATTGTGAAAAGTTCAATAGAATTACCAGAAGAAAAATCTTAACAAAATTCTAAATTTTCCGTTTTTTTCCTAACAATTTCGATTCCAATTGTATAGTAATGATCATTACATCATCAGTGCTTGGTAATGGCTTTGTAATTGTAACAAATTGTGGAAACAATTTTTATAAAGATTTATGAGACAGAAATAATTTTAATGACCGAAACCACTTCGTGATAACAATTTTCGAAATTGCCTTTTTTCCTGAATTTCAATTGAAATCTTTCTTTTTTCTCCATTTCTTATCGCATTTAATTATTATTTTCAGTTTATTGACTTCATTTCGTTGCCCGCGTCAAAAAAGGAAAGGAAAAAAAGAGGGTAAAAAAAAGGAAGAGGGGTAAAAGGGGGAAAAGGAAGAGGGTAAAGTCAGGAGAAGAGAAGGAACCGATAGTGAAAGCAAGGGATGGAAAAAAGAATTAATACATGTTTTCCTAGTACTGCTTTTATTAATAAAAGTAATAAATTTATAAAATTAAAAAGTTGACAAATAATACAGAAATTAAATTAAATCAATTTCTTATAAAAATGATTTTTGCTAAACGATAAGACTGAGATTCTGAAAACTGTCTTTTTAGTGTTAATTAATTTAATGGAGTAAATGAAGGCGTCGCCACTAATGCATTACCGGGCACAATTCTCTGTCTCCACTTTTGTTTGGCTGCGTTCGATTTTCATAAATCGATATTTCGAATTTCGAAATTATTTTCTTTTATATTCTTTGGCAATAGTTCGAGAATATGAGTCAATAAATTTCTAATTAAATTCAGACAAAATCACCCCAAATACTCATCCATTGATAAAAAATTACTCAAACAAAGAAATTCGTTATTCGTGCCCGAAGGTAAAAATAACGGTTATTTGAGTAAAGAGCATATCAGAATTTTAATCGAGAAATTACGATTTAATTTTGACTTTTAATTTTACGATAAACAGATTATTTTATAATTTTTTTCAGACAAGTTTAAATTAGAAAAAATGCTTCGACGCGAATCGAAATGCTATCTTTTTTCTGATTGAACAGGAAAGTACTTTCTCCAGATACCGGTTAAAGATGACCGACTGCGCGTATGTAATTTCGGTGAATCTGCGGTAAATCATCCGCAAAAAAACAACAATCAACCGTTGATTGTTGATTGTTGAGAGACTGGACAAATGTGTGTCAGCGAAGCACAAGAGCATAAACAGCAAGAGGGGTAGCAGAAGGAGACGGAATGGCGGCACCAGCAATAAACCAACAACAATAATTTTATAATGAATAGATATCTTTCCATTCAGTTTATGCGACTAGAATGCAATAATAAAAATAATAATAATGAATCCTATCAAAATGAAACAGTTAAGCAAACAAACCGTTACAACAACAAAAACAACAAGAGCACAGCAGCAGCAAAAGTATTTCATACTTGCATTAGCGGTACTGCATTCAATATCATCATCATCACCATCACCATCATCCTCATTATCATCATCATCATGTGCGTCATCATTATTAATGCTAACGCGGATGCGACGCGATAAGACAGTTATGAATATCGTTCGAAATTTTAGAAAAAAGAAAACCAAAAATAAAACATTTATCAAATTAAGCAAAAATTATCGAAGAAAAATAGAAAGAACGGAAGAACGTATTCTAGTAAAGGAAAATGTCTTATCGGCAAATTAATGAAAATAAAAACTGAATTAAGAAAAATTATATAAAATAATCTACATCGTCAGCAAATGATTCGTAAATGGAAATATAAACTCGAACAAGATACTCGTATAACTCGCGAACAAGATACATATACATATATGGGCACACACACACGCGCACATAGCCATAGGCACACTCGTACACGCATACGGGCACACACGCACACGAAGAGTCACAGACGATTTTATAACAAACTTGCAATGAGAGTTGCATAGTATAGGTGCGGGAGGGGTGGGGCAGATAAAAGACGGAAAAAAGATAAGAAAGAAAAAAGAAATCAGAAGGAAAACTCTCAATAATATTAAAAAAGTATCCTGTCAGTTGAAAAAGCGTTATAGAAATCGAATTATAAACTCTTAATTTTATTACTTGTATAAAAGTTTGTTTCCGATTAATTTTATAAAACGTTAATTTTGTAAATGTGAAAAGAAATGACAAAATCAATTTTTCCAAACAAAATAAATTGAATGAGTGAAAACGTATTTTATCGTTCTGACTTTCTTAGTTGAATTCATTTTTAAATAGGAAACAATTTCTATGAACTTTTATAAAAAAACTTCGTTTGTGCGACGATTTCAAACTTAAAATTTTCTCCTTTTTTGTTAGAACTCACTTGCTATCAAAATCTCAATTTGGGCATAAATGATCATTTTAGATGAAAGTAATTAATAATAATTTCTATTTGGTAAAAATCTTCATCTTTCGAATAATTTGTGACTTACTCATTTTTGAGTCAGATTTGAGGAAGAAATGTTTTAAGAAACAACTACTAATTCTGTATATATATGTAGGCATATGTGTGTATGCGTGTGTGTGTAGTGTGTGTGCATATTTTCATTTTTTTTCACTTATCATTAACTGCATGAATTATAAACGCGATTCATATTGTTTGCGCTGTTTTTCTTCTTCTGCCATGATTCACGATTCAGTTTATGAGTTATTTTTGCACACCGGATGTAGAGACAAATAAAGAAAAAACACATATGTTTCGAATGTTTCAACGTTAATGCATCAACGTTATTTATTCTTTATCTTCGTTTAATACAAAGTACATGCTTAATATAATTAGCTTTTTACTTCTTCTGAAGCAAGGCGGTGACAAGAATGATATAAAAGAATCTAGAAATCCTCTGCATTATTTGAAATCGATGTTTAGTTTTTTAATTGTACACCCTACACTCGTTACATCCTACATATTTTAGCATAAAAAGAATAACATAAGAGACAGAATGATGGCTGTCTTGAAAAAATTTTTAAATATTATGCACAGTAATCGTATTTTTTAAAATAACCTAACCTTTTTATTTTCAATTTTTTGGGCGCCCATCCTACTAATAATTTACCGTAACCGCAATCCTGAAATTATCTTTGCCTCATACGAAGCGATCATCTTACACTCATCTCTTCTATTCTCTTCTCTGCTATTTCTTCTATTTCTATTTCTTCACCTCTTCTTCTCGCAAGACATTGAATAAATTTGGCTACAACCGAAATTTGAGGTCGAAGTCTGACGAATGTGCCGGAACAAACGTAGCGGCCGTATCATTTATAAAGTTAATTTAAAAAATGACAGATAAAGACGGATACGCATGCATAAATTCAATTCTTGCGATGCGTCAGACGAAAAAAGAACCGGACCGTCAATGACATTCGACGTTGTCATGCTTTTCACTTCACTCGTTTCTTGCTCGTTTCTCTAACTTCGTTCACTTCAATACTTGAACTTCGTTCAAAATAAAAAATTTATTTATGATAAAATAAATTTTGTTTTTTTTTCTTTGAGTGTGAGGAGACTCTTTTATCAAATCATATTTAGTCTTATAAATACTTTTAAACTGTTTCCAACCGAATGTAGTTGTTGTTGTTTCCTTAGCAACTGTCAAGCCTTAAGAGCCAACCCTAGATGTTCGTCGCCAGTGACAGACATCAGAGACGTCTGAAGAATATTTCAGTATTCTTTTCTTGATTTCCGATATGATTTCTTTTTTTGTTTTGCATTGAGTACTTGGACACGTTTTAATCGCAGATACTCCGACGAGCACACCTTAAAATTCATTGTGATTTTACAAAAACAACAGTCAAAGAAACACCTCATGGATGATCTCCTCCACAGATCCAACACTTCCTCTGGGGAATGGCAATCAGAATGAAAATAATAATAATAATAATAATAATAATAATAATGATAATAATGGTAATAATGATGTTTATGCGACCTTGCTAGGCAAGTGTATCTCTCTCTCCCTCTCTTTTTCTCTCACACTCTGTCTGTCTCCCTGCGCGTGCATGTGTGTGTCATCATGTTTATTACGACTACTCAAGAATTTTCAAACTTTAAATAGAAAATTAAGTCTCGTATGAAAAAAAGAAAAAAATCGATTTTATTCTAAAACGATTACTTTTTTATTTCGTAAGCTTTTTTCAGCGTTTTTTTGCATTGCCATTTTCCAAAAAAAGTTTCCATTCTCGAAACCATAAAAGGTTAAAATTTTATTTAAGCGCACAAGCTCATTCGTGAAAAGAATTCACAATTACTATCAGTTTAATGATCGTTTAGCTTTTGTTATATAATTATCATTCCAATTTTTTGTATCGTTATTTATTTTTTATGTAACAATAAATTCATGCTAAAAATGCAAAACGGCCTAAGTGCATTGTTGGAAAAAAATTAAAAGCGTTTCTTTTTGGAATTGCATGCAAAGTAAAAATGCTTTGCACGCTTTATTTTGTTCGAGTTTATTTTGTAAGCCGTTTCTTTCTGAATTGTTTTGTTTTCGCCTCCTCTCCCTCCCCCGCCCCAATCCATCAGCTTAATGCAATTTCAATGAAATCATTTCTTTTTTCTTATTCTTTCTCCTCTTCCACTTTGGCTCATTGTTTTCTTATTTTCTTTACCTTGCATCGAATCAACACTTTCGATTTCTTTGCACTTGCGATGGTCATTTTCAAAAAAGGAGGACTGATTGAAAAGTTTCTTGTATTCAATCAATCAACAAACCTTTAAAGTTGTAATCGAAAGTGAGGGTTGAAGTTACGCAAACCTCCTGACTCAAGCAGAACCCGTCTCCATCGATGAAAGTAAATCTAACTCGGAGTCCTTAAGATTATAAGTTTCTGCTTTAAAGGTAATCGAAGGGATTGTATTGGGGTTGTGGTTTATATTTTAATAAGGTTATCACCTTAGACATATTCCAATTGCATTGAAATTTATTTATTCGGATAATCGAATTCGGAATTTTTGGTTACGGAGCTTAAGAATGCTTCAGACGAATCGATACTTTAGGGAACAAAATTTTGATGATGATGCAAACTATTCAAAACATAAATTGAAAAACGATTTCAATATTTCAGATGCCGGTCGCTACCTCACTCGATAAAGATGCCATTCGGGAAGCCTATGAAGATGTTCGTTCTGATCTTACAGACACCGAATGGTAAGATCGATTACTTAAAATTTTACAAACACATTCACAGAAATTTAAGGAAAACATATCATATTGAAATTTATAAAAAACAGGGCCGTTTTTAAATTCGATGGACCACGTATTCTCTGCACGGCTCGAGGTCAATGCTTTGAGGAATTTCGCAATCAGTTCGGTGATAATGAACGAGCGTTCGGCTATATTCGAATACAGATGGGTGACGAGATGTCCAAAAGGAAAAAGTTCATTTTCCTAACATGGATCGGCCAGGATGTCGGTGTCATACAGCGTGCAAAAATGTCAACGGACAAGGCTTTAATTAAGGACGTATTAAATGTAAGTCGGTGACACGATGGCGTTTCACGTGGGTGGTGAAATGATGAGAATGATATTCATATAATACAATCTTTTTCAATTAAACCATTTTATTCATATTTTCACTTTCTCTCTCTCTCACACACACACGCTTCTTTGTAGAATTTTGCGGTGGAGCTGCAAGCGGGCGTGGACAATGAACTGGACATTGAACTATTTCGTGATGCCTTAAATCGCGCGGGCGGCGCCAACTACGGTACCGGTGTACGCGATTAACTAACTAACAACAAAAGCAATAACATCGAACAGCAACAGCATTAGGAATGAGCAAATTTGTGAGATTTAAAAAAGAAAAATTAATTGTAATAGTAAAAATAACAAGAACAACAACAAACGAAACAAACCTGTAATAATTTAATTTAATTATGCTGTAATAATTGAATTTATTTTATTGAAAGCACAATTTTCGGTAATACGTTTTTTGTAATTTTTTATAAAAATTATTTTTTACTTTTTTATGTCTGAGAAAAATACGAAAAAAGAACTATTTTTAAACAAACGTTTTTAGTCCTGATTAGTTAATAAGATTATTTTAAAAAAAGCAAAGCATTTCCAATTTCCAACGATTTGACTTTCAATAGCATTTGATTCGCTTATTCATTTTATTCTCAATTTTCTTAAAAATTATTTCATTAATCGTATATTGGTTTCTAACAGCTATTTAAAAGAACGTGACAGGTAAACTTATTTAATAAAATATATGCTTTTAAAAATATTGAATAAAAGACGTTTTCAAAAATTCAATTCAATTAAAATGTTTATTACTTTTCTTCAGACACTCGTACACTTTTTTTATATTTTAGATTTTTAAATTTTTGAAAACAGGTCAATTATAATATGAGTAGATATATTCTTTATATATTATCGCCTTCATTTTTTATAATTGTCACGGAAATTGAATTAAATTAAAAAATTACAAACAAACTCTTTTCTTTGGAAAAGTTGACACTAAATTAAAAATTAGTAGTTTTTTTTGTATTTTCTACTTCATCAGGTAGTGACCATTGTGAAATTCAGCTTTTTAAATTATTATAATAATTTCCATGACAATAGAAAATGCGTTGTGAATAATTTTATCCAGAGACCCCAAATCGATTTCAATAAATATTTCAATTTTTATTTCTGAGAATGATTTGTATTGTTTCCTTATTGTATCTAATGTTTACGGAAGAGAACCTTGTGTAATGCATCAATATCGATTTCGAGTGTACTCTTTGCGCTCGATTTTCCCGCAGGGTTACTGAAATAAAGAGTATTCAAATTCGATTGGTTCGTTTGTTTGTTTGCCTGCGAAATTTCGAAAAACTCCTTACTTGGGTTTAACGGATGGTCCCGTTAGTTTGCTTGCGGACCGAGGATTAACTAAAAGGCATTTCATGGGTAGACCATCCAACTGACGATTGTGATAAGTATCAACAGCCTTTTCGGCATCCGCAAATGATTTATATATAACCTCAGCCACACCCGGCCGAACAATTCGCGAATCATATAATTCACCAATATCCGCAAATAATTCCCGAATATCCGATTCTGAGACACTCGTATGTAAATTGCTAACCACAATACGATAACCGTAATAGGAACTACTTGCTGTTTCTTTAGCAAAAATACCCATCGATGTATGTGGATCAGGTGCTCGTTCAAGGCGTGAACGCATTTCATAGGAAAGATGCGAAGAATGGTCTGGTACATATCGCCGCTCGTAGATTCCGACGTCCTCTGGACTAGGTGGACGACCTGGATGCGTTCTCAGAATGCCCTTCGGAGGCGGTGGGGTTAAAGATACCTCACGTTGAACGGGCACGTTAGCGATGTTACGTTCGGTGCGTGAATTTATCGGCATATCATAAACATCAAAGGGATCAAAATTGTCGGAATTCCAAGAATTGTTGCGACGAATAGAGGCAGAACTATCGAGTGAGTCAGGATAACTGGAATATTTATCGATGTCTACAATGTCATTTGCCACTGTACGGCTCAGGCGTGAGGCAGTTGCGTATTCCTCTGCGTAAAAGATATCGTGTTTAACTTTGGAATAATGTTTCAGCAGCAATATAAGATAGAAGTACCTTCCTCAAATTGATCCATGTTATCATAGTCAACATAACCGCGTGGTACTTGAAAAACTTCGGGTCGTCGGGACCGTTGAACCATTGGGTTTCGAGAGGGCTTCACAAAAGTTGGTTTTTTTATAAGATGTTTCGCTCTGTTTCTAATACGTCCACCTCGATAAAGCCCGGTTTTAGCCAAGGTTTCTGCTATGTACTGCTTCTGTAAGAGACGATCACGAGCATCGCCGCTAGCACGCGCGATTTCCACAAGTTTATCGCGTGCATCGCGTATCTTGGATCGATTATTCTGAATGATTTTTAATCTAGCATCACGAATGCGTTGCCGGCGTAAGGCCGGCGTTGCTTTCAGTGATCTGCTGAGGGACAATTTTTTTTTATCTCCAACGCTGCAATAGACAAAAAATGTAAGCTACTCTGCTCTGCCGTTAGCAATAGGCTCTTACAATTTTTTAGATTGTGCGGCTCCGATTCGTCTAGTTTTAATAATTTCATCCAAACTTAAATCCATATTAAGATAATATACAACTTTTTTATTCAAAAGCAATTACTTTATTCTTAAAAATGGATGTGAAGATAATTTTATTCCTTTTAAAGTCAATTCTTTTGGCAGATCAAATTATCAATCCATATCAAAAAAATTTTGACATTAAAAAGAGTGTATGGAAAATTGAAGTTTGTTGGGCTTCGTAAAAGGAAGCGTTTAGAAGGCAAATTTGGGACGATGTTAGGCGGTTCAAAAAGAGCAATAAAGGAAATTAATGATGTGAAAATTTTATTTAAATTTAGTAAACATATTAACAGCCGAATTCTGCTTACCAAGTTGACAGAGGTCTAGTCAAAATTCTAGTCAATGAACTTGTCAAGCTCAGTAAATTATGGTATTCTAGCGAGAACTTGACACCAGAAAAATTCTGAGAGTTCACCACACATGGTGAATTTCAAATGACGGATTAGTAAAGAGTAAAGCGATTCGCTGACCGAGAAATTTTTTACAAAAATTTCTTCCTGCAATAGAAACGGGTCGTTCTTATCGCGGAGGTGTCTTAAAAAACGACGCCTTTTTTGCATCCGTTTCTCTGCGTCGCTTTTTACAAGCAGTAAGATGAATTCTTCCATTTTTATTTTAGTTGAGAACGACACAATTGAAGAATTAAAAAATCAGCTGTCATGTGGTCTTTTGCTATTGACAAATGAGAGCTTTCATTTTTTTGCCAGAATACGAAATCTTGACAAATGTCAATCGATACATTTTTTCTTCATGCCCTGTCAATGTGGTGAGCTTAGTCAATCAACCAAGATACGGCTGTAAGTAATGATTTTTAAATTTACAAATTGTGTCGTTTTTATTAGAACGTATGGCATTATTGCGAAGGAGAATAAAAATGTTATATGGTCCTCGTTGGGATTACCGACACGGTTAGATTCGAATTTTTGAAAAACTTTTATCATCCCTTGGCAAAATGAGATTCGGTCAGAGATAAGGAGGTAGGGCACTTCCAGGTTTACTTGCGCATTTCTGGTATATATTCACAAAAGCGGCTATATTTCTATGAAATTTGCTATATATATAGTACAAACATTGCTACCGATATTGAAGTAATATTTACAAACGTCAGCGTACTTTGCAGTTATATTTCAATAATACGATAAGTGCCCAAATTTATCGGCCATTAATATTATTATATCCTTTCTTCTAATCACTTTATGAATTAACTCAATTTCTGGTGAAATTGAGAATATTCTAGTCTATTTCTATTTAGCCATACAAAAGGATGTCAAACGAAATTGAGATGGTGAATGAATTTTTTATTTCAATTGGTAATTTATTTCAATTTCCATGAAATTGAGAACAAAAATGGCTAGAAACTAAACATCAACCCTGATTTTGTACTAAAATGTGTGCTAGATTGGTATCAGTTTGGTAACGCTGACTTATTTTGACATTTTTTCCATTATTTAAATTGGTAATTTTTGGATTTTTTTCAGAAGCAATTTCGGTCTAGTGTGGACATAGTATAATAATAAAATTGATTTTATATGCCCACACATTTCTTAAAGATATCAAAAAATATATATACGTAGATTCTTCCGAATCCCATTAATTTGCTTTAGATGAAACCCACCACTATTGTTTACCTTTGAAAATATACAGTGAGCAAAATGCCTTCTTGCATTCGCAGCAAATGCAAGCAATTCGCAATATAAATTATTCTAACATTACAGAAACAACCATGGCATCTATTACGCAACCCCAATTTATCGCTATATGTCGTAAGATCTGGGTTACCAGACGTCATAACAGATATTAAACGTAACTGGTCAAACACAGTCATAGCAGCTGTAACTGCGTCTGATTAGAGCTGTCAAATTGTGGTGTTTAAACCCAATGATAACTCCAGATACCAGTGGCCAAAATATTTAATTGCCAATATTTAAAAATTTAAAAGGCAACTGAACGCGCCATTTCAGGGAAAAGGCGAAAAATAGAAAAAACTCACAGATTCGTAACCTAAACAAACAAAATTAAAGAAAAAGAGGAAGAATCGGCCGCTGTAACCTGCTGTCATTAAATCCAAATTCAAACGTCTACCAGAGTCCAAACAAAGCGATGAAGTGTGGCGACGAATAATAATTTTATTTTTTCCCACGTAATTTTGACTGCTGAAATTTATGGTTACGTATATTCGCTATGACTGCATTCAAGCAGTAACAAGTAAAAACTTGCCGTAAAAACTAGCAGTAACAAGTAAAAAAATATCATTCCTCGTCCGTAAATCATGGCCCATGTGGGCATAGAATCATAGGGGTCTGTTCGGCAAAGCGTTAACTATTAAATTAAAAATGTAGACAATGCTTAGATTGGATATTTAAGATTTTTACAATAATAATTAATATTAATAAATATAATTTTAATGTATTATTCATTTTGATGACATATAATTCATTGGGTGTATTTGGAAGCGACATATTTACCAATTAAAAATGGGTTCAAATGCCCCCACGAATTATAATCCCCATACAATACTGCACTTAATTATAAGGAAACAAAAGCAGCAACATTGTGCAACAATATTGTGAATAAGAGAAAATAAGCCGACTACACTGTAAATTTTGTCTATAGTGTCTGTGAGCCGAAACATCATAACAAAAGCGTCAAATCGCTTTTTGAAGCAGCAAATTAAGAGCGTCATATCTCTTTATCTTTGATGATTAGTGTACAAACATTGTGCGATTATAAGGCGAAGTACACTATTCAACTAACGAAGTTTAGAAAGTAGCTAACTAGGAGGAGTAGCAGAGATAGAGATAGGACTCGCAGTAATAGCTTGAACACATAGAAATTACTGTTTCTGCCGGCAGTGGCAGAAATGTCAAAATTTACATTGGCTTTTATGGGAAGTGAGAAAAAAATAATTTCTGTCGGGCAGTAAAAGCAATTTCTGCCAGGTAGTAGATTGAAAATTTCTGCCGCCTGCTACCCTTGTTCTCCTTATTTTGTTTTTGTTTCATATTTGAACTGTATGAACGGAATATTCTTACACAAACTTCTTGTTTACATTTTGCAAAGCATTTTGACACTTACCGCCTTCTGTCCGAGAAGTCTATGTGTTCAATGCTGAAATGCTGTTACTGCCAGCAGAAACAGTAATTTCTTTGTGTTCAAGCTATAATAATTTTTGGCATATTTGGCATACATTCACAATAAGGTACAAGTTCCTTACGTTATTGGTACAAGTATCATTGGAAATTTGTAGCCACGTCAACGGCACTCGCGCTTTTGCATTGGTATCGATTCTAAGGGGATTCAAAGGAAAAGCAGTAAAAAATGGGTATGAATTCATTAAACATAAAAATATTATAACTTATTTTTTAATCGTTTGATGAATAAATTATTATTATTTATTTTTAATCATTTGATGAATAAATTACTATATTTATTTTTAATCATTTGATGAATAAATTATTATTATTATTCCGTAGAAAAAACCTAAAATTAATATTGTTAGTACTTATTTCATTATTATAAACGAGAAACCGAACTATAAATTACTTCTCCAGTATAAAATGATTATCCGGTAATTGTATATTACTGCAATGAATTTGGTGTTTCTGCGATGATAAAAATTAATTATACATATCTATAATTTTCTTGAAGACTTTAAGGAATATATTTCACATTCATTTGGGGGATCGTCCATCTTCGCAGGCCCCCATTGATTTTCTTAAGAAAAGCCTACCACTATAGTATACCATTGTTGAAAATTATATAGAAATAGAAGCTGGGCGAAATGTTTTCAACACACTCGATGACAAATATGGCCTGTTGCTCGTTAGCAAACTCACAGTAAACAAGAACAACATCGGGCGAGTTCTCACACATTGTGTGCATGAATTCAACCGACTATAAATAATGGGCATTATAACGAATTTATAATTTATAGCAACGAGTGTCCTCTCTTTATCGCCGGTAGTAGTTCGAAATAAATTCTCAAACTAAAAGCCACAGGAAATTTTATTGTTTTAATGAATTATTTACAATCCAGTGATTGAACCTGAAATCGCAAGGGAGTCTTCAAATAACGTAACTTTATTTTGAAGTTATGTCGTAATTCGCATATTTATGGTGAATTACGCGCTCTATACATAAGTCATATACGAGAACAACAGTAGAATAAAATGTCATTTTTTGCCACATTTTTTGTAGGAAAGAATTTCATATCTCGTTGTCTCTGGCCCATAATGTTGGTAAAACTGCTAGAATTAATTTATATTTGCTGCTCGGAGTGAAAGGTTGGTTGTCGAATTTTTGGGTTCGGAAAAACAGCTAGAATTATTAAATTCTCAACTTTGTTATACAAATTATAATTTTCTTTCTTAATTATTGAATTGCTACATATAAGATTTATTAGAATATTGAAGAGAAGAGTTCGAAAAGAGACAAGTTTTACGGTTTGAAGTGTATCATAATAAGAAAACGAAAGAGAAGATAATTCACAAATAAAAATACAATAAATGGGTAGAAGGTGTAAATCTGTGTAATTTAATGGGAGCCAATTCATCCAGAAATGAAAGTGAACAGACTCACAGAAGTGGCAAAAATAATGGGGAACAATTAGTTAAGTCCACTGGAACTGAAGCTGCCGCGCTTTACGAGTACGACTCTGGCAAAGTAAACCAAAATCAAACAGTTTTAGCTCTTCAAAACGAAGCTGCTTCAGCTGGCAAATCAGCTGCTAACAGTACTGCTACTACTGCTTCACAACAACAACAACGCTCGCGGCAGGTAAGTTTTAATACGTAAGCCTCTGAATGTTCAAATCCATACGCATCTATTCAAATGCATTCGATATTCTGAGGATTTCTGGAGAAAGTTGATGGATCCTTATCGTTATGTGTGTGCATATGTCAGTATGCATGTGTTTATATGTGTGTGTTTGTAAGGTTTGCTGCAAATATGTTGGTGTGGTTTTAGGTGAGTGTCACTAGGGGTTACTCTAATAGCCTAGATG
This sequence comes from Physocephala rufipes, assembly GCA_963966595.1. NCBI lineage: Eukaryota > Metazoa > Arthropoda > Insecta > Diptera > Conopidae > Physocephala > Physocephala rufipes. Next base: position 40,051,667 of record OZ016504.1, read on the forward strand.
TATTTCTTTACGGACATATCCTTACATAGAGGGTTATTCACACTTGCACATATCACGAGCGTTGCACAACGTAAATAATAACGTATTAACGATTACAATCGCTCTTGCATTTCGTAGCTTTCCTGCACACTATGCCAGCGTCAATAATTCTACGATACGTTTACCTGCCATACAGTCTCACTTTGTTGACTTTGGTGCGTATAGCTTGGTATCAATACTTATTTTGCGCATAAACATTTTTTATTGAGTTAATGAAAAGGTTGTCACCGACCCGAACCGAAGCACAACAACCCCCATCGGGTCAATATTCATCCCTCATTTCCTTTGGCTAAGTGATAACGATATATCTTTTGGTTTATTTGTTTGGATTAGTCAACTTTATTTTTAAGAATCTGCATGCATTCAACTGCTATTTTTTGCTGTTTCGATTTGTTTGATCATAAATTTTAATACCTTATAAATATATGTTCGATTGCTCCATTGATATAGTCTGGTCGCTTCCATTGTTTCCCCGTGTTTTCATCGACATGTATAATGAGGTCAATGGCATTTGGCTGTTTTTAATGCTTTCATTGTTATCGTTAAAATCTGAATTATTTTAATTCTTTACCCTTTTTTGTATTTGTGAATTTATTTACATTTTAATATTTATTCAATAACGTCGTTTGATTTGTTCTTGTTCTGTTTTCTCTTCGTTTATGATCAGATTCTGTAATAAATCTTGCGAATAGTTATTGCGCTGGATCTGTCGAAATAAGTAAACAAATCAGTGGTGCGATTAAAATAAATACATATCCGTTATATATAATGTCTGTATGGATTACATACATCTGAAGACTGAACGATGGAGATAAGACTCTTGTTTCTACAAGGAATAATATTGCTATCCTATGCCTACGTCGCCTACGTCTAATTACTTGGTCCATTGAAATTAATTTAAAATATTTTAGCAATAATTAGCAATTGCCAACATAAAATATTTGGTCGGGGATTTCGGCTTGAAAATATTTATTATATGACCATAATTATAGTATGGGTTTCTTCCAAGAATTACCTTGTCTGGTTACGTTTTGTCTTTCCTGTTGTTTGTCAATTGTTTGCCACTTACGCGGGTGAAGTCTTGACGAATAGAACTATGTGAAACAGTTGAAAGGCAACTGGGAACGGTTAGACGAGATGAGACAGGATAATTACTGGAATAAGCGCACTAAATAAAAGGAAAGAAAACGATTACAACGCAAACCACTCCTACGAGGAGCTTCTTGACTTCCATATCTAAGATATTTGCCTTTAAAGGCGAAATTAATTAAATTCTAATATTGTTGTCTTAATTTATTCTTAGTTTTAATTAACGTCAATTAATAGTTGTTTTTTTTTAATTTTGTCTTTAACTTCGATTCTTAAATGGATATTGTATGAGTTATAGATGTGTGCGTATGCATAAACCTTTAATTGAACTTAATTTGTTTATGCTTATCGCTTTATTTATATTCAATAGAATCCGCTTTTACACAAAATGTTCTTTAAAGAATACGACAAGTGCTGAGGATCGATCTTGAAATAAAGTAAAGAAAGAGTTCAAGCGGTAAAACATATACGAATAATATATATTCTCTTAATATAAACCTATTTTGGTACAAAATTGCATTTTTTAAAAAAAGGTGTTCCGATTGCCCGATCCTGATCCTCCGATTTTGCTTATTCTGGAGGTGTTTCAAAAATATTTTTTTTCAAAATTTGTTTAAACTTTTAAAAAATGCTCGTGTTGTTTAAAGAAATTAAAAGCAACACAATTTCTCAATTTTTGAATATTTTGTATTTATGGAAAAAAAATAGTTTTGAAACTGCAAAAAACCATTCGAGAAATCGTTTGAAATATAATTACAAAATACATCTGTTTTTATGATGATCTAGTATATCATAACGTTTTACAGTTCCGCAGTATAATAGTATAATCGATTCCGCATTTGTTTATTTATTCTAATGGTTTAATACAAAACGAGCAAAGCAAGTCTCGAAACATTTGTTGAATATTTTTTATTTTTCAATTGAACAACTTTTTATGGAAACTATGTTGCTTTATGCGGGTACAAATGATGTATTTGTTTCTTCTTAACATCGGCAATGCCCTTAACAATCTTTTCCTTCTCATTAATTACGCACTGAAATATTAACCTTGAGAATTGAATATTAAAATGATCGTGATCGTGATCGTGATCATGATCGTCATCATGTCTAGACTCTAGAGTCTGCCGTAAAGTGTATGTCATACATTTTTAATCTCTTGAATTCTCTTGCCTGATTTCCTCTTATCTCGATCTCTTTTATTATAAAATTCTCTTATTTACTAACCCCCGGAAGAATATTGTACTCGTATATAGATTATTTCATCATCTCATTCATAATTATTATATAGTTCATTATACAAAAAATTTCGTCATTTTCATTTTATGTTCATCTAAAAATATTTGCCTTGAGCTTTTTACTATCGCAATATTTATATTTCGCTTTTGTTTTGGGAATTTAAATTCGTAAAATATATAATATATAATATATTTTGTTCTCTTTCGCTCTGATGATCTTCTCCCGCATTCACTATCCCTCTCTGTCTATCTAAATATTTTTCATTGCGAGCGCTTGGACTGATAGATACCCTCTGTCAGAAGTAGTAGTTAGCAAAATATCAGAAGTGTGTCGGTAATCACGGCACCGCATGATTGGCCCAGTACTAGTTGTGCCAACAGTTCTGTGGTTTGAAAATGTGTTGACTACATTGACGGGGATGACGATGATGATGACAATGTTGGCGGTGACGACAATAACGATCACGTTCACGATCATGATCATTACAAATTCGATGGATTTAACTTATTCTCAATTGTTTCTCTAGCGCTTGTTTGTTTTTAAACTTTTATTTTCCCTTTCCCTTTCTTCTTGTTTTATTTATTTGAAATGACTGTAATCATAAATATACAAATCGAACAAATTCAACTTCCTGATAATTTGATAATAATTCATCGCCACGTGTAGTTTTACAACGTCTTACAAAAGATCTCTATCTCTAATGTCTTTAAACTTAGGGCCTTATTACGCAAAACGAAACGCAGGTGTTTTTTCGTCTCCGTTTTGTGTTTTCTCAAATTTTTCTCTACATTGACAACTCGTAGATAAGCAGTAGACCGAATGCGGTTGACGCGAATGAACAAATATTGCCAGTGTTTATCGGTGACATTCTACAGAATGCCGTAGCCGAATGTTCTTGAGTATTGGTAACGAAACAACTGTAGTAAAAAAGTACGAGAGCAAGAGGCCTTCCGCTAGTAACCTGACGAAAGTTTTGCATAATATAAAAATTTTGTGTTGCTGTCATTTCATTCGTTTCGGTTTGGGTACTGAGGCCCTTAACCTCAGTTTTGAAATTTTTTTAAGTGATTCATAGAGTGAGAAAGAGAGAGGGAGGACGGATTATATAGCGACTAATAAATAAATGTGATTATAAAAACGTAACTTTTGTAAGCTTTGCAAAATCTTAAAACTGACTTTATTAAAAATTGAAATATTCATTGCTGAAAGAATTTGTGGACGCTGTATCCGAATAAACCGTACTGATCGGAGTGTTAATTCATTGTTGATAAAGAAATTCTTTTAGATAACCTAATTTTATTTACCTAATCTTTTTAGATAACCTACTTATTACGCTTTATTAAATAACAGTAAAACATAAGCGTCGTTTTACGTCGAGTGAGGTATCCAAGGTATGCCCAGGGTTTAAAATATTATGTTGAGCTAGTTTAGTCGTCCTTGAAGTCTTGAGTGTATCGACTGTAATCATAAAATGTACATTAAGATAGATCGATTTAGCATTCGGCAATAGTATGCTTATGCCAGTATAGTTTTCTCCGTCAGTCTACTTCATTTCTTGGATCCTAAAAGTATACCATGTCCAGTACTATGCGAGTAAGCAATATTTCTAAAATGCACTGGAATGCGTAGAACTATTCTAGTACTTCAAATAAATGGAAGTCCAGAGAGAGGTCACAGGAGGTATAAAAAAATAAAATCCTCATAAAATCAGGCATAAATTTTAGTCAATGCATTAATTTGTGACGTATCTTTAATTTATTTTTCGAAAATAAATAATGTTATAAAAAAGCATTCGGGAGGAATTCCAAACGAAAGAAATAAGTGTTTTTCTTTATTTCTCCACCTTTTATTCCAATTGCAATGGTAATTAATAAATTGATATTTTTTTTTTTGAAATTATTATTTATAGCTTGAAATGACATTTGGCTGATAAACAGCCAATGGCTTTACAAATGGTATCTTATTGACAACGTTATTTAAAATAAATTGAAGTCTTTAGCCGATTGTCTAAAGCTTTTTTATACCATGCGTTTTCTTTTTATAAATGAGTAGGTGACCCATATAAGATGTTAAGAATTTTTTAAAAAGAATTTGATAAAAGGAAAAATCTGAAACGAGACAACAGGTCTGTAATAGGTTAATTCGCAACAGGAATTATAAATAAATACTAAGATAAATCATTATCGTATTAATTATCGTATGTCGCAAAGATTGCAACAGAGTGTGAGGCATAATTAAGATATCGTATTTATTATTTCTTCGCGACAAAATGTAATTACATTTAATTTATTAATAACAGTTAAATAAATAGTTAAATAAATAATAAAAGTTAAAACTTTATTAATATTTATTTGAATTATAGCAATCCATTTGGAACTTGGGCAGTTTGAGCGGATGCAATTATTTGAGTTTTTCTGGGTCTGGAAGGAATTCATTACGGAATCCTGAAAAGACTGTTCTTAGAAAAAGGTAAGCGTCCAAATTTTTCGAATGAAATCGATTATCATAAGTAAACGGTAGTAATTAAATAAACAATAATGAATTATTAAAATAATGTCAGTGAAAAATTAAAACTAAACTAAAACGAGTATGCATGACTGGACAGTATCTGTTCGAACTATCTTCTGCATATCCTGATAGTTCAGGATTGTCCATTCGCATTCTACAAATTACTTCTAACTATTTTTATTCTTTCTTCTCTCACCTTCTCACGCCTCCCGTGGTTGTTTGTTTCAGTTTTAACGCACTGCAACAAAAACGCTCCAGAACTTTATGGCATAGACCTCTCGCAAATGCCATTTTCCGGTCACATTTTAAAGAGATTCACCACAACGAACGTTTTCAAATTGAACACTTAATTGCTAAGGGTGCTTTTGGTGTTGTTTTTAAAGTAATCGATAAACAAAAGGAGCAAAAAGAACAACAAAACCATAGCCACCACTATTACAATCATCAATATCAGCCAACGCAGTCCGAGCACCACCAGTCCTACACGCCTGACCGCAGCGGTGGCAAATATTCGCAACAAACAACCAACTCTTACGCACTAAAAGTTTTAAAGAAATCTAAAGTAATTTCTATTTGAAAAATATTGTAATTGTAATATCTTTTAATTAAAGGCTTTATCTTTATTTATTTTACAATCAGATTATTGAAGAAAACAGCATCAAACAGATTAAGAACGAGGCAGATATTCAAAAACTGTGCGGCCATCATCCTTTTATAGTGCAGCAAATTGATTTGTGGCAGAATCGTTATAATTTATACATATGCATGTATCAATAAGATTATGTTTCAAAAAAGAATACAAATTTATAGTATTGTTTATTGCAGTGTCTGAATATGTGCCGAATGGTGAATTGTTCTCGAAGATCAACACATTCTCTGTGGATTTAATACGTTTGTATATTGCTGAAATCGCGCTGGCCATTGGTAAGCTCTATAGCCGCACATTACTCGATTATGTAGGCTTCATTTAATAGATCTTCTTTTTATGAGGGAATATTCTTCGAATATTTATTGATCTCACTCTCTTAAATATTTGCGTTGATATTATTCTATATTCTTTAATTCATTAATTAACTTAATTAATTAAATGCCACAAATGTCAATTTCATATTAAACATTCATTATCAGTTACTTAGAAACCGATTAGTTTGAATTTTAAAAGTGTATTAGGGAGGCTTCCGAAGTCTTACGTTAGGAGAATTTATTTTATCTTTTATTGAACCCAACCTCCAATCGAAATTGGATCTAGCAATCCAAATCATTATCGGTACTCCGCGGCATCATTTGTGTTCAGACGAAACCATATTTTTTCTAATCAGAAATGTTTTAAAAAGGCTCGACATCCTCATTGTCATGAAAGCCTTTATAATAATCAACATTGGCACTCTTCTGTCCCTCTCTATTTTCTTTTGCCTTCATTTTACAGCGAGCTTATGGAGCATTTTTGTGAAGAATAATTCTACAAAAATTAAATCGTTGGTTTATAATGAAAGTAGCGTAAGTCTAAATCGAATGAAAAAAATGGAATTCATTATTAGAAAACTTGTCTGTGGCAGTTTTATTTAATTCAATACTCAATCCCTTTAATAACTGCATGAGGATTCAAAAAACAAAATAGACTGCGTATTTAGAAATTATCAATTCGCTGAAAAAAACAGTCTTAACTTTGATGACGGTTTAAACGACTGCTCTAAAAATGTATCTAAATAGTTATCAATAAAAAGACAACGTGTGAGACATTATCGTAAGCTAATAAATATTAATTGATGGGAGAATTTACGAGAATGCATCTATTACGTAGATTAAATCATTAGTATAATTTTCCACTTAATGGAATTTCTATCAATATTATCACTGTTTATTATTTATAATTATTCTGTGCTCTAATTGATAATTAATTTTTTGATAATCGATTGATTTTGATCGTCTCATTGTAATTAAATTAAATTGCTTTGCAGATTTCTTACATAATGCCGGTATAATATATCGGGACGCTAAACCCGAAAATATTCTGCTTACTGAAACCTATCACATCAAACTCACCGATTTTGGACTCAGCAAATGGTTGAAGTTGGGGTCCACAACCTGCACCATGTGCGGTACATTTCAATACATGGGTACGAATCCACAACATTAAGCATCAGTAGAAATACTTCATAGAGAAATTTAAGTAGACCAGGATAACTATATATTTATATATCTCTATATTGTGTAATATTATTTAACTTTTTACGATAACTAAAACTAAACTATTTAAAGTTTTTACTAAATGGCTTCTATGCTAAAGCAATCAGTCAAAGAAGTATAAGGCACATTTGAATAGATAACCCAGTGAAACCACTGTAAAACCTGCATCACAAAATTATAAAATTATAAAAAAACACTAAAATAATTAATTATTTAACTCTTACTTAATATCGTAGGCCATTATATATATTTTATAGATACTCAGTAGTTTTTATTAAATTTTTAACTGAATTACAAACGCGTTAGAGCTGGTTAAGTCGGTAGCAATCTTCAAGAATCAATAAATAAAATCATCATCGGCTCAAACGTTTCTACTACGATTTATTTCGATATCGATCTCTGGCTTTTGTACTCTTTAAAATGAATGCCCGATCTCAAGTCTTCGATTTGACTATGGAAGGACGGCAAGTGGATGAAGCTGTGGCAAGCATTTTTCATACGGTGCTCTTTCATCGCTGCCTCGGCAAATATATGTACACTGGTGATGCCCAGTACTCGATTGGTACAATCGGCTACACCGACGTCGATTGCGATTTTATAGATTTCACCTACGTTTGCTGCACATCGGACAGCTTACATCGAACGGTTAAACGTCACATCAGTCTCTTCAGTGAGAAATTACGTTCGAATGAAAGCTGCGGTTCCGGACAGATCAGTTTAGAATTTTTCCAAAAGAAGAAATCGCGTTGGCCATTCCAACAGGAGTGCATACCGTGGGAGGTTTGGACGATACATCTTGATCTCATAAAATACGAAAATGAAGATGATCGTCAGAGATGTCGCGAAAATGTCTCTGATCTGTTAACGGAAAAGGTCGTCTATATAACGGAACTTATGAATCGTCACGATTACGTACCGAAGACGCCAAGTCAAACGGAATTAGATTTAATATTCGATACATCGTACCCGGATGTTCAGCCGTATTTATTCAAATTTGATTATACAACATCAGGCTCCAGTATGCCGTCGGTGGGTAATACAATGAGAAAAATTATTAAAGAAACCCTCGCGTTGTGACTGCGTGCAAAATTTAGCAGGAATATGAGACGAGATATTAGACGAAATAATAAATTGGAGCAACGAGCAAGTATTATCAAATCTCAAAAAATCGATCTAAATAAAAATATTTTAATTAGTTTTTGTGAGAACAACGAAAAATCAATAATGCCACTATCACAAGAAGAAACAGCAAAATTAAGATGGCTTAGAGATCGTGATGACTGTAATGATTGCATTGATTTCAATGATACTGATTGTAATGATAATTGGGGCGTTGGAAGGGATCGATTCAAGTCAGCACGAGCTAATATTGTGAACGGTGTGAGAATATTCTTCAAATTCCAACAGTGCGGCATAATAACCAGTAAAACGTAATAAGAAAATAAATAAGTAATAAAATAAGATAATTTTGTATTCTAAGCAAAAATAAATACAAAATTTAAATAGAAAATAAATACAAAAATAAATTAAATAAACACAGAATTTGACATTCATTTTGAAAAGTAAATATTCGATATCAAATTTACAAGGGAGATTAATTAGAGAGAATTTAGAGAGAATAATTATCTCCACATGTTAATTTTATATTGATGTAAAATTTCTAAATTGTAATAATTTTTTATCCATCTTATTTTTAAATTAATAAATTTCAATTAGAATTGTTAGAATTTTAGAATTGTTAGAATTCCGTTAGAATTGTGTTGAAACTAAAACTTGTTTCTTCAACTAATATAAAACATCAACTTTGGCTTAGAAAAACATTCATTAATTTTTTTAATTGCATTAGATTATAATTTCGTTTTATGTAAACTTAAAATGGAACAAGACAAAATACAAACACCTTCTAAAACAATATTAATATCATATTACGAAAACTTAGTATAAATCTTTAATTAAAAAAAATAACTTTACACGAAGATTATGTTCAAGAACATTTATAGAACTCAATAAAATATGTGAATAGATCTTGTTAAAGACAAATTTGAAAATATCTTATTAATGCCTATCCCATCGTGCGTGGCACACGCTTGCACAAAAACTTACAATTAAGTGTATTAATATATATATATATATATATATATATATATATATATATATATATATATATATATATATATATATATATATATATATATATATATATATATATATATATATATATATATATATATATATATATATATATATATATATATATATATATATATATATATATATATATATATATATATATATATATATATATATATATATATATATATATATATATATATATATATATATATATATATATATATATATATATATATATATATATATATATATATATATATATATATATATATATATATATATATATATATATATATATATATATATATATATATATATATATATATATATATATATATATATATATATATATATATATATATATATATATATATATATATATATATATATATATATATATATATATATATATATATATATATATATATATATATATATATATATATATATATATATATATATATATATATATATATATATATATATATATATATATATATATATATATATATATATATATATATATATATATATATATATATATATATATATATATATATATATATATATATATATATATATATATATATATATATATATATATATATATATATATATATATATATATATATATATATATATATATATATATATATATATATATATATATATATATATATATATATATATATATATATATATATATATATATATATATATATATATATATATATATATATATATATATATATATATATATATATATATATATATATATATATATATATATATATATATATATATATATATATATATATATATATATATATATATATATATATATATATATATATATATATATATATATATATATATATATATATATATATATATATATATATATATATATATATATATATATATATATATATATATATATATATATATATATATATATATATATATATATATATATATATATATATATATATATATATATATATATATATATATATATATATATATATATATATATATATATATATATATATATATATATATATATATATATATATATATATATATATATATATATATATATATATATATATATATATATATATATATATATATATATATATATATATATATATATATATATATATATATATATATATATATATATATATATATATATATATATATATATATATATATATATATATATATATATATATATATATATATATATATATATATATATATATATATATATATATATATATATATATATATATATATATATATATATATATATATATATATATATATATATATATATATATATATATATATATATATATATATATATATATATATATATATATATATATATATATATATATATATATATATATATATATATATATATATATATATATATATATATATATATATATATATATATATATATATATATATATATATATATATATATATATATATATATATATATATATATATATATATATATATATATATATAT
>OZ016504.1:40062604-40127921 GCA_963966595.1 Physocephala rufipes
ATATATATATATATATATATATATATATATATATATATATATATATATATATATATATATATATATATATATATATATATATATATATATATATATATATATATATATATATATATATATATATATATATATATATATATATATATATATATATATATATATATATATATATATATATATATATATATATATATATATATATATATATATATATATATATATATATATATATATATATATATATATATATATATATATATATATATATATATATATATATATATATATATATATATATATATATATATATATATATATATATATATATATATATATATATATATATATATATATATATATATATATATATATATATATATATATATATATATATATATATATATATATATATATATATATATATATATATATATATATATATATATATATATATATATATATATATATATATATATATATATATATATATATATATATATATATATATATATATATATATATATATATATATATATATATATATATATATATATATATATATATATATATATATATATATATATATATATATATATATATATATATATATATATATATATATATATATATATATATATATATATATATATATATATATATATATATATATATATATATATATATATATATATATATATATATATATATATATATATATATATATATATATATATATATATATATATATATATATATATATATATATATATATATATATATATATATATATATATATATATATATATATATATATATATATATATATATATATATATATATATATATATATATATATATATATATATATATATATATATATATATATATATATATATATATATATATGTCACATATGCGATGGTATATCGTCTAGCTCATAATTACAATAACAACAAGTGCATATTACAGATTGATTTTTTTTAGCAGTTGAACAATTTAATCGATTATTATAACAGCTAGACGGTATGGCGACATTTCCGATTAACAGGACCAACTTGCTCTGTATTATCTAAAAGCGTTCGTTTTATTTACTTTAACGAATAACGAGCGCCGCTTGCTACTGAGAGAATCACTAGTTGGTGAGAATCGTTAGAGTTTTATTAAAAATGATGTTGTTTTTTGACACATGCAGTTATCGAGAACGATATCCTATATAATTATTATAACGTCTCCTTATTGATGCAAAGTAAATAACTATCGAATATTTAAAACATTTAATTGACCTTTAGGCCAATGATTTGTGTTCATTTGCTAATAAAGTCATCAATATTCGATCACTTTATAAAGAATTGAAAGTTTGGAAGATTTTTAAAGACATAATCAGTAGTAGTTGGTTCTGTTTGTTTTCTGAAGTTTAAAAGCGTGATTCTGTGGGTTATTGTTTTCTGTCTACCATAAAAAATTTGCGGCCGAGGGTTTTAATCTGTAAAAATACTTGGCTCGGCTATAAGTGTTCTTCGTAACTAGATCTCGATTGATCTCGTTTGCCGCTTATTTGAAAATTTGCAACTGCTTTTGTTAAAGTCCTTTCTCGTTAATATCTTTTAATTATTACATTTTCGTTTATTTACCAAAAACACTATTACATCATTTTCGAAAGGCAACTTAATTTTTCTACATCCTCTTACCACTTTTCCGCCCGCTTGCCCTGCTAAATGACAAAAATCTGCTCGATAAGAAAACGATAAAAAAGCGGACAAACTTGTTCTGTCAGCGACGACAACAACAACAACATCAACGCCGTTTATCTCCCTGCCTATCTATTCGTCTGTCTATAATATACGGTGTATGTGTTTTTGTTGCTGTTATTATTATTATAATTATTGTTATTGTTATTGTTAGTTAGTTTCGGTCGGAAGCATATTTTAGTAAAAATAAAATATCGCGAATCTAAGTGCGTTGACTCTGGATAAACTTGTTTAATACATAGATGATGGTAATAATCGTAATGCTGATGATAACGACGATGACAATAATGATGATAATAATGATGATAACTTATCGTATGTTGCCGCCTTGCCATACAAAATGAATATTCTACTTCTTTTCGAGTATCGATACTTCCTTATTAGTGAAGTTTTAGTTGATGAGATTTAAAGGGTAGACCACAAGCCAGAAGCCTGGTCAGAAGACGATCAGAAGGATGAAGAAAGAGCGGGATTAAATTACATCATAATGCAATGCAACGCAATCAATTGCTGATACAATGGTTGGTTGCAGACTGGTTGGTTGGGATCGGTTGGGTTGGTGGTTTCTTGGGCAGAATTAAAAGAATACGCAGACGTTTGTTTGCTTGGATAAAGATAAAGCACATAATGCTTAATTTAAGAGTCTCAGACCAAATCGACTTCGTCAAGTCGAAATTACCATTACCATCCTTTTCATTATCACCATCATTATCATCGATATCATTATCAACATTTGCGACCACAAGCCGAAGCAGCAGCAGTTTTTGTAGATAATTTTAATTTAATTACGAGACAGCAAAAGGCCTGACGCACGTACACTGACGCGTATTTGAATGCATTGCGCTATGTTCCTAAAGTGGCCAAGAGTAGCTTAAAGCGGCTGCTGCATGGCCGCCTTATATCCAAGGAGTGTCTTAGTATGTTCTTATTATTGTTTTTGCTTTTGATTCTGGTTGATCTTGGTTTTCTGACTGAGTCGATCCAGGCTCCATGACTTTAGATCGATTTTATATTGACTTGTATAGGAAAGCTGTTGTTTGACTGCTTTGATTTTGTTTTTGTTGTTGTTGTAACCAAATGCTAAGTGTGAAATCTGGTTTGAATCAACGCGCCACCAGCAAACAAGAAATACCTGCAATTAATGCATTGATTCTATCATTCGATAGTATGCGAAGGCCTCACGATTCTTATTATTTTTTCTATTAATTATTATATGTTTTATTCAAATGTAAAGCACTTGGAAACCGTATTTTGGAATTCTTAATGTTAACAAAACAACGTGGCACCATCGGCAATCATACGGTCTTGCGGTCAGAATGGCACGGTCAATACGAATAATTTCAATTCTAAAAGAATATTTAGAAATGAAAATAAACATATAAAAAATCACGTTTCAATTTTATGTACATTTTTTCTTTTTTAATTATTTTAATTTTCCATTCTTCATTTTTTTAGCGTAGAGTTTTAATATAAAAATTTTTCGTTCTCTATGAAAATTGTCTTCTTTCTTAATTAATTAAATTATTATATATGGCAACATTGACCATTTGGTTGTGCGATTCGTGTGAGGACTGGTTGTTTACAGATTTTCTGGGTCTGCTTCGAATTTTTTTTATATCAATGTCAAGTTTACTCCTGCGTCGTTTATTTCTAACCGCATGCGAATTAATTAGTCGTTATTATCATTATAATGATTATGATCATTATCGTCCCAAGGGTACGAAAAATCCAAAACGAAGCCAATAGAAAATTGATGTCGATTGCGACGATATTTTCAATATTTTAATGGAAAATAATTGCCCCCTAGTCTTGAGCAATCTTTATGGATTAAACTGAACCTTCTTGTGACCTCTTTATGAAATTATCAGTTGAGGTTGGTCAGCTTTAGAATTTTTAAGACATTTTTATAATAATCTTGTTTTGTTTAGACTTCATACGTAAACATCATTAATCATTCATCATCAGGCTTCATCACGTAATCGTAATTTATTCAAAGAATTTAATAAATATATTCTATTAATTTCAAATCGATTACTATATGGTTGATATAAAGAGATATTAACTTATGTGATGAAGAGCAATCAATTTTTCGAATTATCTAATTCGACGACTGACCATTATTCGATTCTCTTACTGACTGCTAAAAATCGATTTTTTTTTGTAAAATTATCGTTTTGAATTGTGTCCCTTGCCGTATTTCTTACTGTTATTACTGGAATTTATTTCCTTATATTTTAGGAAGGGGAATCAATTTTGGATATCTCTAGAATCGACCAATTTTCAACTGTGCTATTTTCGATCTATTTTTCAAATCTTCAGAACAAAAAAAATTGGTCAGGTACTTCAATTATTAATAATATGGCAATGCTTTGTTAGTCAAAACCAACTAAAACATTTTTTAGAAATATTAATATTAATTAAGAAAATGTTGGATTGGAGAATTTAATAATTATGAAAATATTTATCTTGTTTCCACGGTAAAATTTCACTCGGCGTTCAAGAAGAAAGAAGTGAAATAATAATAATAAAATAAATAAACATTGCAATTCATCAAAATTTTAAAAATTCAGTTACACGATATTGATTTTCAATTCTCAGGTTTGCCATTATTTATAGAATGTTCTTCGTTTGCGCTTCTCTTACAATTAAAATAAATACACCAGATGCAATTGAATATAAATGAAAATAATTATCATAAACAATTTGATATAAAAATTCTCTCCGAATACAGTATTGAATAAACTACTGATGGCATGTTTCTTTAGATTTTATATATTATTTTTCTCAAAAGGGGTTTAAGGATTTAAAGAGCGTGATTTAATATTACATAAATAAATTATTAACTATAAATTCAAAATTAACTGTGAAAAAGAATAATTATGAAATATTATTTAGGGCTTATGGTTTCTTTGTTATCGAAGTTTGTTAATCACTTTCCCAGAATTTGTGCGGCTTTTACAGATTTTTTTAAGTAATAGTTAGTTTGGAATAATTTTATATAATTATAATTCCTTATGAGGATAATAAATTCAATCACATTTGCTGTTAATAAACCCACCATTCAATAATTTCCATTTCAATTAAATAAAAGAAATTAAATAATATGTTACTAAAATTTCACAAAAGATTTTTTCTGCAATTTTTAAAAATTTTAATGAAAGTGGTTAATATTTTTCTTTAATTCTAAGGAACAAAATAAAGGAACAAAAATTAAATTAAATTTAAGCCTTGTCTTTTGTGAAATTTTTATTTTAAAAGTCTTCCACATTTACTTTATTAAATTTTATCGAATTTTAAAACTTCAATCTAAAATTTTTTATAATTTTTTTCTAAATTATAAAAGTTTGGATTTTAATTGACAAGAATTGAATTTGAATCGGAATTGAATTGGAATTGGATAACGCGATAAACATTATTTTTTCACTTTTCTAAACATTTTATATATTAATATATATTTTTTCTTCTTCTTTTTTTATGCTATCCTTTTTCTCTCAATTTGTCGAATTTCCAAATCACTTAGACGGCACTTACCTGATAATTTCAAAACTTTGTCTGCAACTTTTTTCAATTTCAATAGAAAATTTCACAGTGGAAATATTTTTATAATTTTTGTGTTTCGATATATCGGTACGACGACAAGAATCGTTCAAATAATCTCAAAATCAGAATATTTTGCAAAATTGTTTTTCTCCTTCTCGCCTTTTTTTAAAAATCCAATAACACCAATTGGTTTTGTTGGTGATTTTTTTGAAAATTTTCTGGTAAGTTGAAAAAGTTTCAGTTTCAGAATCGCAGTCTCTGTAGATGCGACAACCAATGTATAGCAACCAACAGATAGATGAACTTTGAATGATTTTAGCGATGCCCAACTGTTTTTATACGCCAGCTGGTGGTGAGTATAGGGGGAGTTGATGTTGTTGTTGTTATTATTATAATAATTATTGTTAGTGTTGCTAATGCTGTGGCAGTCTTTGCTCCTGCCGCTCCGGATTTAGTGCTACTGATGCCAGTGTAGTTGGCACTATTCTCATTACTATTTCGCTCTTGTGTTGTTGTTGCTTTTCACTCTTGCTTCTGCATTTAATATTAGTACATCTGTATTAGTTATTTCTTGTCTTGCTTTAAACTAATCCAAACACCTCGGCCATACCAAATTCTTTTTGATATGTTATAATATTTTTCTCTCACTCTCTCCCATTTTTTGCACATGCGAGAGGTGCCAGCACACAGCGTCAGAATATCCACTCATAGTCTTCATTACAGTTTTAGTTCTTGTACTAAGAGAACATATACTGTTTTCCTTTCATTAATATGAACAGAGCTCTGTTACGATAACATTTTAGCTGTTGTTAAGGCAATTTGATTGTTGTTGTTGATAATTCTGTTAGATTTAGTTGCATTCTTGCCAGTAGATTGTATTGAGCGAATTATGTGTATGCACGTGCTTGTTGTTTAATAAATCTTCATAAATCATTTGCAAATGCCTAATTCTTTCTTAATTTTTCTCTTTAACATTGGTGAATTTTATATAATAACATATTAATAAATTAAATTAATTTGAATAAACTGCATAAATTGTCTTTCAGTATAATTTGTATAGATTTCTAATTTGGTTTTGTTGTTTTCTGATATTGGAAAACTTTTATATGGGAAAATAAGGGCAATTTTTGTTAGTATTAATGTAAATAGATTGAAATAAACGATTAAATAGACGAATTTAAGAGAAAATAGTTACGGAAAATGTGTAATTGTGGTGAAAATTTTGTTATTGTAACACAAATTTTAAATTAATTTGTGATTATAAAATTGACTATAATTTAACTTCAAAATATTATGATTTCTATGGGTTTCATATAAAGGATCCTTTGTAATTACTAATTCTTTTCTTAAATGTGAGTCTTTTTTGTTTCCATATTACAAATTATTTCTTCCATCACAAAACTTTTGATTTTTATATTCAACCAATTCGCCGCCATTTCAGTAAATCTTCATCAAATTTAAGTAAAATTCCAGACTAAAAAGCGTAAAGAATGGAAAAAATGAAAGAATGAATTAAAGTGATTAAAGTAATCAAATTACGTACAATAGAAAAACGAACAATGATAATAAAGAACGTAAGAAATATCTCCGTCTGCGTTCTCTTCCATTATTTTAGCTTTCTTTTTTGAAAATTATTGGCAAGGCCTTTAAATTCGAGATATGAATAAATTCATTCGTTAGTTTATAATAAAACAGTCCACGAAATCGGAAACTTTTACAAATTCCGTAGAAGTAATAAAATAAGAATTTATTCAATATCAATATCAGTAAACTTTTTCTGGAAGAAGGTATTCTTTCGCATCTGAACGATCCCTCTTTTTGGGATTTGAATGAACTCTCTTAAGCTGATCATTAATTATATCCTTTTCATGAACAAGAATACGTGAAGATAAAGGAAGCTTAAATCTTCATCAGCTTAGGGCATTAGTCACGTTTTGGGTTCAATAATCCTTCCCCGAATTCGAACACCGACTTCTCACTGAAGTCATAAATCTTTTGAAGTAATATTTAAAATTCATTTGAATGGAAGAAACAAAAAGAAATTCGTAAACTATATAAAGAAATTATATGAGACAAAATTGCAAAATGTGTCTTTAAAAACATCTGATGGTCATCTCCATACATTAAAAAGTTATCGGCTAATGCTTGGAGATATTATTTCGCATGATGTACTTAAAACTGTTGACTGCTGTTTTGTTTTTTCCTAACACAGTTTATCATAAGTATTGGTAAATATTCCCTCGCCACGGGTCGCGGCGAAAGACAGGTAAACGGGCGGGCAGTAAACGTCATAGCAACTACCAGAGAGGCAACGATTCGCGGGCCCATTCCATCACAATTAAGGATAAACGATTAAAATCGTTGTTTTGCTGATGGCACAAGTTCTTATTTATGATGGGTACCTCTCACGGCTAGCAGTTGTTGTATCCCTTACCTCTTCCTCATCGATTCCCGCAAAAATGAAATCTGTTGAAAGTAGCTTTATGTATTCTTCGTCGAAGTAACTCATCAAGTTCTTTCAGATCTTTTGTACTGAGCTCAGCTTTCACATGCGTTTATCTCCTTCGTATTTTATTCCACGGCTGTTTATCTGCCTGTCTGTTTTATTTGTATTGATTGTTTGTTTAGGTTTTGTTATGTGGCGGAGTCCAGGTCTGTTTTGGAATTGGTTATTATTGCATTGAGTTCAGCACTGTGTCGCGGCGAGGTTTGTTAAAAATGGGTCAGGACCAAAATCTTAACAAGAGATTGTTCAAATAATGCCTAAATGATGTGCTTTAGGTCAAAGAGTTCTCTAAATCACGAATAAATATTTTCGTTTGAATTGCTTTAGAATCTTTACGAAGAATTCTTTATAAATTCTGGCTTTTCTTTCATGATGCCATCATCAATAGTAGTTGGAAGAATAGTTAGAAAAGATATTAATTTATCATATCATCGAGGATTTTAAAGGAGCATTTGTTATTGCTTCTATTCAGGCTAAAAACTAGTAATAATTTAGTCAACGAACTGACTGAGAGGAACCTGAATTTAAGGCAGACCTGCAACACAAAACCACCAAATGTAAAACTAACAACAACGACAGAAACAGCAACAATCGGAAAAGTATCATAAGTGTCATAACATTAATGACAGAAACTAATTCCCCTTTTTAGGGGGAATTAAGAATAATATATACTAGGTCGAGCGGAACTATAAGAGAATAATTCTACTAAAATTACAAAGAGATCCTTTAAATATATCATCGGTTTTTTAAATGTCGATCCAGATAATTTTGATTGTCCCTTTCTTACGTTTCTTCCTTTACTACAGTTACATGTAGAAGCGTTGATAAGGGAAATAGTGATTAATTTCTCTGGAATCGCATTATGCGAATTCATTTTATAAATTAATGCCAATTTTAACACTCGTTTCTCTCCAATTAATTAATTAATTCGTTGTCATGTACGCGTTAGAAACATAACCGAAACATAACCAAAATATAACCAAATGTCCAAGTGCTGTCAAAAATTATCACCACGATACGATCACTTCGATATCGATTAATTCATTTATTGACCAACATGAAGAGACGTAATAAAATACGTTCTCCATGAAATTAGTCTAACAATCATTCTTGTTCAATAAAGTTATCAAATCAACAACAATAATTGATCAACTGAAAGATTAATGAAGTCTTTTTGTTACGTTACGAAGAACAAATTAAAATTGGTCAAGGTTTTTAAGAATAAATTTGATTAGATTTAACCCACCCAGCGAGTAAAATGTAATCCTCAAAGAAATTTTGAGATAAATCGCGATGAAAATTGATGATTATTAAACGATCGTAAGCAAATTTTTCTAATGACATTATGTCAAACGCCAGCTGTTGATTGTAAACAGTAGTAGCTGTCAAAAATAATAAGTGATTAAAACACCTTTAGTTCTTCAGTATGGATTCAATTAAGATTCAAAAACGGCCAACTTCCAATAAATGTTTAACGTTCCAACAATTTTACAATCTTTTAGAACTCAAACCGGTAGCGGTGAAGTCACGAGAAATAAAGAAATGTCATTTCAATGTCAAATAATATTCGACCTTCTGGAGATGTCATCAATTAGGGTCTAATTGTTTTTCGTGAATAAAAAGAAAAAATTGCAGATTTATAAAAAAATTTCATATTTATATTTAATTGCATTTTATGATTGTTTCATTTAAATTTAAAAATTTATCTTTATTTAATGCTAATTTTGTCTTAGTATGAGCTGAGCCTTTGAGACCAACATGAACTACTAAGGTTTAAAAATGTTAAGTTCTATCGCGACGATGTTGTTGTTTGTTTTGTGAAAGCTATGAAAAAAAAAACGATCAAAAAAACTAAATCATGTCACACGAGTCAGGGTCATTGATCCTAGTCTTCTTATTGCCAAACCCGGCTAGTTCTGTTTTAATAGAAGCTATTAAATTCCCGAAAATCTAATCAACTTTAGCTGCCAGTCAGTCCATCCATCCATAATTGAAACTTAAGATAGCTTTCACGAGCTATCTCCAATCCTCGCAGAGTAAATTGGGCGGACGACTGATTAAAATTCTATCGGAATAACAAAAAAAAAAAAAACACGTATGTGGAGCTTTCATATTTGTTGTTGTCATTGGTGTATTGTTGCATTCAAGTCTAATGTAATAAAGAGAAAACGATAAAGAGACACCATTTGCTTAAACGATCGATATCGGTAGTGGCTTTTGCTTTGACTTTGAGACCAAGAAATTGGTATCGGTGTTAAAAACGATGGAAAATTACAAGAAAGAAGCACAATGTGATAGATAATAAAAATGCAAATATTATTTAGAGGCAAAAATTAAGAGAGATGACTAATAAGAGAATATGTTAATAATCGCTACAAAGCAGAAGGTTGGGTGACCAACTGATATTAATATTGATTGAGTTTAATTGATCGACTTTCAAAAAAGAAAGCGGTTTATAAATCCTCTTCTACGAATACCGTATTCTATGAGTTCGAATTTTAAATTAAAAAATTTGAATTTTATTCTAATTATTTGATATTTTTTCTTTAAATTTTTTCTCGAATTTTTTATGGATTGGATAAATTTGAAATGATCAAAAACTCAGGCATATATAAAATTTAATCAACCTACAAATTATCAATTATATTGAAAGGGGCCATCAACAAAATCCGAACAATATAGATTGTATTGCCAATTTTTGGTTTGAGTCATCCATAAACAAAGGATTCATGAATAACTAAGGTAACCGAATTTTTAGGCTTCCCGAGCGAGCCTCTTCGTTAGCAAAGCAAACAAAAAATCTGTATAAATAAATAACAAATTCAAAATTTTAATCTTGAAAAAAAATTGTGTTTTATAATCGCAAAACATCCAATCGTTTCGATGATATCACCGATCTTCAACATAATTGTTTTCATATCGTATTAATGAATAAGATTTTATTCTTTTTTATAAATAATTTTAATTGTAGAAGTACTAATTAATGCAATATTTATTAATGATCAACGCTAAGTACTAATAAATCTTATTCGCAATTAAATTCCTAATGAAGGCAATAAGCAATATCTTGAAAATTAAAAAAAAGAAATTCTTTTTAAAGAATCTACAGGTTATAAAATATGCCTTATCGTGACTGGAAAAGCCTAGGCTTATTTAAATTTTAATATTATTCTTATTTCAACAAAATGCGCTTTTATTAGAATAAGCAAAGTAATTACAAAAAAAAAACGAAATTTAATATTGTAAACACACATGTAGTAAGAGCTAAAGAAGAACAACAAATTATAGGACCTTGCTTTTACACAAGAGGAATTTTTTATTCCAAAAGTTTATTATATTGTCATAGTAAAGAATACAAACAAGTGCTCGGTGGCATGGCCAGCGGCTGGTTTCTTTTTAAAAAAAGATGAACGATTCAGTATCTTCCACTCATTTTTCTTTTATAGCAAACTTTCCCATTTATTTATCCGATCTGTCGGTTATTTAGTCGCACATTCTGTCAATCCAAGAATCAGCTATGGTTACGGCTATCGCTTTCTTTCAAATTTAAACGATTACTCTAAGAAATCCTTCGCAAAACATTTCCTAATCACTATTTCCTGTTATATAACTAACCCCTACTAAAATTTCAAATATAATATTGCAAATACAAAAACACAAAAAGTACAAATCATTTTCCGAAATCCTTTCAAATGTTAGAAAGATAAGAAAAGTAAAAGTCCTATCACAAAAGGTAAAGAACGCATTCGGTTTACTTCTTTCGAGATTTGAAATATGAATGGATGAACGTATGTATTTTCGTCTCCTCTTATTCCGTGCGTTCAGCACAAGCGTAATGAACATTGAGGCCTGAGTGTGAGTGGAAAATTCCATTTGAATAATTCAAAACCAAATTTTGTTTGCCGAACTTTTGTTGTTGTCTTCCAAAGCAATAAAATTATGGAAAATTTTATATGAATGCATTCGGTGAATTCATAAGAAAAAGCAGAAACAAAGAATTTCCTGTGAACTAAAATTATCTGGAGAGGTAGCTTTGCCTAAGACAGAGATAACGACGAACAAAATTCGAGAGTAATGGAAAAAACTCTGAATACTTAATACAAGCAAATAGATAGAGCCTTTCAGTCTTCATCCATAAATTAGTTGATTTCTTTCAATAGACAATTCTCAATAAAATCTTGCAGTGTAAACTCTAGCAGAGATTAAGATTATTATCAGAATAGATTTCAAAAATTTATCTAAAGAAAACGATAACATTCCCTAAATAATTAAGAAAAAATATATGCCCTCTAGAAATTCTTTAATTAAATTGACAAAAATATGTAACGTGTAATATGATTATTTCTTTCAAATTATTTACACATTTACAATTTCCGCGACGTGTCGCCGTGACATTTGAGCTATAAAATTTTTTCTTCTTTCTTTAAGAGATCAAAATGTATTTTTATTTTATTTGAATTTGTATAACACTGATGTTTATGTACATATATATACGCATGACCTGCGTGTTAAGACTCCTTCAGTCGTTAAGTCATGATCATTTTAATACACGCACATACACACACATTTCTACTCTAGTTAGTTATTGGTCTGATTAATTATATATTCATATATGCTCATATATATGCGCGATTCTGAATTCATCTTCAAATGATTCGTTGAAAAAAAGAGGTGCGACTTTCCGTTACTTCTATTGTATTCAATACGCTACTGACGGAAGTTCCATACGCCCTACATCCAAGCTATGTGTTTAAGAAACGTGGCTAGTATTTGTTTGGAATCTTTTCAGAAATCGATCATTTAATTTGAGAGAGCATGTAAATCTCGAATATGACAGGCTTGCAAAAATGAATTCAATACCAGAATGATTGGAATTCAGCGAGATTCAGGCGATTTGGAATGTTAATGAATGGTAGGACTTAAAATCTTCCAACGATTATTTCAGATCATAAGCCTAAAGTTCCTTTTTGGCTTTTCTGCCATCTCACGGACTATTGAGGGTTTGATCAAATAAATTACAAGAAAGCATCAAAACACTTCGTTGTAGGGAATGAATTGTGAATTGTCTTTACTTCTATCTGTCGACTTATGCATTAAATTTAGCAAGGTCTCGAACCAACGTCCACTTTCGCTGCAACATCATGATCATTTGAGACAAAAAGCGGTTTAAACAATTTATAAAATTCGGTAAAAATGCAGTAATGATAGAAAATGATTTGCTCAATAAATAATCGAACTTTATTTTGTGTTTTAAAAGAATTAATATACGTTTTAAAATCAATCATAAATTGTATTGATATGATTTCAACAAATATTAGCACATAATTTCCATCCACAATCATTTCATTGAAACCAAATTGCTACGCTGTTTTCCTATCCATTCGTCTTACATATACCGTCTGTGCGTCCGTCACCGTTGTGAATCATTTGTCACCGGTTTTTCTGTTTTCCAGCTTTTGGCTTAACAAACATCTGTCACTGCTTTAATTGAAACAAATCTCACGTGTCTGTCAGTGCCATGAGTGATGATCTATCGCCATCTTATTTACTTATTCCAACGCTTACTTAGTCATTGATGTATGGATGAAATGTTTCAGCCGCCCTAGCGGTCAGTTCGAAAACTAGCTTCTTTATTATTACTACTTTCTGGCGCTTTACAGTTGGTTTTCCCCATAGCATCCCTTTTTTCCGCCTCTCTTCCGCTTGAAAATTAAATACAACGAACCAGGAAAACGAATGAGCAATGATAGCGATTTCGTAACAAGTAGTTATTAATTGCGTTGATAATTTGTTATGTTCTAACGACGATTTCAGTTTTTACGATTTGTTTTGCTGAAAATTTCTTATTTTTTACTAACTTTTTTGCCCCTAATTTGGCTTTGGATAAAGCAAAACAGATTAATTATTCAATCGATTACAAGAGGAAGAATTAATTGTGAAATAAATTTATTGAATTTCCTGCCAATTTAATTTTTGTAGCTTCAAATCAGATACGTTATTTACGTTCACGTTTCCGACAGGGTTAGAAGTTCGGAGACAAACCGGTTTCCGTGATCTGTCGTATTTAGTGTCTGTATTCGTTCTACCTAATTTGACGAGAGATGATTAAAAATCGTTTCAAAATCGTAAAATGGGTAATGTAATATTTCTACAGATGGCAACTCCTGCTTTTCAATTGTTTATTGTTGCTAAGCCCTAAATCGTGGTGAACACCGTTCAATCCAAACTATGATTTAGATTGCTATCGACTCCAAATGACCAAGAATTATTCGCAGTCAAACTTGACCAAATGAGATTAATCGACGAATATTTTCCTTCCAACACCTCTGGAGCTCTAGAGCTTCACTTTATTTTCAGCTCAAAGAATTTTGCGGCTCCGATTCAGCTTCCCCGATCAAACAAACTGAAAAAAACATAGGCAGTATTTATGTTGGCTGGATTCAATTGAGAATTATACGTTTTCACCCGAACTGGCTGGCATGTTAGGTGGTTGACTCCTTTTCTTCACCGCAGCGACGATGTGGTGAGTTGGGTGAGGGCGAAAAGTGCATTCAATCCGGTGGGATGGGGGTGAAGATATTAGCGTGGTGGTGGTGATTACGATGATGCTGATGGTGTTGACGGTGAT
Organism: Physocephala rufipes; assembly: GCA_963966595.1. NCBI lineage: Eukaryota > Metazoa > Arthropoda > Insecta > Diptera > Conopidae > Physocephala > Physocephala rufipes. The sequence goes on from OZ016504.1 coordinate 40,077,027, forward strand.
GGCGTTGAGTAAGCAATATTCTCGCCCGAGTCGCTGCTGCTGGACTCAACAACAACAATAATTGGTTAAGCCTTTTAAGGGGTCTCTTATACCGACACGAATCCTGTTAGAACGCTTTACAACGCGTCTCTGAGCTCTGTTGCTGCTTGAAAACAACAACTACAACAAATATTTGTACAAAAATCCTAAATTGTTTTTCTTCTTTTGCAAGATTGCATTTCTGCTTCGTTTAATTCAATGCGATAGATTCGCCGACAATACAGACGGCTTTTGCTTTTGCGTCACCAACGTAATCCACTAACTTCTCGCGACCTGCATATACATCCCCTCGCCTTCCATTTAATATACAATTCAATCTGGCCTTCTTATTTCTTTCCAGTTCGGGTGACTGCGAATGGCCCTATAGGGAATAATTCTTTGATATCGTGCCGGCTTCGATTGGGTTTGACCAAAGAAGGCATTTGCTCTTTCGAATTTCTCTCTTTTTAATTGTATTTAATCTTCATGTTCTTCTTCCCTTTTTCTTCTTCTGCTTCTTCTTCTTCGTCTTATGGTGGTCTTCTTTAGTGATGTTTGGTTTGGTCATGGCTAGTTATTGGCTGTTGTTGGCGGTTGTTCTTGTTGGAAGATGGACACTTTATGATGGTACACTTTGGTTGCTGGTGCTATTGTTGTTGTTATTATTATTGTTGTCGTCTTCATTATCCATTTAGATCTTCAAAATCTTCTCCTTGTCTCCACAAGAGCTCTCCCTCTCTCTCTCTCACACACACATGCGCGCACATGGTTAAACATAATCGTTGAATTTATTTTTTGTGTTTGCGTGTTTTTATTTGTTGGCCTTGAATATACGAAGCCTAAGAAAGGGGTCATTGCCGCATAATGTGTCGATCGGTCGTTGGGTCGAGCGCTTCACGTTGGTTTGAATGTTGGCTTAAAGTGTTGTTTGGAGTTCCATTCCACTGGCTCAAATACCTCAACTAGCATACCGGTACGCTTGGTCGTTTATTTGTGTTAGTTTATTCGACCATCAATGTTCCCCTTGTGACGTAAGCCCCACAAGCCCGCCATCGTACCAAGCGATTTCTGGACGCTTTTGCGGCTAGATGGTGGCCCTTTGGTGGCACAAAATGGGAAACCTTTTGGCTTTTCAATTGCAATTAGTAATTAAGGCCGGCAGGATTGCGTGCATGTTGCAAGTTACACATAATTCCCTAGCGGCTATCCCCCCCTCCTTAGCGTTCCAACCAGTTCTCCTGTCCCTTTCTTCCCCTTTTGTTGACTGCTCGCATTTGCTTTATTCTCGTTTGTGGCTAAATTGAAATTCAAGCAATAAGAGATAAACGTAAGCCATAAAAGCGTAACGTAAAAACAAAATAAATAACGCAAAACAAAGCAAATCGTTGCGATGACTTTGATATCAACGGAAGCTACAATGCCGTCGAAACTGATCGGTCTTTTCGTAACTTGCAATTTTATATCTTTCCAATTAGACTGTTGCAACATCTCAAAAATTGCTGGGGGAGAAAATAAAATAATAGGTTAGGTTTAGTCTTTGCTTTGCTTTGCTCTTCTCCTTTTTACGCTTTTCAATATTCTTCTTCTTCTTCGTACTATTATCAGTCCTTTTATCTTTGTATCTAAAAATAAAATACACGACTTAGAGATATGGCCAAGAACATAAAATTGCAATTAGATGCAGTCTATTCTTAAATAAAATTTTATTTAAAATTCTATAAAAATGCCCTAAACGATTTTGTAATTACAAGACATGAATATATTCTAAGAAGCAACCGTGCGATTGGCAAATTTTTCCCTTAAAGACAATTTTCTTTCTTTTTAAATTTTTGCCATAAAAACGAATTAATTATTTAAAACCACGAGTTAAATCTACGAACTAAAACTACGGGTTAGTTAAGAACAACGAATTAAATCTACGAGTTAGTAAAGAACGACGAATTAAATGAACGAGTTAGTTAAAAACTACGAGTTAAATCTGCAAGCTAGCTAAAATTCTCGGATCAAATCTACGAGTTAGTTTAGAAATATGAATTAAATCTAAAATTTTTAACAAAATTATTGTGATTTTTGAGATTATTGTAATAATTAGAAACGTTTCAATTGAATTCAAAAAAGTCTTTTATAAATATTCATTATTTTCGTTAATATCCCACCGGCGATTTATAAAAGAACGTTTTCCACTCTGGAATATTTTACTATAAAAACGTATTAGACGAGATTATTTGATTGCGCAAGGCGCTCGTTTGTTCGAGAATGAACCAAATCGTATTCATTAATAATTTAATTAATTCTAAGTGATATCAATTAACACTCCATTTGCATTTTCCCAGTCGACGTTATATATATATATATATATATATATATATATATATATATATATATATATATATATATATATATATATATATATATATATATATATATATATATATATATATATATATATATATATATATATATATATATATATATATATATATATATATATATATATATATATATATATATATATATATATATATATATATATATATATATATATATATATATATATATATATATATATATATATATATATATATATATATATATATATATATATATATATATATATATATATATATATATATATATATATATATATATATATATATATATATATATATATATATATATATATATATATATATATATATATATATATATATATATATATATATATATATATATATATATATATATATATATATATATATATATATATATATATATATATATATATATATATATATATATATATATATATATATATATATATATATATATATATATATATATATATATATATATATATATATATATATATATATATATATATATATATATATATATATATATATATATATATATATATATATATATATATATATATATATATATATATATATATATATATATATATATATATATATATATATATATATATATATATATATTTATTTATTTATTTATTTATTTATTTATTTATTTCTTTATATGTAATATCCTCTAATACTAATCACTGATTATCATTTTATACAAATTATGAACGGATTAAAGAAATTAACGAACGAATTGAGAATCTTATGAGGAATACTAGTGATTTGGGTAGAGTTTAATTTTGACATTTATATAAGGGTTAATCATTCAAATTAAGAGAAGTCATTGACTTAAAGTTATTTAGTTTATGTTTATACGAAAATGATATAGTTTATGTTTGCATGCATATAAGCTTTTTTGTATATAAGGTTCATACATATAACGAATACAATCATAAAAATGTTAATAACCTTTTATTTTCGTTTACATTAATATTCGTTAAGTGTATCTTTAGTAGTTTCTGAATTTTTTGATGCGTTTATCTTTAATTTCTTTTTGATTTTCTTTAAATGCATCCTTCATAATTTCCTGACATTCGTTATCTGCTCCTTTAATGATTTCTATGTAGTCTTTGAGTTTATATATAGTTTTCCTTGATAAACGTTAAGTTTATCCCTAATCAGCTCTTGATATTCGTAAGGTTTATCTTCAAACACGTCTTGATAGTAATTTCTGCGTGATTTTTAATAATTTAATTTTATTTCTTAAATTTATCGTTAATAGCTTTCTGATATCGGTCAGATATCGATTGTTTAATCACTTCCTGATATTTACAAATTTCATTTCTAACACTTCTGCATTATCTGTATATTCTAATCATTCTTTAAGTTTATCTTTCTTGATATTCGTCCAATTTGTGTTTGTTCACTACGTGGCATTCATTAAGCCCACAATTAATTTCTTCTAAGTATTTGTTAAGTTTATCTGCAATCACTTCTAGATAATCATTTCTGCATTGCCTTTAATCACTTCTTGGTACTCACTAAAAGTTTTCTGACGAAGTATTGAGATGACGGATCGTGGAATGAGTTCCGTCATTTTGGTCATTAATACATTAATGATTCGTTAATTGTTTGTTATCAATGATGAATGTAAATACGATTAGGTGATAATAAACGAAGATCGAAAACATAAAAACATTTAATTTTGGCACAGTTTTATTTGTTATTCAATTTTAACGAATTTCCAACAGTGCTGAATTTAATTAATCTACTAATTTGATACTAATGATCCGGCGATTCACCGAGTGCTAATTAGCTGAAATCAATCTGCAAATAATATTTCTAAATTTACAACAAAAAACATCTTAAAAGCATGATTAATAGAAATCGTTTTTAAATTATTCTGGGAACGCCAGAATATTTATTAAACAGCAAAAGGAGAGAATCATCGCATGATTTCCTTTCAAATTCACGCTTTGGCAATTTTCGAATTTATTTATTTTTGCGGAGCATTGTTAAAAAGTCAATATTATATCAGAAATAGATAGATGTATTGATAATATTCATACGTGATATTAATCGTTCCATTTTCGAAATGGAAGCAAAATAATTTTTGGTCTTCTAGTATTAAAAAGAAACCAGCTGATGGCCAACACCTTCCTTCTTACGTAAAATGCATGGACCTAATAGGTACACACACGTCGATTTAAGTTTCTAACCTTCGAGTAGAATAATGATAGTGTGCGCTTCTTGCAAAAAGTGTCAATTTATGATATTAAAATTGAAACGGCCTCATCCGTCCGCAATTCTGGATCGCGGCAACCTTCATCCATGTTCGTCCATGTAAATCATTCAGTATTCGCAACATAATCGGATCATTGAAATTATATTATTTTTTCGCAACTGCGCTTCTTCTTGTATTTTTCTAAAAATCACGAAACGAATACAAATGAATGCCATCCACTGCACGTCCCGATGGGACTCATCAAGTCGCCAAGTCGGACACGGTAGCCCGTCGATACCTTCTCAACGGACGACTATTTTTAGAATTTCTATGCGTTCGAACAATTTCCATAAAATTATTATATCTACAAGAATCTATTTTTAAAGAAATTCAACTGGTGTTTGTTGTTGTCGTTGTTGTTGCTGCTGCTGCGGTTGCGCATTAACCATATTAGTTACTTTTGCGGCAATTAAGCGCGCGGCCAAATGATTTGTAGTGGCAGGATACACATGCTTTACACTGCCTAGTCACGAGGTTGGACGACAATAATAATAATGATTTCAGAAATGATCACTTATGTGGCTGTGTGAAGAGCGTTTTGTTGGCAAGAACACTTGCTGCAAATAGTCGCAATTAGAAGATGTTTTTATAACCTATTGTGTGTGTAATGCGATTGTGGTGGTATGTGTGTGTGTATGAATGTGTATTTACAGGATGCGTATTAATGCATTGGGTGGTTATTTCCGTCAGTCATGCTTTATATTCATTCTTCTAGCAAAACGCGTATCGGCCACGACAACACGTTACAAACAACGCAAACGACGTTATGCACGACGCATGCCCGGTGGCTAAAAAGGGAAACGTGTGTGCAAAAAAGCCATTGAACACATTCGGTCTAGTGTGCTTGAAAGCGCGAGAACGTATATGGAAACCATTAGTTCAATGGCCAGACTGCAATCAGATGAACCACCTGATGGGCCATCAGTCAGTCAGGCTAGATTGGAAGGGGATAGTTGATAGATTATTGGCCAAAGGGTCCGGTTGTGGGTTTGTGCGATATTGTTGTTAATCAATTGATCGGTTCGGGAGGCGGTTGTTCAAACCATCGATCATTCAACTGGAAATGATTTGGCTCTTCAGCGATTTGGATGATGTTGGGACGTTGGCCAGTTGATGGTCAACCGGTTGATCAGACGATCGGTTGATCGTTTTATTGGTCGACTACTATGCCGATGGTGCATCTTGTGTTTAACAAGGACTTACTGGCTCATCGATCGTGCTCTGTAGACTACAAATAGCTCAAAATGCATTACAAGACAACATTTTTTGTTCGTTTGGTCTGCTCTTTGTTTCAACGTTAATCATTTTAGAGGCAATCAATTTCTTTCTACTGCATTTTTATGAGCTGCTTTTAAAAATAGGCTCGTTTCTGCGTTGTTCTCGTCGATGGCGATGACGATGGCAATGCTTGTCCATTTTCGATTCACAGTTTGCGCAGTCGTAATTGCCTGCATCTCGCCTCCGGTTAGAAGGGGGAGTGCGTATAACGCTCTTTGGGAACGTTAAAAAATACGCATTTAATGCATTCATTAAATAACAAACCGAACGAAGGAGGGGGCAAAGGGAACTCTTAGATGCGTACGGAATGCGTAGGAAGGTTTCTTTACGGGAAGTCAATAAATGTTCGTTAGAGTTTCCTTAAAATAATTCTGAGACTGAGGAAATTTATTCATATCTCGTAATTAGAATTTTATATTAGTATCTCCCGCTGATGTTATTGCTGCTGCCTGCTGCTGGTCGGTGCCTGGGATTGTGGCTTCCTCACTCTTCCCCTGGTCACTTCTTAAGGGGTTTGCCGTGTACAGTTTAATGGATGCATTTCCAACATTAAGGCAGCACGTTATTTGCGATTGTCGTATAGAATGATCATAAAAAATTATTGTCTTCCAAGTTAAGTCTCAACCATCAGCCATCTTCAGATTCGAGCTCTGCAACAAAATGGGAATTGACCATAATCGTAAAATGTCCAAAGAAAGAAGATCTTCGCCGATACTTTTTAAGGATTACAAACATGCGTTGACTTACGTTGTCAACGTCAATGTCATTGTCATTGCCATTCCCGTTGCCGTTGTCTATATATTGCCAATAAAAATGGTGACGACGATGACTTTGTTGCCAAGAAGTGTTGTGATTATTTTTAGCCAAAAACCATCAGAATGATCAGGCAACAATCGATCAAGCAGACCCTCTGCTTTAAATGGCCATATGCGATATGTTTTTCCTTTAAAATTCTTTTCCTTACAATTTCATCAGCCGCCAGTGTCTGTCGTCCCTTATTCTTTTTTCGTTTATCTTTTTAGTATCCTGACATGAAAAACTATTTACAAGATCCAGCCTTTTCAGCACCAGGCGACTCCAACAATGTCACCACCGCCAGCCTCAAAACCAAAATAACGAAAACGTCTGGAAAATCAAAAACGCTTCCCGTCACATTCCTTCCAAGCGACATTGAATGTTTGTCATATGCTCCAAAAGATCTTATTCAGCGCCTGTTGGAATTCGATCCTAAACGGCGTTTGCGTTCAGTTCTCGCTTTGCAACGTATTGCTTTTTATCAATATTTCAAAATCGATCAGAATCATCTTTTAAGTGTTTGTATTGAAATCGATAAAACTTTAAAATTTTTGTTTAATTGTATTTTCTCTTACTCGACTTTTTACAGATTTCGCCATTGGAAATTATTTTTCGGGACAAGATTGAAATCTCGGAGCAGGCGAGTGAAGTATTTGATGACGTTAAAAACTTTTCCAATGCATTTGAAAACTTTTAGTAACGACTCATTAATGGCGTTTAGAAATATTTGAAAGTTATTCCTAATCGTTTCCAAAACATGCAATTATTAATGTGCCTTTTTTGAATCGAATCTAGTTTTTAATGTATAAATAAAAAGAAAAAGAAAGAAATTACTTAACAAATATTTTCAATTTATTTTGAGACTCATCGGTGTCGGTGAGTAAACATTTTAACGCCGATTTCAGTCACACATTAAATTCAATTCATTTATTCAATGAGAAAATTTTATTTAATTATCTCCATTAATTAATTCTTTCATGCAAAACTTTCAGTGAAACTACGAAGGGTGCAAATATTCGAAAGGGTGGTAAGGGTGGTAAGGGTGTAGATATCAATTTTATTGTATGAAAATATTCTTAATTTATTTCGCGCATTAATTTTCGATAGCTATTTCAAGCAGTTGGAAGGCAACTGAAAAAACGAAACTACGAATTTTAGAATAAACAGAATTATTTTTATAGCGCCATCTCTTAGCCGATGGTCATGCAACGTTTTTAATTATACACCTATTTTGAATGTCAAACTATGCCTGATACTCGTCAGTCAATCAACTGTGCATTCACTACAAGTTGAAAATAGAATAGCAGCAAATTTTAAAGGACTTCCGGAGACGGTTTAGCACACTTTGACATTTTATTTTACACATCCTCTGCTCTCTCATTATTTTTTTGCAGTTTCCTCTTTGACTGCGCTACATCGTCAACAGCTGTAGAAAATGTTTTAAGCTCATCAAATGAATAGAGAAGAAGAGTTAAACATCTGGAAAAAAGAAAAAAATTCTAAAAATTAATTTTGAGCAATTTTCCAAAGTAAACAGTAGAAATAAATTCTGAAATGAAAACATACACAGAATTGCGGAAGGAGTAGAAAGGACGGAAAATTGACCCATAATTAATATTGAATATCGAAAAAGTATAAACGTTTTCAAGTGAGAATTTATGTTATACACAGTGGAAGAAAAGTGGAAAAAACGATAAAGCCATTCTCTAACGCAGAGAAATACAAGAAATTTGCTTAAATTTTTTTTGCACATGTTTTATTAAAAGCTTTTAAAATTTTTAGAAAAATCAAAGAACGGATTAATGAAGAAAGCAGGCATTATTTTTTCTAATCCCACCCTGTTTTCGTAAGATAATGAATAGCTTATAATTTTAGTATCGTCAAAAGATATTCCATCAATTGGAGGAATGATTATCAGGAATAATCATGGCTGTGGAGCATACTTTTCTCGGAACTTGGGAGGTTGACATCATCATTCATCATGATTTTATTCTCATTATATTTTGCTGTCTCTTGTTTTAGATAATTTGCTGCACCTTCGAGGGCAAACCTGAAATATCCGGATTAGAAGGGTGAGTCAGTCTATCAAATCGAATACTAATTGGATAATTTATTTCTTTTGTGGCACTTTCAGAATTAAATTCCGTTTGGATGACAGCGGTGATATTACATGGTACAATGACTTGGTTAGTCCACATCCTGAATCTAAAGACTGCAACACTTGCTGCGATTCCGCAAGTGTTTTATTTAGTTGTGAAACATTTGATGTGAATGTATCTAACCCGCGTTTGGTATTTGGTACCTTTGCTGGTTACAGCATAGATTTTAAGGTAACCTTGGGGGCGAAAATATATCAAAATTTTAATTAAAAATCAGCATATTTATTATCTTTTTAGTTGAAGAATATGAACGAAAATTTTTAATTCTCACCAAAGACCAAAGCTTTCAATATTCCAGTGATATGATATATTTTCCAAAAATTTAAAAACTTTTATTGAAAATTAAAGCTATTTAATTTTTTAAAAAAATTATACTTAATTTCTTCCACGTTCTTTTGATGTTTCCACTGTCTGTCTATTTGATCAAATAGTTTTGTTTCTGTTTAAGAATTTGTTGCATACTTTAAAGATGAATTTAAATCAGAAGTTTTGCTGCATACATTTAGGGATCAATTAAATTCAAATTGCAGACAAATACGCTCACTCCGGCCGATATGCTAATTTTGGATTGTGAAGACTGGTATATGCTTGAATGCCGTCGTCTCAAGGAGGGCAATGAGGCTGGACAAGAAAATCAATTCTCCTTTGCAGAACCGCTGACCGAATGCTATTTTTCTGACATGATGATAAAGAGTCTGGACGGCGTAGATGTAAGTTCGTCCGATGTGCTTCGAATAAACTAAGGAGATTAATTTAATTATCGTGTACATATTTCAGTATTGCGTGCATTCTTCAGTACTCCGTTTAAGTGGATTCGACTGCAGCATGTGTGTTCAGGCACCACCCACAATACACGCGACGGCATCGCATACTCCACATCCGAGAGGTCGGGAACAAACGAGAAAGATTTGCGAGCAGATATGCACCGATGTGCGCACACCGAAGACGGTTAAGATCCAAGTGAATTCTGTTGAGACACGAGATCACTGCAATGAGGAGCAACAAAACCCGATATCCCATAAGAAACTCTCACCCATTTATTTACAGCTTCCGGCAGAACATCAAAAAAATCATCCACGAAACGAGAGGGGTAATTTAAATGCGTATCGTACGCACCAACTCTCTAGCTCCTTTAATTGTCTCTCGACGGCTACAAAAACCACAGAAGTGGCTGAGTCAGCTTTAGCGACAAAAACCTCGAAATCTTCGAACTCTAAAGGATGTAGCGAAGGAGAGCGCATTGGTGACAGTGTTTGCGATTTGTTGACCAGCAACATGCGTCGTTTTCCACCCACGTCGAACTCCGATTCTCACCTAGAATCTCAAACACAAATGTATTCCAGAAATATTTTTAACTTTTGCCAAGAAGTCCTTGCGAATCCTATTGAAACTACATCCGCTTGCAATACTCGCCGACCTCCACTGTCTCCATATCGTGTCAGGAGTCCTTCGCCATTCCCCAGTTCGTTAGATACGCCCCCCTCATCGCCACTAACGCCCATTGGAGTTCTTCATAATTTGCCAGCCTTCATTCTAACGCCCATTCTTCATTGGCTCTATACGGAATCATTAATGCCTGATCTGGATGAAGAAGTGTGCGAAAAATTAATTAATTTTGTTGAGACCCAGCCGTCATTAATGCGCATGATGGCGCCTGTAAAAAATTATCAGAAACTGATTTTATTAAAAAAATGTTCGTAAGAAATAATTTCCACTCATTTGATTTCATAAAATTCTTATCACGCTCTGTCTCTATCCCTTTAGATGTGGTCAATATAATTATGGATCTTCATCATATACTTGACTGTATAATAAAAACAATTAATCCTTTGACGATATCGCACGAGCCCGAATTATTATATAATACCTTCAAGGATTGCTTGCGAGATGGAGCCGTCGGGTGTGCGAAAGTTTTGCAATTTTGCAATATCTTTATTAAAGATGCAGCCGATATTTCGCGTAATCAGAAGAATGAAATCATCAAATATGTTCGCACACGAATTCCGGTCTTCATAATGCAATTCTATCAATTGCTCAAGAATGTTTTGAATGTATTTATAAGTCTCGATGAAAAGGAAAAAATTGAATTAGTAAATTTTTTAGTACCTGAGGTGAATTGTATAGACTCTCTTCCTAACTCTACCCTTCCCTCAAACAAATTTTCTATTTAATTTAATCCTTTACAGATTGAGATAACTTTAACGACCTTAACTGATGTGATCGAAGAACTTAAAAATTCATTGGAGAAAATGTGTAAAGTAAGTGAATTTTTTGGAAAGAATTATAGGATACCATTATGGAGGCTAATTAATTTATTTGTTCGTAGGACTTAAACTGTTCCCATCTTGCTTTATCGCTGCAGCAGAAATCCACCGTAGAATATGTTGCTCTTTTTCAACTCAGAAAAACAAATACAAATTATATCGCTCAGACTGAACTTCTACACGATAATCCCAATTTGAGTCCCAGCAATGAATCGGCGTCGTTGTTTCGACGGAGCCGAAGATCGACAACTTCAGCCACCAGTCTTGCACTTTACGGCGATCTTGCCACAAATAAACAGCACCTCACGACGACCGAGAATGATTTGAAATTTGTGCTTTACATGTACGAAGTTCGTAAGATGCGCGATATTTATGGACGCATTGCAACAGCCTTGGACGTTATCAGAGACAAGAAGTCAGTCATACCAATTGTCGAACGAATAACGAATTTTAATCGTTTACAATTCCCGTTACAGGACAACGTTTTGCGGTATGGACTTGGCCAGCAAGCGAAGTACGATTCAACAGAATTTAGAACAACTTATTATTGATATACCGGGATACCTGATTGCCATGGAGAATCTATTGGACACTTTGGATGAAAATTTAGGAAAGAAAGAATTTAAATTCTGCTTTAAATTAGCCACTAGTCAAATTGTAAGTAACTTTTAAAATGACGGAACTTTTTTGATGCCACGTAGGTGAATCCACACATATCGGGTTACCACAGAATTATTTTCTTTCAGAGATATTTGGAAATCTTTTTAAATATGAAATTCATTTCAATTTTTTTTAATTGTTAGAATGGCGTTATTGGGAAATTATTTGATCATAGGGCGGCTCTAAAAAGCTCTCTCTGTCAGGTAAGCTCTCTCCGTCGTCATTCATCTATTTTACTACCTCTTTCATCTAGATCTGTCGGCTGGTTCGAAGACGCGAATTCTTACAATCACTTGTGGATATCGGACTTTTGGAATCTGCAAATATTTTACAAAATGAATCGACCGATGATCATGAACGAGTATGTGTCACCACCTCACGTTACTCCTCCGCACCGCGTTGTCAAATTTCCATTGTGAATGGCAGACATGAATACGATTATAAAAAGATCAAGGTATGATCGTAGAATTCGTAGACTGAACTGAAACCTTTTCATGAATTCTTCGTCCAAACAGTTGAATTTAATTGAGCATCTATGTGAGCCACCAATTGTTGCCAACAGTAATTTATCGAAGAATGCTTTAAGGCTGCTCCACTCGTCACAACTGACTGACATGGAATTTGAGGTTCATACCATCGCAGCTGTTGCTTCGATTCCAGGCGTTGTAATTAACTCCAATAAGAATGATTTGGACGTGTCATCTGAAATTTATCATCAAAAGGGTCAAGCGTCTACAGCCAGTGCCACACAGGCTGTGTCGCAGTCTGTACAAATCCACACCTTTCGCGCTCATCGCGTCATCGTATCATCACGGTATAAAATTTCTACGATTGTAATAAATCATTGGCGATATTTTAGATTTGAAATTTTGTTGATTCTTTGTAGTTGCGAGTGGTTCAAGATGGCGCTTTTGTCAGGCATGCAGGAGAGTATTACAAGGTTTGCTTTCAGACAATTCTTTCACTGAACAAGAGTTCATCTCTTCCACCGAATTTCACCACCTTCTTACATAACATTTCTACTACTAACTTTTATTAGGAAAATCATTATTACCGACACGTCATCGGTTATATTCAGACGCTTATTGTTGTATTTGTATGGAGCGCCAATTGATAGAACAGTTGGAGCGGAACAAATATGCGAATTAATGCTGTTGGCAGATCGGTACTCCATCGACGATCTTAAGGTATACCGTTTCAATTCTCACACAAATTCAGTCCATTGATTCTTGCATCGTATTCTGTTAGACCATTTGCGAAAATATGTTAAACACATTCATCGATGAGGAGTCCGTGGTTTGTCTACTCGGTATAGCTGAACGCTATAGAGCGGATGTATTGAAAAATAATTGCTTTGCATTCCTACAACAACACGCGAACATAACACGATCGGAGTTATTCAAAGAATTGCCGCGATCGATTCAGGTAATCAATAATTGTGTTTTTGAAAATATATTTTTGAATGAACGAAAATCTCATTAATTTCCTTTAGTTGGAAGCTAAGGATCGCATCCGTTGGTATCAACGAACTCCTGAACCGTGGAGTGATGGTTTAAAATCGCGCAATGGCTCGCGTCACAGCCTTAAGAGTCCGTCGAAACCACGTTCGAGATCACGCAAATCGTCACCGTCTTACATATGACGCGGAGTCTGGTGGGCATACGGTGCAGATCTGAATTCTTGGAAATTCTTGATAATGACTAAGCAACATTATTCTATAATTTCAATATCGTTATCAAAAATATTTGCTATTATTTAAAAACAATTTAAACCCAAGCAAAATAAAAATAATTAGTAATTGCGTTGTTAGTGACGATTCAGATATATTGACTGTCTCTGAATTGTATTGAATTGTTTAGAAAAAAAGAAACATATCTTAAAATGTTTAAGGAATATCGGAGGATTTCTTCGAGAGGGAAATAATTCTTGTACAAGAACTATTTTATTGCTTTATACAAAAAGCATTTAAAAGAAATATTCGAATTTGTATTTTCAGTGTATTTTTATTGCGATAAAAGTGAAAAAGAAAGAAAGAAAGAACAAAGCGAAAGAAGGAGAAATAGAGAAACTACACAAAATATTAAAAGAATCTCAATGTGATTTGTACCTTGTGAAGTAAAGTAAAAAGTAAAGTCGAAGTAAAATTAATTCAATTTTAATTAATAATATAATAATAATTTTCCTTTTAGTTTCTGACTTTATTCGAAAGTATATAAAATCTATTAACAAAAACATTTTAGCCAAGTTTAATAAACTCGATAAAGCAACACAAAAATTAATTGAAACATTTTAAAAACAATTCAATTTTATTGTAAATGTATTTTGTACTCTTCTAAATCTTGTTATTATTTACATGTATACAGAATATCTTAATGTTTATTGTAATAATTTATAATCATCAAATAATACTCTGTCGATCTACTTTAAATTTTATTGTTTTTCAATTTAGCTTTCATTGGCAGCGTGTGTGTCCGAGATTGGCCCACACATACACGCATTCACAATTGTTTTGTTACATCATGTACGTATTTTTGTGGACACATGTGTGCGTGTGAGAATTGTTTCATTGTTTATATACATCTATCCATGCATGTGTTTGCGTTTGAAATTCTATAAAAGCATAGCACATGAAGATATTAGTGATGCTGATGATGTTGTTTACGAGACATATGGGCGATATAAAATTGGACATTCAAAAGCATTTAAAACAGAATAAAATACTAATTCTATTTATTGTTGTCTTTTAATTCTTCCAAACAAGTTGCAAAAACTGGGACAAAATATGAAAAAAATCGATTTTAATTTGAATTTGGAAATAACGATTTTTTGGATTAATTCAAATTTCAGTAAATTGAGAAGTATCCATTATTCTTGTGATTAATCCTGACGTGACGGAATTCTAAAGGACACTTTCCAAACCAAAAATATCGATCACGAAACAATAATTTTCTATGAATTTTTATAAAAGCACTTTTGTTATTGTTAATTGCGTTGTCGTTGTTATTGTCATCATCCTTTCTCATTCACCTTGCCATAAGAGACAACCACCCTCAAGTGTCCTTAGTATCCCCCCAAACCTTTCCTTCTTTCTGTTTAATCTTCCGTTTATTCTCTCTTTATTGTTGTTGTCCCCTCAAGTGTTTCAAGCCTTTCCATACCTTCAACAATACTCCTTGTTACGCCAGCCCTCCCCCCCCCGGCCCTTCACGAATACATAGCTTGATTATCTCCATTGTAATCGTCTCATTATGCTCATAGTGATGATGCTCGAGTTTGTTCTCGATGTTATTGTCGATGCTGATGTTGTTATTGTTGGTTTTGCTGCTGCAGCTGATGCTTCTGCTTCCTCTAGTGTCTCCAGTTTTTTTGTTCAATTTGATCTATTTCTTAATGACTTGGCTGTTCCTTCTTCATTTTTGTTTCGATCTAACATAACCATCTGTTGTTTTTGTTGTTGCTGCTGCTGCTTTTGTTTTACAATATTGAATTTTTCGTTGAAGTAGCAAAAACTTCAATTGGGTGGATGGCTCTAATGCAGCAGGCAACACATTACGTTTTTTCAAGAAATAAGAATTCTTCAAAAAAAAGCCATGAAAATTATTTCGGCACGATATTAATCAGCACAATATAATGTCTATCGGTTGCATCGTATTAATCAGTCGAAATCATCACGATAAACGAAAGCTTACTCAGTACAAGAAAAACAAACAATGCAGTCCGTTATTGCACAGCATTTTTTCTAATTGCCTCAAGTGAAAACTGAAATATTCATTAAAATTTTCATTAAAGAGAAGACAATTTTAAACAATACAACGCAACAATAAACATATTCACGATAAAAAACAACAACAACAGAGGTGAGCAAAAATAACGAAAAGCATATAAAACACAAACAACAAATACGTACTAAAAATTTCCCTCTATTTATTCCAGGAAAACAAAAAAGATCCTTTTCTACAACCTTTGCGTTTTCGAATCTCCGCAGTAGAAAACAATTGCGTTGAAAGTAAAAAAGGCATTCATTCACACACACGCACGTACACAGTTGTCTGCTCATTTATTTTCCCGATGAAAAAACGAAAAAATATTCCCTCTGCGACTGAGCTCAAGGCGCGGCACTGTAGAAATACTTTATAAAATTATTGGTGAAAATGCGAACGAATAAAAATTATGATTTGATTTAATAACACCAGGTGCAAATCTCCGCGAGTGAGTATGATGAGTTAGATATTGGCGTGATACACCGACCACGTGATGACTTAGAAGGAAAGTCAGGATGTATACAACGTTTTTAGAGCGAGAATGCATAAAGTATTTTCAATCAAATTGTCATTGGAGACGAAACGTAGATCCATATAAATATGACCGCGCCATTAAAAATGACTTCTTCGGACATAGTAATCGTAGATTGGGAACCAAAGCCAATTGCATAGGTGGAATCACCAACCCACCGTCCAGGTCGAGCCTATATTGATTGTCATTTGTTCTCAAAACTTGACGCTAACGTAGTAAACGGCTTCTCAGGATTATTAAAAAGTTGTTACCGAGATGTGACAAATACATTGATATTACATTATACCGCAATACAACAAAATTAAATCTATATGAATGTATCTAATACCGATACGAAGAAATTCATTGTATTGTCGCTCGTAAATTCCGTATATATTTCCCATAAACTATTATATGATTAGAAGCTGTCTAGATCTTTAGTTGTCACTGACCCCTTTACTCCCGAACTTTTTACATTTTTCCATATCTTGGCTTAATCAGTCCCACTGTGCGCCGTCGACTCTTTGAGAAAAACAACGACAAACGTCGTCGGCCTTCGCCTATTGCAGTTTTCCAGTCGTCTGAATTAAACCATTGAAGCAGCGACTCGATTCTGACATTCGTAGGATAGACGACGTCCTTGCCGTTCATTCGTGTACCTGACGTTCTCAGACGTTGGATGTTCTCAGCTGAGGATGTTAATCGAACGCGTTCGTTCGTTCGAGTAAGATAATTATAAGAAGAAATATATGCACATATATTTCTTTTTCTTTCATGGTTTGCAAAAAGTGAGAATTTTTCGAAAACGAAAAAAAAGATGAAATGCGAAAAAAATCGAATTAAAGAAGAATTCAATAAATACTGTTAAAGTTCTATCATATAAATATTTCGCATAGAAAAAGTGTTGGTGATGTCGTTGAAAAAGTCGTTTTTGTTTTTAAAAACCAATTAATTTCTTCAGAATTCTGAACTGAATTAAACAAAAAAAATGTTTTTTTAAATCACTGCATGATTGTATACTCCTGTGGTGAATAAATTGGGAGGAAAAAAACAACTTTTGTTACATAAATCTTGTATACCGAAAATTTTTTGAAGAGGCTTAGATTTTCGTGGAATAGAAATCTTTTGAGTTTGTATTTTTCCTTTTGTTTTACTCATTGTCCTTTTTCTGGTCTGACAGTCGTTTTTTGGATTTTGTTGTTGCATCAAAAGGGGTGGGAATAGTGGGTGGAATAATTCCGTTAAGGGATGGTAATTTTTTACTATTTTGCTTTCATTTTCTTTTTGACCTTTCTTTGGACATTTTCACATTTTCGCATTTCTTTTATTGCGATTTCTACAAAACATAAAAGCAATAAATTAATGAAAGAAAATTTCTGAATAAACAAAGTTTTTTGTGGCTGAAAAAAACAGAAAAGTGTGTGTGCAAATAAGAAACAGGGAAAGAAATAATAGAGAGAGAGAGAGAAAGAGAAGGGTCGAAAGAGAGCTAATTAAATCTAAACAAAAACTTTTAAACAAATGAAAAGTAATTTTGTTTACACCAAAACATCTTTTTAAAAATTAAAAAATCGTTTCATTATTTGCAATTTGTCTAATTTTGCAATTTTGTTTTGATTTGTCGCTTACTATAAAATTTAAAGCAAAATCTGGGTTCGTTCGCCTCAATATCAATAATTTCAAGCCCAAACATTTCACGAAGAAAGTTCTTTAAGAAAAATATAAATTTCGTAAAAAATCTTAATCACGATGTTGATTTTTTTTTGGAATTGTCAAAAAAATAATGAAGCCCAAAACAATGAATTATGTGGTACAACGGCTTCCATAGAAAATCTATTTTAATTCCGGTAACGATTATTTAATCATCGGGTCATATCAAATCTTTAAACCGCGTACAATAAATTGGGGGCGTGCTTCCAGCATGACATCGAACAATATTGTACTTTATGAAAAACGAAGCCCTTCCGGAAGATAATTCTGGTAAGTTTAATTATTGTGTATTCGCGATTCACATCCATGAAAAACTCATCGGGCATTTTTCATATTAGGACTCAAGACTAATACTAGTACTAGGACTCAATACCCCAAGCCGATTTCGAAAAATTTTAAAAACTTGAAAATTGTTTTATTTCTTTTATTCCCAAATATGGAAAAAATGGATCAAGCACATAAAAGACGTAAAATACCTTAAAAAACTGTATCTCTGGAAGAACGGAAGCACAATTTCATTGAGACTCCGAACAGAAAGGAATTTTAATCATTATTAGAAAGGTTTTTGCATAGCTCCTTATTCTCATCCACACTTAGATGAATCCTTTATCCTTTTAACGATATGGCGTTCATTAAACACTTTTATGTTTTTCCTTTGTTTTCTTTTTATAAAAAATTTTGTGTAATAAAATCGTTTTTATGAGACCGATATATTATTTATAGTTTCGTTAATAAACTTCCGACCGGAGGGAAACAGAATAGAAGGCAATGAATGGATAGATTCGCGGCGACAGCATTTGATCTTTTTAATTTGATGAAGTTCATGATGAAGTTCAAGTTGCTTTTATAGCACACAGAATGTGTTTTAAAGTAAAAAGAAACAAATAAACAGACTCGTATGCTTCAATACTGTCCAAATTTACAGGGTGTCTTGTGCTCGGTTAGTTACATGAGGGTATGTGTATGCAAGTACGTACATATTTTGTATGTGTTTGTGTGTATGTGGTATGTGTATTTGTGTGTGTGTGCGAGCGTGCGTGCACGTGTGTGTAGTTATAGATACGTTTGCATAAGTCCAAAAATAATCTTAAAGTATTTAAATGTTTTTCACAAAAAGCGAAAGCGTCCTCTCTTTTCCTTCGGGTTACTTTGGTTTGTAAGAAAACGTAACTCATATTATCATTTTGAAATTTTTTCGTTCTCCCATTAAGAGAAAACGGTTTCCTCTCTCTAAGCTCGCTCCTCATTTATTTTTACTCTCACGTCTTTCCTTAAATATTCGTCATATTTTCCTTGCGAAGTTTTTATTTTGATTTGTTTTCTTCTACTTCTTCTTCTTATGTGAAAGTTCATTTGCCTGGAAATAAGAAATTTGTTTACATAGAGGTAAATTTTTCTTCCCTCTATTTTGCTTAGTGTCATTGCTCACTACTGTTGTTGTGGTTGTTATTGTTGCCTCTTCATTTTAATGGAATGCTTTTTCCAGTTTTGTATATAATTTTTTCTCTTGTGTGTGTCTCTCTTCAATCATTTCGAAGGCGCCATTTATGAGTGGAATCCAATTCAGTTAAGTCGGTCGGTCAGCCAGTCAGCTGTTCTCGTTCTCGCGCTGTTAAGAAAATTAATTCGCTTTTGCAGAAAAAACAAAACTATTCCAATTTGATTCAAAAATCAAAAATCTATAAGAAATTTGTGAGAATTAATAGAAAAATGGCTGCGAAGGATATAAAAGAATTCACAAATTGTATCAATTAAAACAAATTATCAACCAAATAATCTTAATTTGAAAATGTAATTCTTGGTGCAATTTATTTTTAGTAATTGAGGATCGATTAGTCGAGCTCGTAACGATTTGCTTTAACGTTTTCAAAAATATTGAGTCAAAACTCAAATTTGAAATTCTCAACATTTTTTTTTGGACTTCATTTAAATTTATCGACTCTCTTCTAAAATGATAAAGTCTATTAAAGATTTAATTATTTATTCCTTCTTTAAATCGATATAAGAATTTTTAATTTTTTTTTATGTTATTGAAACTGTTTTAAATAATACATTGTCTTAATACTTTTGAACAATTTTTTTATCATTTAATTATATATATTTAATCATATATCAATAAATAAAGCGTTTAGATAGCAAATATGTCCCTAAAATCGAATGAAGAAGCATTAAATCGGGTTGTATGTATTTTTTATGAATTTGCTTATTATGCAATTTATAAAGTAAACTTATTACAGAAATGGCAAAACAACATTTAAACATTAAAAAACCGTTATTTATAACGATTATCTCTTATTATTTCTTTGTTCTGACAATTAGAAGCAAAAACATTTTTCATTTTTTAAAAGCGTAGAAATGAAATAAAAGTATAATTTAAAATAATTCGAAAAAAAAATTATTATTTATTTTCCATGATTTATTATTTATTAAGTCGAAAGATTTAAAGAAAGTAAAAGTAAAAATTCTCAGAAAATTTTCTCCTTTCGCCAAAACAGATTTGTTTGTTTTGTGAAAGAGAAAAAGCAAAACTAAAATTGGAATACTCATAGAGAACAAAAAGAAATTGTTTGTTTGTAAAATTAAACAAAATTGAAAAGTCGAAACTATTATCTCTAGTGGATTTATTCTATCTCGAATATTTGACACAGAGCTAAATTTTATCTATAAAAAACTTGAAAAAAGCCGTTTTCTCAAGCCTTTCGGGGAACCAGCCCAGCCCCAGTAAAGCCTGGAAACGTTATGTAATCAATGTTTTGTTTGATTTTAGTTTATCAAGAAATTATACAAAAAATATTCAAGGCGTGCGCGATTTAATTGTTTATTTATTTTTATTAATTTTTTAATCGAAGCACAAACGCATGTAGTTTCGAATTGTTCTGATATTTCTTTAGAAACCAATAAATAAATAATAAATGAGAACAAATAATAAACGAATCAATTAGAAGAAGAAGAATAAGCATATCGAAGACAAAGGACGGACGGGGAAAACTAAAATAACCGCGCATTTATTCAGTGCAATTTTATAGATAATAAATCACGATAGTTTATATCATACCGTAACGTATCGTATCGTATGTATGTGAGTCCATCCCAAAGAAAAACTGAACTGAATTACAATTCGTTTCTTTAGAAAAACAATCAAAAATTCTTAAATAAAAATTTCAGAAACGAATGAATGCATCGTTTGAAGAAGAAAATACTTCAAAATAATCTGAAAAAATAGAAATATTTCTTCAGAAAAATTATATTAATAAAAAATTGAAAATGGAAAAGGCAAGGAAACAGATAAATAAAATTAATAAAAATGTAAAATATTTTGTGTGTTTTTAAGTTATTCTGAAAGAATTTCTTACGAAACGGAGTAAGAGTGTTAGGTAAAAAGAGGTAAGCAAATCGAAAACAGAAGATGAAAAATATACAAACAATATAAGAATTTTTCTTTAACGATACAGTTTCAATAAAAGTATTAACTCAGCCACAATAAATTATTAATTTTAAAATTA
Source organism: Physocephala rufipes (assembly GCA_963966595.1). NCBI lineage: Eukaryota > Metazoa > Arthropoda > Insecta > Diptera > Conopidae > Physocephala > Physocephala rufipes. The sequence continues at coordinate 40,098,333 of OZ016504.1, forward strand.
ATTTATTAAATTCAATTAATTTTGCGATATTCTAACGATGTAAAATAGATAAAAGTTTTATCTATTTATCCAAAAAATAAATTTCATCATCTGGAAAACGAAATTATATTCCAGAACTACAGACGGAATTAACGAAAATAAATAAATATTTATTATTAATTTTATTGTTTAATTACTTTAAATTTTATTTAATTTTAAATAATATTTAGATAATATTTAGATTTGAATAAATCGCGTAAATTAAGACTATGTTTGGTTTCGTAATGGCATCATAAAAATCTGTTCCTTTTTGTTGTCGAAATAAATAAGCAGTAGAAATATAATCGTAAGCGCTAAAACTGAAAAATGCAAGAAAGCTATGAAAGCAAAGAAACTGATATTTTTTAACCATATCATATTGTTATTGTTGTTGTTTTTGTTATTTTGAGAAATTCTCAATTACAACCAAAGATGAAGCCGATGCTCTTAATGATATCATTAAAATGATAATCGCAAGAGAAGATTATTAAAAACCAAACAACAAAATTAATTGTCAAAACTATTTATCGAAATATTCGAAGTATTTACGCAAGGAATTGAACGGGGGGGGGGGAATAATAAAGGAAGCATTTAAGGTGAGGTGTCACATGGCGTATGCGTGATGAAGAATTGAAATTGTTTATCGTCAGAAAAAGACTTCGCCTCGTTGACACTGAAGGAATAACAAAAGCAAGGTCGTCAGGAAGAGGGGGAGAACGTAGTGGATTTTTTTTATTATTATGAGGGTTGTCGAGGCCCGTCAGGTAAGCTGGTTGGTGGGACAGAATTATACAAAGGTGGGGAGGGGTCCACGAATTGGTTCGGAAAACAAATTATTAGATGAGCTTCTTAGTTTTATTAATTTAAGAAAATAAAGGCAAATAAATAATATTTTTTTGTTATAAAACTCATAATTTAATTTATAAATTCACATTTATATAAACTTATTAACAAAAAATTTATTGTTTATAGTCGTTTACTTTGTTAAATTAATAAATCAAATAAACTCGTTTTATAACTTGTTTTCCCAACCATCTCGTAGACCCCTCGTAGACCACTCGTAGACACATTTAAGAGCTATTTTAGAAATTGTAAAGAAATTTTAAATTGTAATTATCCTTTGATTTCCTTCTCAATTTAAATTTCCTTCAAATCTTGTTTGAACAAATTTATTAAGGCAAATAAATGAAATATTAAAAATATTTAAAAATTGAAAATTTCGAAAATTAATGAAATTAAATAGAATATATATTTAGAACATCAATTACATAAATGACAAGATGACACGCAAAAACAAACCCAGCAAATAAGTTTGAACCAAACCGAAGGAAGTAGTTTCATTATTTTTCAGGATTATCTTTCGATTTATTTATCAAACAAAATCACTTCAGAACAAAGCAAAAGTTGTGCATGTCGACAAATTGTTGCTTTACTGAGGTTTCGTGTGTCAACAACGAACGATACAATAAAAGGAATGACATGAGAATGTCATCTTCAGCGTCAAACGTCGTCGGCAACAAGTATTTATTACTGTTGAGGTACGTTAAGGCTCGTAAAACGTGCGAGCAGGGCAATAAAAAATTAATATAACAATCAAGAGTGAGACGGTTGCAATGTAAACACTAGCAAAAGCTTACATACATATAAACATTCACAGATACATCCATAGACATCCATCCATTCAAATATGCATAAGAAATGTATATGCCTTTTTTTACTACAAAGAATATATATTTAAATTTTAGTTTCACAACTACATGTGGAGGACAATGTTTGAACGTGTGTGTGTGTGTGTCTTTTTTTGTATATGGAACGTGCAATTACGGTAGAATACAATGCTTGGCAGCAACAAAACTGCTGGCAACAGTCGCTGGAGCAGCAGCAGCAGCAAAAGGGCTTGTAATTAAATAAAGTGACGAGATATCTGATTAAAAGGCAGTTTACGCTATTTGAATCCTTTTAATAAAAGTGAGTGCGAAATGAAATAAATTATTCAAAAACCGCAACGACTGACAATTTATGAATTATTAATGAAAATTGCATAAAAATTCTTTTGAAAAATTCTGATATGAATTTTAATTTCGAAAGAGAATTAAAAGTGTCAAAAGACTGAATAATTTTTGTTTAGTAAATTCTTATGAATGAGACGGAAAAATTCAAATAAACTGTTTATTTTATCAAATTCCTAAAAAAGTTCCTCTGCTTAGGAACATCTCGACCTTCATAGAAATTGACTTACTCACTTTCAAAATTACCGGTTTAGGTATAAATCGTGATAATCTTCAAATAATCTGCGGAATAATTAATTTTATTTTAAAACATTGATGAATAATATTAATAATATTAATTTAATGGTGTCCGATTTGTTCATCTACATCCTTTCGCTAATAAACAACAAATTCTTTTGGAAAATAACGAACCAAAAATGACAAACGAATTAAGTCTTTTTATAGGAATCATCCCAAACATTAATTAACATTAATAAATTCTTTAATAAAGTAATTTGCTCGATTAGAAATGAAATTCACTTCAAGATTCTTTTTTTAACCAACGGTAAATTTTTAAAGACACAAAATTTTTCTTCTCCAACAACGATAATTGTGAACTTCTTCTACTACACACAAAAATTCTTCTGGCATAAAAGTTGTGGATAATAATATCTTTTTTAATGCACTCTCTTTTCGAAAGATAATTTAAAACAAACAAAAGTGTTTAATTAAAAAAATAAAGGTTGGCAAAGAAATCCTTTTTTATCGCCCTTTTTTTAACGTTTTTCAATTCTAGTCAAATTCTGAAACTGAGTTTAAACTCCATTCCCACTTCCCGCCACTCAAGAGATTTGAAATTTAAACCAGTTGCCCGGTGCGTTAGAGGCTGGAAATTTAGACCATAGTTCTGAACTGGACTGCACTGCGCTATTTCACGATTATGCTGCACTGACATAATCTATAAACTAATCACCCAAACCGACTTTGAGGAAATAAATTTGGTCTCTTGAAAAATGTTTGAAATACATTTAGAAATAGATACTAAACAGACTTCCCGGTGAGCTTCAAATAATGAACCATAGTTCAGAAACGACCAATCCGAGGCAGGATATTCAAAAATATCATATATATTTGATTTCGAAAAATGTTTTCAAAATAAATTTCAATTAAATATATTTTACTCAATTGCGAAGAAGCTTCCTCTAATTTTGCATATATTGCTGTCTGACAACCTTCAGCGCGAAAAGGCTTATACCAATTTTCATAAATTTTCACAAACTCGTATCTATTTAAGAACGTTTTATATAAAAAAAATTTATTGATTAGTTTGTTCAAAAGATTTAGAACAATGCAATAAAAAATTATTTATTTAAAATTTCTAAGAGAAATTCAAAGAAATACATGATTATTAAAAATTATACAAATACAAACACAAAATATAAGTCTGCTAAAGTGGGTGCGTCATGCATGCGGGCGTATTTATATTTGCCAAAGTGTTTGCACGTGTTGGCTCAATTTCATGAGTCGATTGTTTGTTGCAGGCGAGCACAATAAAATGCTCCGCTTTGAATGCAACGGATATAATTCTTCATCGGGGAGGATGTGTGGGTGTGTGTGTGAGTGCTTGCTTTTGTGTGTGAATGCATTTGACCTTGGTATAAACATCCTTGAACTCTTAGCTGTTGTTTAGAAACAGCCGTTCCTTTGTGTGGGTGTGGGTTTGTGACCGTATGTATGGCAGGGCCCTTTCCTAAAATTGTAAATAAATTTTCATTGAATGAAATAAAGTTACAAAACAACGTCCTGGATAATGTTAAAGGATTTAAATTTTCAAATTAAAGGATTCAAGATTTTTTCTTGAAAGGGAAAAATATAAGATGAATCTTTCCCTTTAAAGAATTCGATTGACGTCAGTAGTAAGAAAGATAGAAAAGGAGAAAACGTAAAATGACAAACGCATAAAACATTGACGTCCGGGATAGCGAATCAGAGCCCGTGCAAAACAAGAAAAGCGGAGGACTAAAGTAATAATCAAACTAAATTTTAAAGACTACCCCACGGATAATGATAAATATCGTAATATTAAAAAAATCATGCAGCAGTAAAGCCACTGCCAGAGTTGCCAACATCCTACCCAAGTCGTCTTCTCTCTCTTTCAATCATTTATCAGATCGCGCACGCGTATTAAGTCAACTATTGTTGAAAGTACCGAATTAGTACATGACAAATCGTTCGTGAATCGGTGACGAATAATGGTTCAAACAGTATAATTTTGATAAACATTGATTTCATGCTGTTGCCAATCATCACCCGTATTTTATTGCTTGCAATTACTATTATTGAAAGGTTTTTATTTTATTATTAAAACATTTTTTGTTAAATTATTTTTATTTTTATTAAAAATTAATATTTCTTTAGAGGTTTTATAATATCGAAGTCAATGTTGCTTAAGAAATATTCGATTTTCTACCAATTATTTCACATTTGTCAAGATTAGTTCAAACCTATTTCTCTTCCCAGAATAAAACAATAATTCTAGATGTATCTGTCTATCTCCCAAGGATAATTATCGATGAAATTGATTTTGCTAATATAAAATTTTGTTAAGTAATACTGATTCATACATGACAATGACGAAAAGTCATCCATGATTCCCGTACGATTCATTAGCAAACGATAGAACCATCTGAAGTATCTGTGCCGTGTCAGTGTTACCACATTGAATATGCGAAGCACGGAAGCTCGACGACCTTCACCCCTGCAGTTTTCTTACGCAACCACATTCCTACATACTTTTACTGTTGTGTAGTCATTGTATTAATGATATATCACGCATTTTGTTTCGCCTGAAAACGGCACTGGTATCGGCTTAAGATTCGAATGACAGGAAATTGCATTCCATAATCAGTCGCATGCTTGATGAATGAAGACCTCTCCAACTAAGCTTTGCTGCTCTCTTGGCTGCAGCTCTTAAGATGGCTGTTTTTAGTTATTGTCACCTCTATTTCTTACACTATTATCATTACTATTACTTCTTCTTCTTCCCCCAGATAGAGACGAAGCAAGTAAAAGCGAGATACAAATCTTTAGCTATCAAATTCACTTTAGAGTGAGTTAGTGAGTATCAATTGCTATTTTTATATTTTCCGATTCATTCCGTTTCCATTAATTCTATCACCTAAACGAATTGATGGATGAATAATTCACAGATTTCAAGTATTTGGCGACATTTTGTATGAGTAAAATTCTGGCGTATAAAAATGCAATGAGTGAAGGAATTATTCGTGCATAAACAATTCCTTGCGCTTTTACTTGTTTAAAAAAATTCGAATAAATTAGAATAAATATCTCTTGCAAATTATAATGATAATGAATGAATACTAAACAATTATGATAATAATAATGGATGAAAGAATTTTCCACTTTTTTGTTCCTCAGAAAAAATATCCTATTAAAAATTCCTTTTGGCAGAGCAATATTTTCAATAGAAAAAGGAGTAAAAAGGAAAACGAAGGGGTGAAGAAATAACTCAGAACCAAAAGACGTTATCTGATCCTGAGGCTGAAAAAAGATAATAACCTCATCAAGGAAAAAGAGGGTGGAAGTTGGTGGGTCGCCGGTGTGTTTCCGGTTACCGAAAAAGTTCGATTAAGAGAATGCAAGAGGATGGCGAAAGTGCAGCGCGCGAGAATGTGAAAGCGTTTGCGAAGATATGCGGTTATGCTTATAAAGAATCTAATATAAATCTGTAAGATTACGTATGGCTTTGTCAAATTTAAAAGAAAGGATAAGATCGGTAAAACCTTGCATTTTATGCAATATTTTGTGTTGCGTTGAATCAAAAGGAGAAAAAAATATATTTTCAATTTAAAATTAAAAATTATAATTTCATAGAAAAATACTCGACATATAGTCATAAATAAAAGGCAAACGCATACGCTAAATCAATGTTTTAAGTTTTATTTAAAAAAAAGGGTAATCCTTTGTTTAAAATTTTCAACAATAAAAAGCTGAATTGAAAAATTTTAGAAATAGCTAAATTATCTTCGAAGACCCAACAAACGCCCAACATATAAATTATTAATTACTCTCAATTTTTTAATATCTCTCAAATTTCTTCTTTCGTATTTTTACGAGCTTTCTCAAAATGCTTTTGTTTATTCATTTAATCTTAATTTAACAAACGATCATCTATGCAATGATTTGCACTGTCTGACTTGCTGTTTCAATAAAATTATTCAAAAATTATTATTAATCTTGCAATAATTTTCTAATATTTTTCAAACTTTTAATCTTAATTTTTAATTTGGTCGTCATTGCTCTTAAGAAACACATAGGAAGATTCTTTCAATGAAAGCTTGAAAATTTTAGATGAAATTTAAATCGACTTCAAAAACAATGACGTCGCCACTTTGCCTACAAGTATAATCCTGTCCTCAACAGGACAGGACGCCCCCTCGCCTCTTATGATCAGCGTTTGCGTATTTATTTTATTCTATTTTGACTCTTGAAATATAAGTCTGCTGTTTTATTGTTGCCGAATTTTATGATTGTCGTTATTATTTTCATTGTTAGTCAAATTTTCAAATGCGAAAAATAATAAGAATTCATTATAAAAATTGGTGAATCGTGATTTGATAATAAAATAGTAAAAGTTCAACGGCCGAAGTAAGAAATATTAAAATATTTGAAAAAGTTGTTTATCAAAGTAAAGTTTATGTTTCTTTCAAAAGCGAACAAAATGTATTCAATAGACATGAAGTACATTTAAACATAAAGCAAGGCATGTGAATCAACGGAAATTGATCCTTAATGTGGCCCGGCCTGACCGAGCCCGATAGCACTAATTCAACTTCCGCTACCGGACATAAAACTGATTTATTAATTATATGCGTCGCCGACATGAAGGTAGAACGGAAAGTATATTGAGAGGCGTATACATTAAAGGATGCCAACAATAAAGCAATAGAGAAATAATCGATCTCTTTTCTATCAGAAAAGTCTTTTGCGTTCTTTTTACAAACCCTTTCAAAGCAATTTCCGTCAATCGCACAAGCTTACTCGCATCGGAAAATACATTTTCCATTCTTTAGTTTTTTATGCGCTCTTTGTGAGATACTCTTTTAAATTAAAAATGTTTAAACTAAACACTTGAATGGATTCAGAAAAGTATGGAAAGAAAAAAGTTAAACCGAATCATAATTGATTTCGAATTGCTGAAAATAATTGCATTACTATGATACTTCCACGATTCTTAGCATAGTCCAAAGCCTTCGAACGCTTGAACTTGGGCTAGTTCTACCGGAAGCTCTATTTTCACCGGATGAGTATCTCATTACGTTATTTCATCTGACTCTTCAAACATTTCACCTCTTGCAAAGAGTTCTCTCCTGTCTTATTCTCTTTAAACCTTTAACTTTTGCAAAGAGCTTAAAATTCCCTCGCAAAGCAGCCAAAGGTTACTAACTCACTTTCATACAACTGTTGTTAAAAGGACAAGGTTAAATGTATAAGGCATGCCGCGCTCACTTTTTTGGAGTGATAATACCCAATACCAACATCTCGACTATCAAATTCCAGCTCGAAAACTTATTTAGAAACCGAGAAATCGGCGTTTAAAAACGGATTTTGTAAAAAAATCGCCCACTTTTTTTGTATGAAATCGCACTATCCTAAACAGTGAATACTCCTGCCGAATTTCATGTCGACATCTCCTTTCGCTCGGCAATCGTAGTCGCAGAGACACACGAGAGAGACACACAGAACCCAGAGAGTTTGCCTATATAGGCTGTATAGGCAAACGAAAGAATACGGCTAAATCGGCTCGAGAAGTTATTCTGAGCAGGAATGTCTATACTTTTTCATACTTGCCACGCCTGCTTTAGTGCATTACAAAAAGAAGACGAGTATGAGTTTTCCCCATCGTTTCCAGTCTAGGGTATAAAAATTTGGTTTAATAATTTCAAAATACTAGACTTGGTTATTAAAAACCCAAAGTTCGAACTTGTGCATTAGACCTTATAGTTATCAGAAAATCTGGAAAAGAATGAATCCCAAAATAAAGCACTTATTGCACATTAAACCACTTACACGCATAAAACCGATAGAAAATTATAAAAGAACTTTGTATTGTCCATGAAAAAGTGTTGAGAAAGGACTAAATATAAAGTGAAGGGGAAGGAGAAGGGAAAGCTGAATGATTATAAGAGATCATATCAAACCCCTCGCTTGATTGTTAACGGTGAAAAGGAAAAAGTCGTTTGTTATTACAGAAGGTGTGGCAAAGGTCAGTTCGCATGACGTCGCAGCGAAAAAGAAGAAAATGAGGAGGGAAGAGTCAGACGCTTTCCTTTATAATCAAGTATTCTTTATCAGAATGATGATAAATGAACAGATGAAGAGAACAGAAGAATCATGAATGATGAACAGAAGCAATAAACATGTATACGTACGCGAACGTGTTTGTGTGTGTGTGTGTGTGTACTAATCGACGATTGGTTTCATCTCTCAGCATTAATATTAGTCATCTCCCGTTTTCTTGAATACCATAATCTTCCTCTCCCGATATTTAGAATTCTCTCTATTAATGAGTTTGTCCAATATTTTTTATATTCTCCAATAAAAAATGTGCACTACATTTATCTGGATTTTAACATAGACTTAATTTTTTTAAAATAAACGGCTCATTAAATCATTAAATTTTGAGCGAATATTCTTTGTTATCAAATGGAGTTTTTGAAAGCTGAGGCCATTTTTGTATCGCCATTTTGCGTTTGTTGTTTTTTATTGGCATTATAAAATGGCCTCGCTTCGATCTCTCTTAAATACATTTCTGTCATTCTTACTCGTTTATATTTATATTTTCTAGTTCTTGATCTTACAAAAAAAATGATGAAATGGAAACAACCTGCTTTAATAACTATTAGCCCGTTTAAAATCAAACATTTGAAACATTTAAAAAACTGTTTCAAAGAAAACCCTCAAGCGAAAAGGAACCCGAACATCTTGGTATCCAACTTGATGCCAGCCCTTTTAAAAGTGGAACGACTATAACAAGAGTTATAAATATTGTATAAACCATTTTTGGAGGACGCTTTAGCTTTTACAGATCTAATTATTCTTCTTCTTGGAAATTCGAACAAAATGGAATTCGGTTAAACTAAATTTCAGTTACAAAATCTGTTTGTAAAAAACATTTCTAAAACAATTCAAAGGTGAAATGTTTGCTTGACTTCAGCGGAAATCACCAACCGAAAATTTCGACTGAATTTGATTCCAACATGGAATCAAAAGGGAATGAATCGGTAAACGCAATCGTACATAAAATAACAGAATTAGAACTTAATTTTTGTTCTTATATTGCTTCTTCTTCTTTAGCAAATACACCAACGACAACCGCAAAAGAGACAACAAAGTCTAGAACGACAAGAATCAAATTTTTCCATAAACCCAACCGACCCAGGACGAATTATCAAAAATGACAGCGTAACAATAATTTCAGCTGCGCCCACTCTGACTACCGCTGCGACCATTTCATCGCCGACTACCTTTAGCTCTGGTATTGTTTCCTCTTCTAGTGGCAGCTCGATCAACCAACAGAAGACAAATCATCGAATGCAACAATTTCATTCGCCTCAGCCACAGCCGTCGCAGCACTTCCGCTCGAGCAACCCAAAACAATTACAACAACAAAATACGATCACGACACCAATCTCAAGCATCGTAGTAACAAGCAGCAGTTTCGCGGGTAGCGGCAGCGACGGCAGTGGCAATACCACCGTAGGAGCTCAACAAACCTTCGAGAAATTATCGCGGCCGGCCGCCTTTGATAAGGTAAATTTTTGGGGCATAACGCACCCCAATGATTTTACAGCGGCTCTAATTCTTAAGAAAGGGATAAATGCGTATTGGAAGGATTAAAATTTATTTACATAATGATTAGAAGATGTCCAGATAATTCAGAGTGTTCATATTGGTTTTTGTTTTTAATCGTAAATAAATTAAATAGAGATCAATCAATCGTTGTGGAAAAGAGAAAGAGAGAACAGGTAGTATGTGCTACTCATTCCGTCCTTTTCTTCTTGTACAAATGGCAAGAACAAACTTGTATTAAGTGATTTTGATTGCCGTTCCTTTTGATATCTTCGTGATGCAGGGGGCAACGTAACTCGAAATCATCCTCGCCGTCGCCACTCTCATTAGCACCGGCCAGATCACTAATAGCAGTAGCACTGATGCCACCCACACCGACACCCCCAATACGTTTACCATTCAGTACAGTTTCAATTGCCTTCTCTATGAAATTCAGCGGTTGTGAATCGTCGTGATCGTCACCGGTAATGTATTGCGACTGAAGGACTAGTGGCGATAATAGAGGGAGTGGTAGTGATAGCGCGGGTGGTGCATTTATGGGCGCAATTCCAGACCGTACACCTGCTGCAGCCTGGCTACCGTCAAACGTGTTGTATGGATAGTCAGTGGAGTCGGTACCATCGATCTCGACCGTATTAATGGGATTCACAAAAAATTGTGTTTCTTGAGAACGAAAAGGGGCGCCATCTAAATAAAACAATTCAAATGAAGAGCAGACAAAAATTTAGTTATTAATATAGAGAAGAACCAATTTGGTAACAATGCCCACGAGATTTATTCACTAACGTTTCTCCGCTTGTTTTCTTTACGTTAGAGGTCAAAACGAAATTCTATCGAAAGGTCGAAATTCTCTCTAGAAACTATGTTTCATCCGCGTAATCTTGACGTGATCGAATATTAGCATTTTGCTCAGAAAAATCTTTACTGAAAAGGCGTGCCCTAACGCGGTTTATAATCTCGTAGGCTCTGCTAAAGATATCGGATTTACCAGAATGTCCTAATCCTGAGAGAAGCATATGGGCAATCTTCAAAAAACCATCCAGTGGTGACGATTTGACGCTAGGGAACGCCATCGGAGATGATTCGGATAGTTGAATGCGAACTTGACCTTGAATTGGACGCTGTTGAGACTTCGTAAGACTCACGTGCGTAAATCGATCGCTTTTATTATTTTTTGAATTTTTAAAATCCGAAACCAACTCTGATTTTTGCTTCAAATTGGAATCGTAGTAGTGGACTTTTCGGGTGCCATCTTTGACAGTCTTGTGGTGGGCATTAATGCCATTATCTTTAGTAACACAAGCAAAATTGCTCATAAAGACTGGGTGGATCTCCTTGTGTTTGTTGAACAGATTTTCAATGTGTTTCGGATTGCTGCTGTTGTTTGTGTTATTACTGTTGTTGTTATTGGCGGTATTATTGTTTATGGTAATGTCGTTTTTTAAATTAACATCGATTCTGTTCCTGCCAATAAAATCCTCTCTAAAGGTTTCCGGGGCCAGATTTCTATTGTCATTATTATTGCCATCGTAATTTTGACTGTTGTCATTGTTGTTGTTGTTGTTACTCTTTGTAAGCTGCATCGTACTATTATTATTCTCTCGGCGTCCGTCATGATTAGAAAACTTATAGATCATATTTCGTTCAGCCGAAGTGCTAAGATCTTTATCGTGCTCACCCGATCCAGCGAACGCGAATGGGAAAGGCAATGTTTCTGACGATTGAATGTTGCTTCCCTCCATTTCGGGTGTACCGAAAATGTATGTTATTATATTTTTCTTCTGCTTAACCGGTTCAACCGAAACGAAAGACGATGAATCGGGCAAAGAAGTCATCTCCTTATCGAAATCGATTCGGTCCAGTTTGGTGCTATCTGTGATCTGGGTGGGCTTAACGTTCGATATTTCACCTGAGGACACATAAACCGCCTTCTCATCATTTCGATCGCCAGCTAAAGAAATTGCATTATTAAGAATCACTAAATGGTTTATTTCATTACTACGTATCAATGAATCAAAACACATACCAGAATTTTTTAGAGCGGCAATTTTTCTATTTTTTATCGCAATAATATCTCCAATCACCGATCTTTTTTCTTTCCCTTTTGCTTTCTCCTCCTCGGGATGGGATGAGGTCTGGCCAATATCGGAATCAGTTATTAATTTTAGTCCGGGTAGTACTATATTAGTTTCATTGTGGGCTGCAACTGATGATGACCGTTTTATTCGTCGAAGAGCTGGACTATTTTCAGCCAATGAAAAGGCTGCAAAATATCAAAAGCAATATTTCATCCTGTGATAAAGATTGATGTGATAAAAAGGACTACTACCGAAGCACGAAATGACGATTAAGGCCGTGATTTTCATCTTCCTTCCTCTTTCCTTTCGTTCTGAGATTTTTTTAAAAATGTCTTGTCTTTTTTAATTATTCAATAAAGTCGCCCGTAAAAATCCTGAGATCTCTTTGATCGTGTTTCTATATCGTGTATATACGGTTTTATCTAAATATATTTGCAGTCGATTGGATTTAATGTGCGCAGTTTCGAGTATAAATTATTTCTGAAAGAGAAAATATTTGTGACAAAAAAACCATTACGAAAAAATAATTTTGAAAATGTTTTGTGAAGGCAAATCGTTTCATATTTTTGTAAAGGGCAGGTATTTTGAAATAGTGTTTTATTCGAGGATATTGGAACGAATTTTCGAATCTTCGCTTAACAAGTTTGGTTTGAAGACAAACCGGTTTTGGTGATTTGCCATCCTTGGTGTCTAAATTCGATCTCCTTTTCAGGAAAGAGTTCACGTTTCTAAAGCGTATCCTTTTAAATTCTTTTAGATGGAGTCCTTAGTGCGAGAGATGCAGGATCCAGAGAATGGTGTTCCTGTGCGACAACAAAAAATCTTTCTAACTTCGATACCTTATGCATTTATGGGTAAAACCACTTCGAACTCCTATTGTTTCCACTTGCGATTTTCTTTTTGTTTTCATTTTTCTATTTTATCATTTTTAGGTTATGATCTCATCGAATGGTTGATGGATCGTCTTCTTATTGAAGAGTCCGAGGCATTGAATATTGCCAATCAGTTATGTTTGCACGGTTATTTCTTTCCTGTTAACGACACCAAAACGTTAGTTGTCAAAGACGATTCATCACTATATCGTTTTCAAACGCCATACTATTGGCCTTGGCAACATAAAGCTCCCGATAATGTCGAATATGCCATCTATTTGGCAAAGCGATCACTTCGCAATAAACAGCGTCACGGTTTAGAAGATTATGAACTGGACGCCCTTTCATCATTACATAAGAATCTTAAAGGCAAATGGGATATAATCTCGATGCAAGCAGAAGAGCAAGTGCGTCTAGCAAAAGATAGAAAGAAAGGTGATAAAATTGTGGGTGATTCGCAGGTAAAGCAGTTTTAACATCCCATTGGGTAATCCCAGCAAAAATTTGATTGGTTTTCTTTTACAGGAGCGTGCTTATTGGCGGGTTCATCGTCCTCCACCGGGTCAATTCACACCCCTCGAACCTTGTCCTATACCGACGCGTGATCGTCAAGGTGCCAAAGCTAAAAGGAAAACCCTCGAAGACGCACAACGTGAATTGGAATATTTGAAAAAGTCCATCAATAGGACACGAATGAAGATGTCGAAGGCTTGTGAGTGTCTGGTAGCTTATGCCGAAACTTTTGCTGAGTATGATGCTTTCCTGCAACCACCATTACCTTCTAATCCTTGGGTAACCGAGGATACTACGTTTTGGCAACTAAACAGCACCTACGTCGAAACACCGACAGAAAAACGCGTTAGACGTTGGGCGATTTCCATTGAGGAACTTGTAAATGATCCGACGGGTCTTCAAGAGTTCACAAACTTCTTAGAGAAGGAATACTCGCATGAAAATATACGCTTTTGGAATGAAGTGAATTGCCTTCGTCGATCAGCTCACTCGCAAGTTTCGCGTAAAGCGAACAAAATTTATGAGTAAGACATATTTACGGTCATGGTTTCGATGTTTCGGCCATAAACAACTCTCTTGCATTCGTGATTTTCAGAGAATTTTTGATGCCAGGTGCTCCCTGCGAAATTAATATCGATAGCAAAACAATGGCCAGCGTGCTTCAGGCGCTATGCAATCCATCGCGTTTTACATTCGATTCGGCATCGGAACATATTTACACATTGCTGCTAAAGAAGGATTGCTATCCCCGTTTTATCCGCTCCGACCACTACAAGAGACTACTCGAGAACGGTGCTCAACCGCTTCACAAGAAGCGTTTCTTCAATTTTGGTGGTGTCGGCGGCGCAAAGAAAAAAATGACTGCTGCCCTTTCCGGTCCAACACATTCGGGCGAAGCGACAACCTTGAAAGCTGTTGCTGTTGCAGCAATGTCAGTTCCACCACCAGGCAACTTGACACGTAGGCGTGGTAGTGATCGTAGTCTAACAGGATCAGCGCATGAATTAACCGTAATCGGAGTCAATAAAGACGCACAGGCAAACAATGTGCCACATTCACATTCTCAGAGTAATCTCAGCGAAATGCCCTACAGGTTAGTCAGCGCGATACCAGAAGCCTTTCAGAGGAAGTGAAAGCAAGTCACAAGCCGTAAACATATAGAAGAAGGAAACAATAGGAATGAAAGAGAGATCGATTGGAATTATAGATCCACAAAAATATACAATTATCATACTTTTCCAAAGTCCTTCCAACGTATCCTCCGTGCATTAATATTAACCTCCTTTGTGTTGTTTTTCATATTCTCTTTAAGTTTTTATGGCTTCTTCTTGAAAAACCTAAACCCCATTATGTTTCATCAGTTCCGAGTCACGGTGTCCGGGATGACTTATTGGTACTTTTATCCACTTTGGATGACTACACTGGTGAAGGAAGACGTATAATGTAGGAGACACATTTTTCGAAATTAACTGGGAAATCGGGTTAAACCTATGATTTCTTTACTTTACTGCCTCTACCTGCCTTTTATTATTACTTTGCGTTGATCGTAAAAGCGTAGCGCAGTATAGCGCAGCTTAGGACAAATTAAGCGTAATATATGCAAACTGAAATAGTATTTGGCTGGACCGTGGTGATAATACACATTTGAAGTGGTGAGGAAGTCGTGTATTGGGAAATTGAACAATACATGTCAAGGATGCAAATGCAAGAGTTCACCACAAGTGCATGATTCAAATTATAATCAAGTGTGCTACGCTACGCTATTTGCAATATATGCACCATTTAAGAAGGAATAATATTGACACATATATTTTCAGTCTTCTCAAGACTCAATAATTAACTCCTTTACCTCTACTTTATCTGCTTATGTATGAGTGTTGTGTACAGTATTCATTGCAGGATATTCTTTTCTTTCTATGGAAACTGACCTTTAGCAATTTAAAAAAAATGACCACTTCCTCTTTATTATAATCTAAAATCTTTTAATTTTTATTAAACAGTATTGAACGTATATTTGAAATTATATTTCTAAACATTTTGCCCTGATTCAGTCGCAATTTTTATTATAATTTCCAGGGAGGCATCCAAGTCAAAGTTGCCAACACGCCTGGAGTCTACTGCTGAATCTGTTGATAATGCAGTCTGTCCCTGGGATTTATCTGGTGAATTCCCTTTACCAACTCCTGCAGTCTCAAAATCGTTATCCTCTCAATCAACCTCTGTAGCACAAATCCTGGACTCTTCCATTAAAACGACTAGGCAGCCTTTAGGTACAACCAGTACGACGATGCAATTATCGGTTTGTCCTTGGGAGACTAATGTCGGTACTCCCCTACGACCGATCAGGTTGGCAGAATAAATAAAAATATAGTATTTTTGTCATAACACAATTCTATATTTATGAAAAAAGCGATGCATCATTGGAGGTTGCCGGTATTACTGAAAGGCTTCAACGTAGCATGCCGGGACTGCGTCATCAAAATACCGTCGATAGCGGTGAGACGAGAACGAAACATCTGATACCGACTTTAACGGAACAACGAAGGGCGTCAATGTCTTTTACCCCGAGGTAATTTACTTTGATCTAATCCAAGCCCTCACCTTTTAGGACTCTTAATATATTCCAGTCGCTTAGCCGATCATCAGTTGGCACATCCAACTCATTTCAAGACTATAAGCTGTCCATCGCCCACTCTAAGCAGTCAAATTATGGAAAGTGCTATTACTTCGTTGACACCAAATTTAGGTGAACTCGTTTCAGTGGTCGCAACATCAATAGACGGAACTCTAAATGCTTTGGAGGAAGAGAAGCAACTACCCGTGTCGCCATCACCCTTATCGTCATCAAATTCCAACAATTCTCTTAAAAAAGTCACTGAATCAATCTCCGATGACTTGAATAGAATTGAAGATAACGGCCAAACGATACCGCAAGAACCGGTGATTGAACAACCAATCAGCGAGATCGAAATCGAATTAATCGAAACTACAGACTTTATTGATCCCTGTCAAAGTCCGCAGCACGGACATGAACCACTTGCACACAAAGCGCATTCTAGTGGCGATCAAACCAGCAGATCAACCACTCCGACACCCACAATAACAGTGCAAGGATATCCTCTGCAGTTGGCAGTCAATCCTTGCAGTACAAATTCGAAAACAACCTCACCGAAATATTCAAGAACAATAGACACATCGCACAACTCCGTGGAAGATCACGACGCGAGAAAAATTGTAGATATGAATTCTCCAAAAGTTTTGATGACACAAGTCTGTTCTAACAAACCACCGCCGATCCCACCCATAGGACCCGTGGAAGAAGAACAATTGGTAAATGCCAATAATGATGAGGATGATGATGATGATGACGTGGGTTCATTGATACAGGAAGATCTTTCTCCCGCGAGTGACGAGTATCAGGAAGGAATACAGTTCGGTAAAGATGGTAAGCAGGATAATTGTGATTACGCTGATGATGACGATGATAGTGATCACAACAATTGGTACGGTTAATTGAATCAATAGGTTATATTGCTCCGGCGCCAACGCCGACACCATCGGTAGCGCCCTTGGCTGTGTTGGATGTGGACACTGTCGACGATGAATACGTCTCGGAGGAGAATGAAGCACCCTTGAAATTGTTGTCACCGTCACACTCCACTATCTCAAGTCCTCCGGCCAAGGTAATCTCAATAGCCAGCACCTCAGAGGAAGAAGGGAAGAAACGTCGAAAGAAACGAAATTCAGAAAGTAAATCAAGATTAGCGTCTTTGGAGGAAAAGGAAAAAATAACGCCCTCGGCAACTGTTGAAGACATCAATAAGGATACAGTGTGTAATGCTGTTTGTCCTTGGGAAGATGAGTAAGTTATGAAATTTTAAATTTCTCTCAAACTTATTCATGATTAACATTAACTATACAATTTTAATACTCTTACAGAAATGCAACTACTACTGATGGTACTTTCGTTAAAACGTATGCGACTTTGGGTTATTTATGAATAACGGTTGCAAAAACAAAAAATCTCTTCCATATAAAGAAATTAATAATTACAAATACAAAAATTTAACTTTAGAACAATTCAATATACAAGATCCTTGAAATCGGATTCGATAGTATTCGATGTTTGTTGCTTCATTTCTTAAATGGGTTCAAGTATTGGTAATCAATGTATGCGCTCAAACATCAAGAATACACCTAAAATGTAGGAGTGTTATTAACGGAAAAGAAATAAAAAAATAATCAAATAACGATAGCCTCTCAAAACAACAGAAAAATTTTGGAAGAGCGCTACGAAACAGATCTATGATCTATCTATGTAGCGAGAACTCTTGAACATTTTATTTTTCACCGAGCTTTTTCTTATCATCATTATTATTACTATTAATATTCTTATCATTATTATGATTATTATTATTATTATTATTTTTATGATTATTATTATTATTATTATTATTATTATTATGATTATTATTATTATTATCATTATTATTATTATTATTATTATTATTATGTTATTGCCGGGAGCAAACATGTAAATGTTTTTCTTCATAAAAATTGTAAAGCTATATGAAGATAAAAAGTTTTCAAGTTTTTCTCAATAATGTTTTTGAAATAATACTTTAAAGTTTTAAGACGTTCACCAACTGTTTTAGCCCTTCTGCAAGCATTTATCATAATGTCCATAAAAAGTGTATCAATAAATTTAACTTCAATTAGTTATTATTATTATTATTCCTATTATTATTGTTAATATTATTATTATTCTCTAAGAATGCGTATCAAAATTTTATGTAGGTTTGACTTAATATTGAAACCCATAAAAAATGATGGTAAAATTTGTGAACAAAAAATGTTAAAGACAAATAAATTTATAAAAATGATAGAAATGATAGAGTTCGTTAGGTGAGGGCTTAAGAAGATTTTAGAAAAACATCTCTCATTACATAGTTGAAATTTTGCGAAATATTAACTATCCGTAATTTGTAGCTTTAACTGCAATGAACATTAATATGGTGATTATTATCTGAAGTTAGGTCTGCTGGTGCTGAAAATTTTGAATGATATCATACGACACTCACGTAGATTCGGCCTAAATGTCATAAAAATGTAGAAGCCAATTTAAACGCGTGTAAATTGTAGGCAAATTAACCAATTTCCTTAGGATTTCTTTTAAAGCAGACATCGTTTTCACCCGATAGGTTTTTCTGGTAGACGATATACTTACTATGAGACATTTTGTACATTATATCTAATTTATCGTATGTACTCCGAGAGATAATAAATCTTTAATTACGCGTAAATGATCGCATTTAATTGTTCTAAAGTATTCTAAAATTACACTCCTATTCCTTAGTTTCTGAATTTAATTATTTTCGAATTAGGTTTTCAAAGATTAAAGAATTTTGATCTTTTTTTGACAAAAAAACATTCTCTAATAATGAAACATATAAAAAAGAGTTTCCCTAAAACTTTTTTGCAAGCATTATCACAAAAGCCATAAAGGACGTTTACAAAATGTTGGATGGATTGTGACTACAAATAACAATAGCTTCAAGCTATTGAAAATGTAGACGGAGATAAAGTGATAGGATAGCTCTCTCATTAACTTACTTGCATTTGCCTATGCAATTACAGAATGGTGCAAATTTATTGGAATTTGATACATATTTATTTATTTGGTACCAACAGTAATAGAAAACATGAAGCTTGAGCGGAGAATGCATTTAATGCTAATCGTCAAAAGTTTGATGAATATGGTTGGATCTAGTGAGTTTTTTAGATGTTTTTCCACAAATTTTACTTCTATATTGTTAAAAAAAAGATAAACAATGAATGGAAACATATCTCTGTGGAAATTCAATATTGTTTTGGGTTTCTCAAGCTTTTAAAAATTGAACATTTGATTTTGAATTGAGGGACCTACCGCTCTATGAAACCCCGTTGCAAACATTCCAGAAATCACACCACTTTTGTTTATGTCGATTGAAACACGTCGTTGTTGCTTTCTACATGCTAAACAAACAAACAATAAAAGCAACGTGGTACAAGCTCACGTATAACGTACATGATACAGGCAATGCATAAAAATGTCAAATCACTTTTTGTATTGATTTTGTGACCATAAATACAATTGTATTAGTAAAATGTAGCATAGAATATTGTCGTTTGATGCACAGAATCGGCTTCTCACACAGTGTTCCATAAGGCATTGAGTAATGTTAACTGTTGTAGAAATGAAATGGATTTATCTACGAATGATATTTAAGTAGAACCCATCAAATACTAAATAAATGGATAAGAATTAGAACAGAGGACAAAACATATCGAAATCAAATAAAAAAAATCAAGAAATACTTTGTTGTTTAATGAGTTTTCGGACAGTGTCAAATTATGTAATTTTTCCCAAAGTTGTATGGGGTGACACCATTCGATTTGGCAGTGGTGCAGTCTGCAGTGTCAGTTTCTCCTGTTTAATAGCTCCGACATAACAGAATATACGCCCATACTTCCCATCTCCGACGGATATTTTAATTGCCTTCCATTTTTGTGTCCACCACAAATAAATTTATCTGTAGTATTCGCTGATTGTTTAAAAAAGAGATGAAGATATAGGTCTGCAATACTTTTATGTATTTAGGATATAGATCCGAATACTTTTCTGCGAATTGCCAAGAAAATTTAAAACGATCGCGTACAGGATTTTCCTCTGGACTTCCTCAACGCTTAACAAAAGAATTACAATTCGTAATTCCGTAAAAATTTATCTGTTAATAAAAATAATTATAAAATCTAATTATAAAAACAATAATAACAACAATAACTATTAACAAGAACAATTACATGATCGCGTAAGCAAACTGTTGTTAAAAAATACGACTGATTCGCATCTCCTCGCGAGCATTGAATTTTGAATAACAACTATCTATAAGAGACAATTTAATAATGTTTTCAAATAATACCCACTGTCCTATAGCACCCAAAAAAAAATCACCTGGGAAGTGCATCAATAATAAACCATATTAGTTTTATAATATTAAATTTATCTTCGAAATAAAGTCTTGAAAAACGCGCACTACTTAATTGTTAGCTGACCTTAATAACAATGATAGGTTTTTCTCAAAATTTCCAAAAAACTTTACATTAAGTTAACACACTACAGTAAAATTGTTTTTCAAAGCATCTGGAGAAATCACGCTTTGAACTTCTAAAAATTGATCTCCAAAACTTATTCTAGAAAGAATCTCGTAAATATCGCGTAGTCATTGGAAGATCACGATGATTACGCGAGTCTACCAAGACTTCTCCGGGAGATCTTTTGGAAATCAAGCTCTTGCATGATCAATTCGCGACTCTTCCAAAGCTCCTCCAGGATATGCTTTGGGGACCAATTTTCGGACACTCTGGGTATTATCTAAAAATGTGATTATTAAATTGTCTCCTATGGATTGTTCTTATTCAAAATTTAATACATATGAGAAGCAAATAAATCATATTTTTAAGATTTTGCTGCCGCGAAGGATCGCCACATGAAACGGAAAGGGCATTAACTCTGGCAATCATTGTTTGTGTCGTTGTTGGTCTTGTTGTTATTGTTATTTTTATAATTAAAACAGCTTTAAAACAGACGATCATTTTATAAGACTCATAGAATACGCCGCTGGAAGAGACATAGACGATCACTCGAGAAGTCTTCGAAAAACTTCTTCTGCGAGGCAATAACTTCCTGCAATGAAAGCAGAGATAAAAAGATAGGACACTTAATTCATCACTCGAAAAAGTGATTTGACGTCTATTTTTTGTATTGTTTACATCACGTACACTATACGTGGACTTGTACCATATTGTTATTATTGTTTGCTTTCATCTAGTTTCCAGAAAAAAACAACAACATGTTTCACCGCGCATAAACGAGAGTGGTGCAATTTCTGCAATGATTGCAACGGGGTCTCATAGAGCAGTATGTCCCTCAACTGTGTTCAAAATATTGTATTTTAAAAGCTTGAAAGATCCAAAACAATACCCAATTTCCACATAATTATCTCCCTATTCATCGTTTAACTATTTTTTAACAATCACGAGGTAAATTCCGTGAACAAATTATCAAAATCCTCAGAAGGCGCAACCATAGTCACCAAACCTTTGACGCTTAAAATTCAACGCACCTTCTACTCGAGCCCATGTTTTTGATTGATGTTGACGCGAGTACGCGTTTCCTAAAAAATAAGTACCAAATGCCCGCTAAATGTTAACCATTCTGTGATTGTATAGAGCAATTGCGTGTACTAGTGTGAATATTTATCTTATTATTCCTTAGGATAGCTGTATTCGCGTCAACATCACTCAAAAGCATGGACTCGAGTAGAAGGTATTTTGGATTTTAAGCGTCAAAGGTTTGGTAAATATGGTAAAGCCATATTCAATTCAGCCAATTATTCAGAAAGAAATCTTCTGTTCCAACATTTTCGTAAGGGCTGCGATGATTCCAATATTGCGTACTCTGGTGTTGGTCTGTTATCAATTTATGTTCTAACTTAAAATATGTTTTTAAATTATTTTAATATATCTAAAATATATAAGGCCTCTATATTATAAATTCAGTTATCAATATAATGTTATATGTCATCCATTGTATAATGCCGAACGCCTGTTGATACTCTCGCTGGTTTTCCGTTTTAACACAAATAGTAAACAAACACATAATTTATATTTCTTATTTTCTATGGCACCCTGTTATTTTACCATACATAAATTTCTATATTGTGCATCCAATTATGTGTAAAAAGCTGTGCAATTTTGACATTTAAATATAGATTTCGTTCTTTGTTTGCCGACGCTCATTAATACCCTTATTCACAAAGTCACCGGGTGAGTTAAGACGACGTCGTCTTAAAAGTCACTTTTCGAGAGACGTCGTATTCACAAAGTCACATTTTGAGCGGGTGACCCTATTTTACGTCGTTCCCACTGCTTAACGTAGTATTTTTGTTGTTATTTAAAGATGGTGGAATTTTCGGTGTTGGTGCACGAAATTTTACTCTTGTGGCTGTGTTCAATAATAAATTTCTTTAAAAAAATTGCACCAAATTCAAAAATTTTTGATTTTTGGGCAATATTAGACCAATAAATGCTGAAAAAGGAAAGAATAGTTGAAAGAAAATGTTATAACAACATTTATTTCGTTTTTTTATAACATTTTTTGCTTTTTGTTTGAACAATAATGACAAGCATAATTTTTATTGTTGGAAGTTATGCAACCGTGCAAATTTGTATAAATGCGAACATTTATTAGAAATATCTCAATATAGAGTCTCAATTCATAAAAAAGTAATTTCGAATGAACTAAAATACGAAAATTCACTGACAATATCGATAGGTTGTACCCAAAAATATTAGTGGTTTTATATTTCTCTTATGAGTGCGTCTTAACGATATCTTGAGTGTATTTTCGTATTTCAATTCACTCATAGGCCCTTCTGTATAAATATGTTTATGTAAAGCGTACAAAGGATAAGGTCTGATCTTCCGTCGGTAATGCACATTGATAAAATGATGACACTCAAAATTTTCAAATATTTGTGGAGCTTCACAACTAGTATACTTCGTCTGACGGTGTGGAACCATCGGTAGTTCTAATATGTTCCTAATTCTTAGTGAAGAAGTATACTTTAAAGTGTAAACTTGAGAAGAGATTTGATAACAATATACAATGTAAAAAATAGCGAAGCAAACAAGCACCGCCAGAGGAATAAACTGGTATCGAACCCGCCAATCATATAAATAGGAGATTGTAATGTGTGGAACGATCTTAGGAGATTTATAATTTATCTTCGAAAAATCGCCACATTGCCCATATCAATAGTATGATAGTGAAATACAATGATTGTGAAAACAATTATAATTTCAAATGTTTTTTCATTTGGTTGCGTATAACAAATATATTAAAAATACAAGGATATAATTATAGTTTTAAAAACGAAAATTCATTTTTAAAAACCAAAACAGCAAATTTTTGTTGAGAGACGACACCTAATTTGGTGTCGTCTTATTTGAGACGACGCGTCGTCAATTATTGACTTTGTGAATACCGATTTCTTACGTTATTGACGACGACGTCGACAGCTGATGCATTTTGCTCATATTGAGAGACGGCGTCGACTTTGTGAATACCACCCGTCGTCTTAAGACGACGACGACGCATAAAAGTGACTTTGTGAATAAGGGTATAAAACAGTTTGAAACAGGCAGGAGATAGGTGTGTCTGAGTTACCCTAGCAGTTCTAATATTTGATATTACCTCAGAATTTAACCAAAAACATAAATGCATTAATACTTCATAAATTGGATAAAATGACGCACGTTTTGTGTTAACACCCACATCGTTGTCAAAATAACAAGAGTGCAACAACACTGGCTTTTTCAAACGTGTAGGATAAGGATATTTTGCGCGAATTATAGAACTTATAATATCTAATACAAGAGAATCTGTATTTAAAAAGGGAAATCCACCAGAATAATGGAAATACTTCGAGAAATTAGTAAGTCGTTTTGGTCAACAGATATCTGGCTGCCTCCAAACATTACTTGGGAGGATATTGCACCTGGCTCCCTCCCAGGCGTTAATCATGCCGACTACAGAGATCTCATCTGTCCTCTACCGCTGGCTTTCGCTATCATGATATTACGTTATGCCACTGAAAGGTTTGTACCACTGAAAGTGAAGTGTAATCGAAATTGCAGACTATTGTGTTGTTACACAAAACCTTATCAGCTTAAGAACGTAAGAGACAATAGATCATTTTTTGACCTTGAGACGAAAAATTTGCGTTAGTACTATCAAATACATCTTAACCCCCTTGGCAATTCATATTAACTCGTAGGTTAAAGAAGACATTAAAAAGGGTGTGTCACTAGTTATTTGACAAACGTTCTATAAAGCTAAATTTACACCGGAAGTGATCTGAAAGTCAAAGTAATATTTATGTTAACAATATGAGCTCCTTGTCCCAAATATTACGCACGGTAATAAGAACCTATAAATGTGCATAAAAGACTCAAAAATTCAGTTTAGCTTAGGAAAGAAAGAAATATATATTCCTCATATTTTAAATATATTTGTCTAACTGATAGATACTGTATTGCGCCTATTGGACAGCGCCTTGGCATAAAGAGTTCGAGACCAAAAAAAGCAGCGCATAATCCTATTTTAGAGAAAGCCTATGAGAACTCAAATCGTCTTAATCATAAAAAAGTAATAAATAATTTCGATAATCGAAACAATTCTTGTCACACAAATTTTATCAATATTAAAGGTAATTTCATTGATTAAACAAGTCGATATGACAGAGAGACAGATTGAAAGATGGTGGCGCTTGCGACGGGCACAAGACAAACCTTCGACACTAGTTAAATTTAATGAGAACACATGGCGTTGTATGTACTACAGCTACAGTTTCATTTTCGGTTTAATTGCTCTATGGGACAAACCGTGGTTTTGGAATGTTAAACATTGCTGGTACGGATATCCTCATCAGGTTTGTATTCAAAGATTCAACTGGTAATTCTTTAAACATGTTTACTTTCTAGTCGATTTCCAATGATATCTGGTGGTACTATATGATATCAATGGCATTTTATTGGGCGCTCACTGTTACACAGTTCGTCGATATTAAACGTAAGGATTTCTGGCAAATGTTCATACATCACATGGTAACACTAGTGCTGATGTCATTAAGCTGGGTGTGCAACTTACATCGAGTGGGATCATTGGTTTTGGTAACCCATGATTGTGCAGATATATTTCTTGAGGTAATAATGTTTCTGTGTAACTTAGTCACATTACTAAAGATATTACAATTCCTCAATTATTTTGAATTTCATAGAGAAATTATACTTTAATGGAAATTTTTTCACTTTTTTCTGTAATTAAAGAGATTAATAGAATGAATATCGAACAAATTAATGATACAATTGTCTGGAAAAGTAATTTTTTTAAATAAGTTGACTGAAAAGTAATTTTTTTAAATTTGATAATTTGAGTTTTTTGTGGAAAAAGCGTTCTTATATGAACGTTTGATCAAATCACATATATTACATTTTAACAATTCATAGATTGCTATTACGAGATTCGCACCCGTAAATGCTTTTAAAAACAATTAATTGTTTTCTTGATTGAATTATGCCTTCACAAATGTATCACCACATACAAATTTACAGCACATACAAAAATCAAATTTAAAAATATTGACAGCACGTCAAACAAAAGCTGTTTCGCAAAAGAAATTTGAAAAAACAACTCTACAATCCGAGTTACGAGAAATCGCAACTGTTTTTCGGACAGCATTTTTATACATACAAATTAATTCTTATCTATATCTATACTAATATTTAAATTTTTTTCTCATTCGCCTTTTAGGCAGCTAAATTGACAAAATATGCAAATTATCAGAAGTTGTGCGACGCCATATTTGCAATATTTACAATAGTTTGGATTGTGACTAGAATGGGATTTTATCCACGCATAATATATAGGTATTAAAAAATAATTTAATAGAATTCTAATAGTACATTTTTCCTTTACAGTGCATCTGTTGAAGCACCCCAAATTTTGCCAATGTTTCCTGCTTACTATATATTTAACTCACTTCTTATAATGTTATTGTTACTACATATCGTATGGACGTACATGATTTTAAAAATAGCAATTGATTCTATTCAAAAGGGATTGGTAAGCATTTTTAACAACAAAATATTATAATATAACGTATATAATGTGTTATGTTTAATAGCATCACTTAGCGTCTGCTAAATCTCTTAAAAAATTTAAATGAATTATTGATTGAAAGAGATTTTCCTCTTAACACTTCTAAAAGTTCCTCAAATAGATGTGAATTAAACCAAATTCTTATACAGCTCCTTACCAGGCCGTAGTTGCTTTATATATTACAGTGTTAGTAGGCATATCCTGGTGACAATTTAATAAAATGTCAATCACCCAAAGCAATCACCAAAACTGGTAGCGATAAGAACTTATATAAAGAAGGATGACATACTTCTTGATTATATAATTCCTTATAAAAATCTAATTTTAGAAAGAGAATGTGTGCGATAAATTTTCTGTACTAAAAAATACCTTTTCAAATTTTAGATGTCTGGCGATATTAGATCAAGCGAGAGTGAAGATTTATCAGAGAGTTCGGAAGGAACTCGCGTATTACGAAATGGCAATTCTAAACCTAATACGGTCTTACAAAAGAAAAAAAATCTTAAGAATTCCAGGTATTGATTGAACTATGAATTATACCCATAATTTTAAAAAAAATTTATAATGTACATTTTTCAGTTAATGTCAATCCTGTTGCATTATAGAACGAGCTTTAAATTACAAATTCTGAAGTTTGTAAACCCAAGACGTTATATCTCCAAGAAGGTCTTTAGTGTGTTTAATGATGTAATTAATAATAAAACCCAACTAATTTCAACATTTCTTAGCATATACTAAAAATACAAATTTTTCAAACTTTTTTGACTGCTTAGGTGTGAAATTATAATATACCTGAAATATTTTTTTTTTCGTTTATCATTTAAATATAATTGTTTTAGTAAATGAAATGCCTTGAAATTTATAAAATAAAAAATTAAAACAAATTGTCAGTTCCATTGAAATTTATAGCATTCAATAGGCCAAAGATTATATATATATATATATATATATATATATATATATATATATATATATATATATATATATATATATATATATATATATATATATATATATATATATATATATATATATATATATATATATATATATATATATATATATATATATATATATATATATATATATATATATATATATATATATATATATATATATATATATATATATATATATATATATATATATATATATATATATATATATATATATATATATATATATATATATATATATATATATATATATATATATATATATATATATATATATATATATATATATATATATATATATATATATATATATATATATATATATATATATATATATATATATATATATATATATATATATATATATATATATATATATATATATATATATATATATATATATATATATATATATATATATATATATATATATATATATATATATATATATATATATATATATATATATATATATATATATATATATATATATATATATATATATATATATATATATATATATATATATATATATATATATATATATATATATATATATATATAGTATATATATATATATATATATATATATATATATATATATATATATATATATATATATATATATATATATATATATATATATATATATATATATATATATATATATATATATATATATATATATATATATATATATATATATATATATATATATATATATATATATATATATATATATATATATATATATATATATATATATATATATATATATATATATATATATATATATATATATATATATATATAATATATATATATATATATATATATATATATATATATATATATATATATATATATATATATATATATATATATATATATATATATATATATATATATATATATATATATATATATATATATATATATATATATATATATATATATATATATATATATATATATATATATATATATATATATATATATATATATATATGTATATATATATATATATATATATATATATATATATATATATATATATATATATATATATATATATATATATATATATATATATATATATATATATATATATATATATATATATATATATATATATATATATATATATATATCGAAATATACCAAAGATTAAATTCGGAGGCGACCACGATTTCATTACACCAACAGTATAAAATAAGCAGAAACATTTATTTAACTGTTTTTCTTGTTTCTCACTCATTTCATTTATTTACTTTTTTCAATACTTTATGTCGCATAACTGCGAAAAAAACAATACGGAACTGGATCGTGTTGATCTCTCCTAAATTTGTCATAGAAACAGATTTATAATTGTCACGATCTTATTTTACGTATAAATTTTCCATATTTAAAAAGTTTACTTTCGGGGGCCTTAGTTTTATGCTTCAGCACCCTTTTCTTCATAAGCTGACTGAGACATTCTGGAAGAACAATACATCCCTGATCGTCCTAGAAGAGAATTCATGACAATCGGAACAATATCTCTCAATTCATACCTGTAGTGACTCTATCAAAGCCATTAACAAACGGGGTGTAGCAGCTGCCGTTCCATTTACTGTGTGAGCATATCTGAGCGTACCATCCTCCTTACTTCTATATTTTATGTCTAGGCGTTTTGCTTGGTAATCCGTGCAATTACTACAACTCGAGATTTCACCCCACATGTTTTTGCCGGGAAACCAAGCTTCGATGTCATACTTCTGATAGGCCGGAGCTCCTAATTCTTTTGAAGGCATATCAAGGAGTCTAAATTGGAGACCGAGCTTTTTAAAAAAATTCATATTGAATCTGCTTAAAATTTTCCAAGATTACTTCAGAATGTTCTGCTGAACACACAGAAAACATTTCAACCTTCGTAAAATTGTGAACCCTAAAATTAATTGTTAATTAATATCATAGCTGACTACATTTGATTCACTCCTAAAATACAAATAGGCGATAATGCTTTTAATACGGTAGGGTTACGAGTTACTTTTTTAAAACTAAAAATTCATTTTAATTACGTTTTAATTTGCAAAGAAAATGAGATTTCATTTGAATTAAATTATGACTGTGCAAAAATTATATTAAAAACCGAATTCTTATAAAAAAATATATTACGAAACATTTACCTATATACTCCTTTTTCCTCCTTCAAACCGGAAGTCTCTGCTCTATAGCATCTGCTTACAGCAGCAACTTTCAAAGGCAAATCTGTTTCCTCTAAGATTTCACCTTTGAAATATCCGGCCAGTGCCATTTCTGACGTTCCAGATAAACACATTCCCGAATCCAACGCAAACACCTTATGAAAAAAATTACTTAATTTTCATTTAGGGTTAAATTTTTAAAAATTTCGAAAATTGTGTAACAATGGATATACTCTGATAGGTTAAATGAGAGCGAAAGATACGAATATCTAAAGATAGCTGGTAAACGGACCAAAAACTAACTTCAATTCTTTTATAAAATATTTCGCAATGAACCGTTAAC
>OZ016504.1:40128121-40145849 GCA_963966595.1 Physocephala rufipes
CAAGCCTTCCATCTTCCTTAAATCCATGGAGCATATTGTTTTTTGATATTACGGCTTGCTCTCAGTTGGTCTTTCAAAGGCAAACGATTAAGTGGTTAACTTGCATCAGGAAAGTAAGTATAATTCGGTGTTATACATATTATTTTTTGTGCTTGGTTTAGTGATAATCGGTTTACTAAAATGTTGAGAAAACACTTATTACTAGTTTAGAAAATTTCAAAAAACAAAATCATTTTCTAAAAATGTTTATGATAGATATAGCAGTTAAATTAAATTGATTGGCAAGTTTGGTTTTTATAATTTTCTCAATTCAGTACTTCCAGTAGTGAGCCAGCCACCATTTTTTGGGCGTTAGCCACTCAAATGCGTTCTTGAGTTTTTGTTTGAATTTAATTCAATAAATTTGAGAAAAGTAATTTCTGTCAGTTCATAAATAGTAAAAAATTTTAATTCCATTAAACATTCTAAACCCGTTCTAATTTATCAATGCCGGTTGGTGAGGTCTATCTGATTTAATATCATTAACGCAACTCATCCTCTCCATAATAAATTTGTTTGCTATGCTTACTCGGCATTTGCGACCCAAATTTATCCCACTCCGATCATTGATTTGCCGGCGAAAATGCAATTCTTCATGTATTGCATGTATTTCGTGATTCGGGAGAAAGTAGCTTTATTGAAATGTTATATGGTCTACTATAAATGGCACATTCATGGTGTCTTCATGATGTCGGATGTCTCTTTCTCCAGTTAAAGAAGACTAAAGAAAAGGCCAAGCTTCAAAATCGGGTGCGGGTGTGTCTTAATCAGCTCGCCAGATATTTAAATTATAAAATAATCAAAGGAAATCACCTCAACGTATGTTACAGGTGAAATATACATTTGGCTTTAACAAATATCTAGAGCTTGATTATTCACCAAATACAGAGTTTAAATTTCGATGACTCATCACAGAAGTTGAATAATCATTAAAAAAATGCAAATCGTTGATATACTATCGAATTCAGCCCAAGTGTATTCAAGTAAATAACATCCCTTAAGTAATCTCTCCTGTTTTATTTGCAAATAGAATTTTGTTATTCGCAATTATCATGGTAGAGATTTCTACGCTTGATCTTTTTTTAAATATATCTAAAAGAAAAAAATTTTTAGATAAAGATGTCATCTACTGCCCTCCAAAACCTTCCAAAAGTTGCTGTGGATTTGAAGAGCCAGCTAGAAGAGTTTAATCCCGATAATTTAAGAAATGCCAATACTCTTGAAAAAATAATTCTTCCTACAGCTGAAGGTATAAAAATATAATTAAAGTATAATAAAGTATATATAAATTCAAGTTAATAAAAATTTTAATTATATTAAAGTATATACGATATTAATTGCAATAACAAATAATCAAGATTTATGGTATATAAACATAGGTAGAATAAAAATAAAAATAGGTAGATATTAGTTTTAAGAAATATTCCTGCTCTAATATTTATATTTATTTTCTTTAACAATAAAAATTTTGTTTACTAATACAGATGTTGCTGCGGAGAAATCGAAACAGTCTTTGTTTGATGGAATTTCGAATTTTAATCCCTCTAGTCTAAAACATACCCAAACAAAAGAAAAAATATGTCTACCAGATAAAACAGGTAATCATTAAAACAAATTTAGGCATCCAATTATATATTGCATATATTTTTTATATGTTCTATTTTCTAGCTATTGATCTTGAAAGAGAGAAAAATCGATTTATTGCTGGCATTCAGAACTTTGACTCTTCTAAGCTGAAACATACTGAAACTCTTGAAAAGAATCCTCTCCCGACTAAAGAGGTTATAGATGATGAAAAAAGCGCTTAATGTAAACTATAATATACTTTTATAACGCTCCTTAATTTATATACGAAATAATTTAACGACATTCAATATTGTGACGGGCATTTGATGTATGTAAACTGAAAAATTACATTGGGGAAGTTTTGCACTTAATGAACATGTCTTCATTTTGGTTTAAAATTAGTGATTTTATATCTCTGAAAGGTATGTGGTTGAATTGATAAATTTGTCATTGACTATATAGTAAGTATTCCTAACGACAACTGGTGTCTAATCGTATGGACTTGGAAAGGAAAAGCCGTCAATTATAATTCTAGTTTGATTCAAGTTAAATCCTTGCGAAGCTCAAATAAATTTGGAAAATTTACTTTGCATTGGTGCCTGGTATTGGTTTCTTATATATAATTATTAAAACTCAATCGCCATGAAAATATAGTCTTAAGCAATTCATAACTTATGTAGGGAAATCGGTTATTAATAAAAACAAATAGAAATGGTCATGCAAAAAGTTATAAAAAGGCTCAAAATGCGTTAGTGGATAATATTTGGCCTTGATAACAGACAAAAATTGACCTTTTGGAAAAAGCGTTCCATCAAACTGTTAATAAGCTATATTACGAGAAGTCTAAAAACAGAAACTTCTCGCAACAACCTGTCGAATAATGTTTTGAGTACATTTTTTACTTTGTTAACTTATTTGTTTGTTAGTCTTTTTCTTTTATAGTGAGGGAAATTATTTTGTAATGCAAAATAACATCACAATTTCATTTGATAAATAAGTACAATTGTAGTCATATCAAGTTTCATTTTCACCACGATTGTAGTGTCTTTAAGAGATTTTGAATATACCTGAGGTGGTTTCTGCAAATCAGCTGAGTGGCTGACATAACCTGTATTTAGCTAAATAACCAAATAGCTCTGACATTTTCGAGGCATTTATTCATTAGGAAGTTTTTCTAATTAAAATGGAAAACGCCGCAAGAACGAATTCGTCGGTAGAAATTGAGGCTTTATTGGAAGCTTACAAAACAATAGCTCCAAGTAAAGTGAAGAAGTTTACGGATTTTCCACTTTCACAGCGCACACTGTTGGCATTGTCGGAAATGCATTTTACTCATCCTACTGATATACAGCGTGATTGCATAGGCTTAGCATTGCAAGGAAAGGATATCGTAGGTTCGGCGATTACAGGAAGTGGAAAAACACTTGCATTTCTTATCCCGGTATGTATATGAACCATGTCATGCCTTCAATTCACACTATTGTTAAGGGGTTATCCTAATTATTTCTTAGATCCTAGAAATTCTTTATGTGAATATGTGGTCCAATGTTGACGGTGTTGGTGCTATTATTATATCTCCGACCCGCGAGTTAGCATATCAAACATTCGAAGTCCTAAAAAGTATCGGAAAGCATCACGATTTTTCGGTGGGCTTGATAATTGGAGGAAAAAATTTAAAATTCGAAAGAAAGCGTTTAGATAGATGTAACATACTTATATGCACACCCGGCAGATTATTGCAACATATGGACGAGAATCCCTTGTTCAATCCAACGAATATGAAAATACTTGTTTTAGATGAAGCTGATAGGTGCCTCGATATGGGTTTTGAGAAGACTATCAACGCTATACTTGAAAATCTGCAACAAAATAAGCAAACACTAATCTTCTCAGCAACTCAAACTAATTCCGTGAAAGACCTTAGTCGTTTAAATTTAACGAACCCTATTTTTGTTTTCCCAAAAACCAAGGAAATCACAGTGCCATCCACTTTACAACAGAATTATATGGTGGTTTCTTTAGAAGACAAGTTGACTGTGTTGTGGTCGTTTATAAAAAATCATTTAAAACAGAAATGTGTGGTATTCATGGCCAGCTGTAAGCAGGTGAAATACATATATGAAGTATTTTGTAAAATTCGACCCGGTACAAATCTTTTAGCATTATATGGAACCCTACATCAAGATAGAAGAATAGCTATTTATAATGAGTTTCTAAGAAAAAAGAATGCAGTCCTTTTTGCCACCGACATTGCATCTCGAGGCTTAGATTTTCCATTAGTTCATTGGGTTGTACAAGTGGACTGCCCCGAAAACGTTGATCAGTACATTCATAGAGTTGGACGTTCTGCAAGAAATAAAGAAAGAGGTGAATCTCTTCTAATGCTACTGCCGTCAGAAAAAGATGGAATGCTTAATGAACTAGAAAAGAAATCAATTGATATAAGTCGCGTAAGAGTAGATCCCAAAAATTTATTTTCACCACAAGCGAAAATCGAAACAATTTTAGCAGAAAATCCATCTTTAAGAGATTCAGCGAAAAGAGCTTTCCTTGCTTATATTAAATCAGTAAACAATATGAAAAATAAAAAGGTTTTCTCTCTTAATGATCTGAATTTTGATGCATTTTCAAAGTCGTTGGGCTTGACTATTACACCAAAAATCAGGTTTTTAAAAAGGCATGATAAAAATGAACAAATTGTAAATGCAGAAAATACAAGAAGTGATAAGAAAGAGAAATTTTTCACTGATGAATCTAATTCTGATTCTAATTGTGATGAACTTTTCGTCGTAAAACAAGATACAAATAGTGACAAATGGAAAAGGATGACAATTGATGAACAAACAAATTACAATCGAAACAAAAAAATAACAAAAGTTTTAAAAGCTAAACAAATAATTAAAAAAGGAATAATGGTAAATACTAAAAGAAAATTTGATGATATTGATGAAATTACTCCAAACTCTCCAAAGCAAATGAGATTTGCATTTGAAAGCAGTGATTAAGCTGTTTGTATTATAAGAAAAGAATTTTTAATGTATTAAGAGAAAGAATAAAATACATACATATAAATAAAATGGTAATTACGATATACATTACATACATTCATTTTTAAGAAATTGAGCCATATTTTATGTATATTATTTAAGAAATGTTTATGGTAATTTTAAATTTCAATTTGAGGACTATGAATGAATAAAGTCAAGTTCAATTTCCATTTTTTTATTGTTTTATATTACTTTTTGTTATTTGTGCGTTTCTTCCTTTCTTTTAGATAGGGTGCATATTTTAGTATTTTGTAGTCTATTTTTTGTAATCAGGAAATTCTCCATAACCGAAACAACGGCAGTAACAAAATAAAAGCCCTGTAAGTATCAGAATTACTTTCTTCACAATTTAGTTACTATATTAAGGTTTGATCTCTACATGTTTGATCACTAAATTTAGTTAATTTTATTAAAAATCAAATTAGTCTACAATCTTATGAAATTTTGCTATATGTTTACATGCATTTTTCTTTGGCGCATCGTATTTATTTGAAAATTGTCATTAAATTTTGAGTATGCGCAATTCCAGATGTATTTAGGAGAAATTTTTTCAAAATTCTTCCTAAATTTCTGCGTTTGCTGGTTATTGAGTAAATGCAATTTTTCTTGATAAATTTTGGAACGATTTTCCGTCATCCCTAGTCAAATTTGGTTTGTAGACAAACCGGTTTCGGCGATGTGCCATCTTCAGTGTCTGTTTTCGTTCTTTCTTTAATTTTTCTTACCACAGTATACCAGCTGATCGTTCACATAATTCGCATCATATAGTTCACTATAATGGAATAAACTTTTTCTTTGACACCAGCAATTACGATCCTATTTATGATTGTGTTCACTAGCTTTAGTCAATCTTGTTACAAAGCAGAACTTTTTACATTTTCACAATGGCATTAAGGCAAGGATATCTGCATTGAGGTATCAGTTTCCAAATCTTGATTAAAATTTTTGCTATACTATTTTAATGCAGTTAATAACAGAATCAAATTTATAACAGCTGTTATTTTATCGCTGCCATTTGGTGTGTACATTGCTTAATAAGTATATTAAATAGAATACATATTCGTTCCACTAATGTTAAAATAATAAGTGCGCATGATACGATTATACTTGAACATATAGATTGTTTTGGTTTTAACTGTGAGATGTCGAGAATTTAGAAAGTGATATTGCGTGTAACAATAATTTATTTATTAGCTGATAGTTTTGAAACAATCATCACTGTATGTTATTTATTGATGATATTACGAGTGATTGATAAAAAGACTAAAAGAAATGAAAAAAAGAAATAAAAATTCTAGAAAAAATTTCATTTGCGCGTCAATAGAAATTTTCGAAGGTTTTGAAACCTTGAATAAACAAATATTTTAAAATAGCATTGAATACCATTTACACAGAATATTAAATTCTTTGCCTTAATTAAATCCCGTTTTTTATAATCCGACAAATTCTCCAACTATTTAGGAATTATTTGAATATTCGCCCCGTGATTGCACGTTGTTTCGTTTTAGTCTAAAAGAGTTTAATAACAGGACCTCCATGCGAAATTGCTTAGAATATTTTTTACATGTTCGATGAGCGCATAGATTCATAAATCCCGAAATCAATTCTACTTTATGTGAAGAGATGGAAGAAAATAAGAATTCTGTTGACGTAGAAGAAACACCAGGGAGCAGTGGTGTGATGATCCATATTGTCCCTGAAACAGGCAGAGGTAGGCTGTAGTTTTGAGGAATATAATTATAGAACTAATGAGTGAATTTTCTAATTTTTCAGTACGATGGAATCATATTAAGGATTTGGATTCATTTTTTACCCGAATGTATAATTATCATCAAAAACATGGCTTTACAGTTATTGTGATGGAAGAAATCTTTCAATTATTGGAATTTGGTTTTGTTGTTTGGCTGCTTACTTTTACCATACATTGCCTCAGGCATTCTGTGATGTTCGGGTGGGTAAGAATTTAGACAATCACAATTGATTCCAAATATTTGTAGATCCTAAAACCAGAATTAATTTTAATTTACTTTTACAATTGCTACTAAATTTTAGAAATGCTCCACCAGAAAGTAATCATACGAAGGTTACTTTATATGACGTTGTCATCCCCGTAAGAGAATGCGTTCAAAATTTTGGAGGAATGACATTTGCCGCATTGTTTTTAGCAGCTATTTACTTTTTAGTACGTTGCGTTAAAATGACTTATCATATTACACAGTATGCCGATATTAAAAGGTTTTATAAATCGGCTTTACTGATAGACGATGTATGTATGATAACGTTTATGTGTAAGCAAAATACAAAATTCAATTAAAATAAAATTTATTTTATTTTTAGAATGATCTGGATAGCATTACTTGGCATGAAATTAAAAAGAGAATTCAAGCAGTGCAGACTGAACAGCAAATGTGTATTGATAAGGAGCAATTGACAGAACTTGACATATATCATCGAATTCTAAGGTTAATTAATTAATGTTCTAAGCCCGCTTTCTTCATTCTCAATTAAATTGAACTATATATTGAAAACAGTTTTTGTTTTCCCCTCTCTAAGTGTTACTAAAAATCTTACTTTTCTGACTGTAATTGGAACGAAATATAAAATTGTATTTTTGTCAGTTGAAATTGTTAATAGAGTTAACAGCTGAAACGAATCACATTCGTAATTGTTCTTATTCCACTTATTTCGCAAAGTAATTCCTTTTTTTTGTAACAAAACGAGAGTTCTATCTTTTTGTGTGCATGGTAAAAACTTTTTCAAAGAATCGTATTAATGCTTTTGCCTTGTCATCGTTTTTAAATTTGCAAATAAATATGAATGAATGAATGAATGCACTGAAAAGTGATTTTAACAGTCATCTTTTAACTGACAATGAAATTTATTTCCATGGGCGAGGTGAAATGCTGTTTTAATAGAAAATTT
The DNA here is from genome assembly GCA_963966595.1 of Physocephala rufipes. Classification (NCBI taxonomy): domain Eukaryota; kingdom Metazoa; phylum Arthropoda; class Insecta; order Diptera; family Conopidae; genus Physocephala; species Physocephala rufipes. Next base: position 40,135,696 of record OZ016504.1, read on the forward strand.
TGTTTCCATAAATTTCACCTAAAACTGCCTGAACTTTAATCAATTTAATTGAAAAGGAAAGCGTTCCTCAATAATATGTGAACCTTCTGAAGGCTAAAAAATGCTAATTTCAAACAGATTTAAGAATTATATGGTCGCAATGATGAACAAAAATTTGTTACCAGTTAGATTTAATATTCCCTTCTTCGGAGAGATGGTTTCCTTAAGCCATGGATTATTATACAATATAGAATTTATATTGTTCCGTAAGTTCAAATTATATTACAGAATCGACTGTAATAATTTACTTAATTAGGAGGTCCTGGATCACCATTTCAAAATAATTGGCAATTAAATGACGACTACACTATTCGTAGCAATCAAATGGAGTTGGCACAGCGTTTATCGAATCTAATATTGTGGGTAGCTATAGTTAACTTAATTATGGCTCCAGCAATATTTCTATGGCAGATTATATATTTCTCATTTGCCTATGCAAATGTAAGAAACTCTTCGTTGAGTAAGAAATTTTTATCTAAATCTGATTTCTAATCATTTTCAGATATTACGCAAAGAACCTGGTGCTTTGGGAATGCGAACGTGGTCAAATTATGGCAGACTGTACTTAAGGCACTTCAATGAGTTAGAGCATGAATTAGACGCGCGTTTAAATCGGGCCTATCAACATGCAGATAAATATCTCGGCTCATTTTCTTCTCCAGTTATAACTGCTGTAGCCAGGTCAAATACCATATATAAATATACAGTTTATTAATATCGTAAATTAACGTAATATTACAGAAATCTAATTTTCTTAAGCGGCGGCTTGTTAATGTTATTATTAACTCTTGGAATTTATGAAGAATTTGTATTCCAAATTGAACATATCCTGACAATTATAACTGCCCTGTCTGCCATTGGACTCATCTGCAGGTAAATGTGTATTAACACTTTATATACTATATATACTATTTGATTATACTATTTGATCTTATATAATTTCATAGGTCTCTTATACCGAACGAAAATCTTATTTGGTGTCCAGAACAATTAATGACTGCTATTTTAGCTCATGTTCATTACTTACCGAGTGACTGGAAGAATCAAGCACATACTCCAGTTGTTCAGAACGAGTTTGGATATTTCTTTCAATTTAAAGCGGTATTTATTAAAATCTGATAAAATATTCGTTTATTCGAAAAGTTTGGAGTATTCATTTCTTTTTGTCAAGAGATATATATAATCTGTTTTATAAAGATCGCTTACGTGATTACTAAGGATCAAATTAGATAAATTGCATCTTTCGATAATCTTAACGTGTATTAACTCCTGATTAGCATAATCTCATTCCTTTATTTTTAATCTAAAGTTCGCAGTTTGGTGCACCTTAAAAATTATAATCGCTGAAACCAATTATTGTAAAACCAGTTTGACATTGTTTTGAAATTCAGTCCGCGTGTCCACCTAGATCGCTACTATTGCTAATATTGCTAATAATCGTTAATACAAAATTGCGTATAATTTTCTACTCACGTTTTTAATTTTGTCAGTTTTGTTTCTTAAATGGTACAAAATTTAAAAATATTAATTCTTACTTTTTCAAGGTTTACATCCTGAATGAAATATGCAGCCCTTTGATTACGCCATTTGTTTTGATGTTCGTGTTTCGACCAAAAGCTGTTGAGATTGTTAAGTTCTTTAGGAGTTTTACGGTAACCGTAAAGGGTGTTGGTAACGTTTGCTCGTTTGCTCAAATGGATGTTCGCAAATATGGCAACCCCGAGTGGCAGGTTCAGAATGATGTGGAGTCTAGCGACATAAAAAGATATCCAGTCGAGAATGGAAAAATTGAACTTTCTTTAATGCGTTTCGCCTTAACAAATCCTGAGTGGCGAATGCCAGACGGGGCTTTAAAGTTCATGAAAAGTTTTCGCGAAAACGCTATCAAGGAATTAGAAAATATGAATAATGTAGGAACAGAAAACGCGATGGCAACCAGCCTGTTGTCTTTTGGGACTTTAGGGGAGGAGGTAAATTAATTAAAGAATTGACTATTGTTTCTGTTAATTTTCAATATTTTAATTTTAGTACTCTTCCATAACTACCTCTGTGTTAAACGTACCCAGTATAAAACCGAAATTTGTTCCAGCCAATTTAAGACCACAATTAAATGTGAATGCAGGTGTCATTTCAAATCAAGAAAGTGATTTCGACCAAATGCTACAACAAAATTTAGAGGACCCAATAAGTCATATGACACGTTGTATCAATAGAGATGCAATAATGTGTTCTTCATCAGACCATAGTTTCCGTAGAATGAGGGCTAATAAAATTGAAGGTCGTTTAGAAGGCCCATCAGATGCTGTTTTATATAGGCAAGTATCCCAAAGAGAGGAAAGTGGAGTGCACTAATCAATAGGCAAGTAATTAAATATTACTTAAATGGTGTTTTGGATCTTGTTTCAGCATCCCTTGTTTGAGATCAACTTTAGCAACTACTCACATTGATGTAACTGTGGCAGAAATGTGTTTAAGTACACTTTATTTGTACGAACTCCACAGAAAAAATGTACGCGTGTGTCAACTATAATTCCCTAAGCTATATATATATATTTTAATTTTGATTTCTTTCAGAAAATTTTGATAGAAAAGTCATCGAGCACAAGTTCTAGAAGGAAAAAAGATACAATTTCAAAGCAAACCGAAACCACTCCACTACTTGGAAGCACAGGTTCTTAAGATACCACAAATGATGAAATAGCGTTATTATTTTTATGTTGATTTAGTTTTCTGAGACGGGTTTAGATAATTAAGTGTTTTAAAACAAATTACTTTCATCTCTTTACCTAATATGTAGATGAAGCTAAAGATCGTACTACAAAAAATTATATTTCCGTAATTTAGAATTAACTAACTTTTTTATTTTAAAATCCTCGAAACTTCTAAAGAATTTTTTTTGAATCAGTTAAAGTTCATAGATTATTTATTAAATAAGAAATAATTAAAACATAACTGGATCTCATTTCTTATCGTCAATTTATTGTGTATATTATTTACACGAAGACAATGCATTAGTTAAACCGAAGCAAAATTTGAGTGGAAAACACCAAATCGGGTACTATATGCTTACGCAACCGATGATCGACTTGGTTAACCTAATCCCGATGTTAGAAGGAACTGGAAACCAAATGCAAACATTACATTTTCAAACTTTTTACTTATTTAATTTCAAAAAATAAATAGCATGCCGAAATTTAATTAAACAAACAGTTGAAAAACTTAAGATGAGCGCCCGTATTTATTTCAGCTTTAATGAAGACGTTAATAACAAGAACCTAACTCCTTACGTTTGAGGTCATGATGAAGTTTTAATGAGTTTGAACATTATATGGAAAAGTTTTCTAATAAATCTATGACATCATTTTTTTCAAAATTTGTAGAATAGTCGACTGCATCTTTGTACTAGTTTGCGACACTAAAAAACGTAAATAAAGAAATTGAACGTGACTTGAAAATATTGCGATATAACTTTTTAGTATTTTTTGATTAAAATTTGTTCCACAAGTTATAGTTTTATAATTGTTATACAGTTTCAGCAATAAATTAACCATTATTATTAATAAATAAACAAACCATTATAAAAATAAATTAGCTAACGCGGGAACAGCGTTTTGAAAGATTGGTCCTTTACGAACGACCTCTTGCAGGAGTTAACATTGGAGCCGTTTAAAGTCGGTTATCAAACTAAATTTAATTTTTTGCTTTTGAGCAATAGAATAGTCAGTTTTTTCAGATGAAAGGATATCATTCCTATGATAAGAAGCAACTGGAAGAGAAGACGATATAATACGATACAAGCTACCGTGTTAAGCATTAAACTGACTGGGAAGCAGGACGAGGATTCATTTCCCGTTTTCTCAAAATTACATGGGCCCTTATGGAGAATGAGAAAAAGTTTATTTTCCGTCATGCTTTCCTAAATTGCTTCCCGCTGTCCGATGTAACTGTAACACTGAAACCACAACCGCGCAGCGATAGCGCTAGCAAATCTCTTACGCAATGCCGAGACCAAACGATGCAGTGTCGCCATTTCACCTGTGAGAACATTCGCTATGATTACTCATAGTTTACACTTGTCCGTTATATTTATTTCGAACTGTACATTTATTTCCTTCTACATTTTTACACAATTCGCAAGGTTTAAGATAAAAAACTAATATACAAAAACTTTGACTGCATTGTAAAAAATTAGATGAATATATGCTACGATTGGGACCAGTGTTTCTTTCAGGTACTTCTCCGGAGGGGCTCAGCTCCCCCGGAGAGGACCTAGCGCCCCCCCGAAGAAACCCGAACCCATTATTTAAATGTTATTTAAACTATCATTTTATCCAGTCTGCCCCCCCCGAATCTCCGTAGCGCCCCACCGAAGTGCAGGTGTCTGAAAGAAACACTGATTGGGACTAAATGAATTTAGATTGAATTTGGGAGTTGACATGCTCGAACTGCAATCAGCTGCAACAAAACGAATATTGGTGCAAAGACTTCACTATATTCCAATATGGTCTCTCCTGATAATTTTAAACATAGCAAATATTTAAAAATTGCGATCAAAACCAATGAATATGTGCTCCACATGAAACGATGTAAGGATTTCTTCTTATTGTCGGAGAAGGCATACATTCGGATTCCAACAATTACACAGAAGTATCCATTGCAAAGATCCATGCAAAACAATGGACTGAATATAATAAACCAATTCAATTCCGAGTCATCGTTAAAACCGTTCAATTTGATTGATAAAATTATTGAAAAAATTAAAAAACCACACAAATTGATAAAAATCTCAAATTCAGTTAATCCAAACCATCTCACTAATTCTGATAACTTAAACATTTTTAACTTATAAATTTTTATGTGATTCCACCGATTTCTCCGGAAATTTCTCTCTGAATATGCGAATATGTGCTGCAGAATTATATCGCTGCTCGCATTTCAATTCATCACAATCGAAGGGTGTATCGTTTTCATCTAAACAGATTCAATTAGCTTACATTTTAATTGAATACAAATATTATTAACATATATTTTTGGGGTATCTACCTATGAAATTTATAGTGGAAGTATTAATTTCATATTTGAGGGCGCCATTCGAATTATTGATAAGATCGAGAGCCAAATTTACTCCACAGTTGATTGCATTACCAAAGCAGTGCAGAAATATATGTGGGGCGCCGGCATTGATCATATCCTCGCATTTCTTCCTTTGCGCCTTTGAATTACAAATAGAACTTCAATTAAAAGAATATGTTTGTGTGATATAATTCACAAATCAATTGTTTCTTCTCCAAAATGATTTCCTTACTTTTATTTAATTATTCATTCAGCTTTTAAATGCGGTGATAAATAAGAAATCTTACCTTGAAATCGCTTCTAGTGTTTATATTGATATGGTATTTTCCCTCTGAGGACAAATTTCTGCTTTGTTGAAATCTTAGTCCTTGAAATCGTCCACGCTCTGTCCGGTCCTTTCCCATCGGATAAATGCGTTCAACTTTAACTGTGCTACATAAATAAGCGCGCATTGCGCAGCGTTACCGTCAAAAGAAATTAGAATACGCAATCTGATGGGTATGACCATAATACGCAACACGTTTTCACATTAGAGTTGTGTCGTTCGCGAACGAACTAGTTCATTCGAACTATTCCCACTTGCGAACTATAAGAACTAGTTCGTCTCCCTCCCTCTTTTTAGTTCTTTTAGTTCGCAGCAACACGTCCGTCACCGACCTCAGAAATGAACGAACTAAAGAACTATATCGGATTGAACTATGTGAACGAACTAAAGAACGAACTATGTGAACGAACTAAATGAACTATGTAAAGAACTATGTATTGAGGTAAAGAGCGAGCTAGCACGAGTATGATGACACCACTGAATTTACCACGTGAATGTAAGAAAGAACAAAACACATTTTCCAATGAACTAGAACGAACGAACGAACTAAACTGAACTATGTAAAGAACTAAAAGAACTATGTAAAGAACTATGTATTGAGGTAAAGAGCGAGCTAGCACGAGTATGATGACACCACTGAATTTACCACCTGAATGTAAGAAAGAACAAAACACATTTTCCAATGAACTAGAACGAACGAACGAACTAAACTGAACTATGTAAAGAACTAAAAGAACTATGTAAAGAACTAGAAGTATATGAAGAACTATATGTTGAAATATATATAAAAAGAGCGGCAGAGCAAGCAAAACACGCTACGGTAAGAAGTATACGACTCAATTGAGACTTTGAGTTTACATGCGATTTTATGGAGATCCAGAAATAAGTTTGATTTCCATATTTCCTCCCTACCTCTTTAATATATAATAGAACATATATATTATATATAATTATATATATTTTTATATTAGCATACCCATAGAATAATTAGAACTTATTGCTTAAACTACTGTATTTGAAAAAAATATTTAATAAAAGTTTGAACCCAAATTTAGTGTTTTATTTACTTAATTAGTTATAACAAAAATTTATCCGTGCATTTAATATATTTGCACGAGCTGCTTTCTTTTATTTTATATACGAGTGGGAAGACACCAGAACATTGTTCTTTAGAGAAAAACGAATAAAACGTATGTTGTATTAAGAAGAAGCAGAACGAACTAAAAGAACTAAAAGAACGAACTAGTTCACAAGTTCGAAATGAACTATAAAGATCGCTCCCTATCGGGAACTAGAATGCCCAACTCTATTTCACATAGCTTTCGAATTTTCAATTTTGACGCAAGCTAAAGTATGAAGTTAGGTGCGAAACAGATGAAGTTGTTTGGAAACTTGATTGCTTGGAAAGAGGGGCGACGGAAACATATGTTGACGCAACGCTTTTATTTCGCTTGAATGCAGTGCGCTCCAAGAGGAAGAAACAAAGCGTGACGCTATACGCCTTTACTTCGGTTAGACAGTGAGCATTCATTTGAAAAGTTGTCTGAACATCAGCTGTTTATAGCTGTGTCGAAATCAGAGTTCCAGACAAACGTAAAGATATTACGATATCAAATTTCGCTTGGATAATGTTCGACATGATAATATATTGCGGTTGTTATAAAAATTTTTTTGGAAAAATTGGCTAAATTGAACCAGTAAAACTTACTTTTTATAGTAAATATGATTTCTTAAATATTTAGAGAATCTAAGTCTAGAAAAGAAAAAACGTTTTATTTTCCTCTGAATTATAAATATCGGAAAATATCTACTAAAAATGGGCGTGACACACGTACCAGAGCCGCGATTATAAAGATCGTATCACAATGGAACAAGTCAGACAGGAAAGCAGATAGACTGTCAGAAAGATAGACACACAGACAGGAAGATAAATAAACGACAGAGTCAGATGGACAGACAGACAGATTGACAGCCACAGACAGATTGACAAACACGGACAGATTGACAGATAAAGACAGATTTGCAGGCAGATGGATAGACAGAAAAGCGGATAGACGGACAGAAAGACAGATAATCATGCATTCGGTCTGAAAGATAAATTGGGGACGATTCTGGACCAAAATATATATAATATCCACACCTGATACGCCTTCTTTAATTAATACATTACAAACGAAGGCATAACGTTACCGTGCCCTCCATTCCTTTCTTTACCAACCAACGCTTAAACTTACTCATTACAAGCTAATAATTTTGAAGCGCTTTTTGGCCTTCATTTTTCAGTTAAAAATTACTCCTCGATGTGGGGAAATAACGGTAGAATGGACAATCGACATTAAATACTTTATTGAGATGTTAGCAAATGAACTTAAAACTAAATGTTGTCATATAAAATAGGCGTTTATGATCCGATTTTTTCAATTTCATCAGAGTTTTCGGGATTAAGCAGATTAATTTTCTTCTTAAAATGATTTTCTATAGTTCGGCAGATGGCCATTGACTTCTCACTGTCTACCAAATTAATTGCAATTCCACTTTTTCCTATAATCAAATTATATGAAAGAGCACTAAGCAATTTTTCTTAGCAGAGATCGTTTACCAAAACGTCCTGTACGCCCAATCCGATGTAAATAAGTTTCACAATCCGCATTGCCTTTGGCATCCATGGGCAAGTCAAAATTTACGACAATCGTAACCTGTTCAACATCAATTCCTAGAGAACGTATTATAAAATGAAGCCATCGTATTTTTTTGGAATAATATATTTACCTCTAGACAATACATTCGTCGTTATAAGAACTTTTTCCAAGCCTGCTCTGAAACGGTCAAGCACGGCCAGTCTTTGTTCGACAGTCAATTCTCCAGAAAGCACAGCCACTGAATGGCCATCTGATGACATCTTTCCTGCTAACCAACCAGCAGTCCTACGTGTCTAAAAATTAAATTAGAGCAAATATATAGTTCAATATGCATATATTTAACTATATATATATAAGAATATATATATGGATATATATATGGATATATATATATATATATATATATATATATATATATATATATATATATATATATATATATATATATATATATATATATATATATATATATATATATATATATATATATATATATATATATATATATATATATATATATATATATATATATATATATATATATATATATATATATATATATATATATTATATATATATATATATATATATATATATATATATATATATATATATATATATATATATATATATATATATATATATATATATATATATATATATATATATAAATATATATATATATATATATAATATATATATATATATATATATATATATATATATATATATATATATATATATATATATATATATATATATATATATATATATATATATATATATAATATATATATATATATATATATATATATATATATATATATATATATATATATATATATATATATATATATATATATATATATATATATATATATATATATATATATATATATATATATATATATATATATATATATATATATATATATATATATATATATATATATATATATATATATATATATATATTTATATATATATATATATATATATATATATTATATATATATATATATATATATATATATATATATATATATATATATATATATATATATATATATATATATATATATATATATATATATATATATATATATATATATATATATATATATATATATATATATATATATATATATATATATATATATATATATATATATATATATATATATATATATATATATATATATATATATATATATATATATATATATATATATATATATATATATATATATATATATATATATATATATATATATATATATATATATATATATATATATATATATATATATATATATATATATATATATATATATATATATATATATATATATATATATATATATATATATATATATATATATATATATATATATATATATATATATATATATATATATATATATATATATATATATATATATATATATATATATATATATATATATATATATATATATATATATATATATATATATATATATATATATATATATATATATATATATATATATATATATATATATATATATATATATATATATATATATATATATATATATATATATATATATATATATATATATATATATATATATATATATATATATATATATATATATATATATATATATATATATATATATATATATATATATATATATATATATATATATATATATATATATATATATATATATATATATATATATATATATATAAGAAAATGTTATTAGAGATTTTACATGACAAAATATGATGGCTTGCCCTATTGTTATTCCTCCGTATATGTTCTGAATTGCATTGTATTTTTCGTCTTCATCACTGCATTTGACATAATATTGTTTAATATTATCAAGTGACTCCTGTTCTCGTAGAAGCCTGTTACAAAAAAGTTTAAATTCAAAAGAATAGTTATTAATTTAAAATTGACACCGTTTCCTTAATTATGAAATGCAGCTGTTCTGTGTTAATTAAAATAGAGAAAAAACTAACGAATTTAAGAATAAAAATTAGTACCAAAATATGAACGTTTTTGTTTAAAAATTTTAGGTTAGTTT
>OZ016504.1:40146049-40173549 GCA_963966595.1 Physocephala rufipes
GACGCTGTAGGGGATCTGCGACGGAGAAACAGCTCAGTGTTCTTGCTGAGCTTGAAAAAGATTGGCTACGGATTTCCTCACGAAATTTAGGAAGGGATGACCGAGTGATTGCAGATAATGGAAAAAGTTCACGAACTCCTTTTATCGAAGAAAATGTTGTAAAATTTGTGAGAAGTAGAAACGCTTGTCAGCGATGCTGTTTTGCGCTAGAAGAAGGAATTGGTGATAAACTATTTCTGAGACTGTACGGATATACATTAGGGATAAATAGCGCCGTTACATTAAAAAAGCGTGCCATTCAATTCGGTTCAAGAATTGCTGTGAAAAGTCAAAATGGAAAGGATTTATCTAATTTCTTTTGTGGAGAGAGCACTTTGTACTAGTTTCAATAACGGATAGAATACAATTGTTTTGACCAATATTTCTTACAGAAATTTATTTAAAATATTTTTAGTGTTTTAATTTAAATAAATAAATAAATTGAATGTTTTAATTTAAATGAATAAATAAATTGAGTGTTTTAATTTAAATAAAATTACTTGAAAGTTTTAATAAAGTTAGCATTACTAAAGAAATCAGAGGATGCTATGTAATCAAAACAAATTAAATTTTTGAATACCTTTTAAGAAGTGAATACGCTTCCAAGATATATTTCGTAAATAATTAGGAAAATTACAAAAATTCATAGGTGCAAAAAATAACTTGTAATATCACATTATCTTCACATTTAATTTGGCTGTTGACTAAATCATTTTGAAAAAAATTTTTTAAGGGTTACGTTCCTAGTAAGACTTCATCCAAAAGAAGGTTTGGTGTCAATCTCGTTGTTAAATGAATTTAATTTTCGAGTAAAGTTTTGTCCCGACGGTAAGCATAGAAGGCATAACTTTATGTTTATTTTATTTAAGAATTTATTTATATTATTTATAATATTGTATTTACATGTATAATTTTATAAGACCTATAAGAGCTATATAATTTCTAATTTATTTATATAAACATTTCTAAAAATGTGTTTATGCATATATATATATATATATATATATATATATATATATATATATATATATATATATATATATATATATATATATATATATATATATATATATATATATATATATATATATATATATATATATATATATATATATATATATATATATATATATATATATATATATATATATATATATATATATATATATATATATATATATATATATATATATATATATATATATATATATATATATATATATATATATATATATATATATATATATATATATATATATATATATATATATATATATATATATATATATATATATATATATATATATATATATATATATATATATATATATATATATATATATATATATATATATATATATATATATATATATATATATATATATATATATATATATATATATATATATATATATATATATATATATATATATATATATATATATATATATATATATATATATATATATATATATATATATATATATGTATGTATATATATATATATATATATATATATATATATATATATATATATATATATATATATATATATATATATATATATATATATATATATATATATATATATATATATATATATATATATATATATATATATATATATATATATATATATATATATATATATATATATATATATATATATATATATATATATATATATATATATATATATATATATATATATATATATATATATATATATATATATATATATATATATATATATATATATATATATATATATATATATATATATATATATATATATATATATATATATATATATATATATATATATATATATATATATATATATATATATATATATATATATATATATATATATATATATATATATATATATATATATATATATATATATATATATATATATATATATATATATATATATATATATATATATATATATATATATATATATATATATATATATATATATATATATATATATATATATATATATATATATATATATATATATATATATATATATATATATATATATATATATATATATATATATATATATATATATATATATATAAATGATTTATCAACAGATATGGTTGTATATACATACTTTAAGGGATAATTCTCATGCCACTTTGGAATCATTGGTCCTCCGTTATTTTTCACCTTTTCACATTTTTTCGTTGAAAATTAAAAAAATTGTAAGTAACAGCTATAGAAAGGTGTTAGAATATCGCACAGTGTGATGGCTAACAGTAACCAAATCCGGTTGATGATGATCCAGCTATTGTTTGGGTGACGCTACTAACTATACCTAATTGTGTAGCTGTATTATTTGTTTGTCAGTGTTGTGCTGCAAATTTCATACGTTTTTGTTTTTGCCTTTGGTTGCAGAACCATACGCGTACCACATTTTTCTTTAGATCCAACTTTTCAGCAATAGCAGCGATTTTCTCACCAGATGGTCTCGGTTGTACCGCAAAATACGCTTCCAATGATCGCTTTTCAGGTGCCGCAATGGAAGTCCTTTTTCTTGAAAAAATACTCGATATAGATTACTGCATGAAAATACTCAGCTAGAAAATTTATAATTATTAATTATGGTATATATCTGATCCTTTTAGGCACTGTTGATTTTGGTGTGTTAACTATTTAATGTTAGGTTATCATTGTTATGTTTAAATTGCAGAGATTATTCAGAATTGTTTTTTCCCCTGTCTCTTAAAAAGATGCTTCGAATCACTTCGAAATGAAACTTATACTTAATATTGTAATTAAGTGGTTAATTCAAATTGCTAAAAAATTCATAAAAATTTAATATTATGGAAGTTCAGAATGAGATTGTTCGATTGTCATCCCTTTAATTCTCCAGATAGATCAGCATCGTCGGTACGCTACGCGTCTGTATCGAGAAGTAAATTTAAGTCCACCTAAACGTCACTTCTTGACGGTGTAGCAGTTCTACTCCGGTTTATTTTTCTTAATTTATAAATTTTGAATTGAAGACGTATTTAATCCCATAAAAATTAATTCCAGCATTTATTTTCAGAATTATCAAGTTATTGTAATACGAATACAAATCAATCGAACAGATGGTTATTAAACAATAACACGAAAGCTACTAAATAGTCGTATTGGTATTGAATGGGTTAATAACAATTGCTACCTCTTTGTCTTCGGTTTGGATTATTATAAAATTCAAAAAAAGCAACTCGAACGGTATACGTTAAATAAAAATAGTTTTAATTGCTTATGTATTAAATTTTTCTGGAAGAATTACATGTTATACGGTAAAATATATATTTTACTCTTGCTGCCTTCTTCCTCTTTCCTCAACCCGTGTATGAACGCAGAGTTCATAATTAATTATAAATTAGACCCTTCTATATTTTCTTCATATTAAACATAATTGCTTTGTGGTATAATTTCGCGATTGGCTGAATAATAGATGCAGTTGCTGAAATAGGCAACGCAGCCTTTAATTTATGGTGGGTGAAGGTATATTTGGCAATGATCATTTAAAATCAGAGACGCAAGAAACGAATTACATATTTTATTATAGGAATTCATTCGAGAATAGAATACAATTTAGTATTAAGTCCTAGTAAAGGCAAAGTCCTAGTAAAAGTTATTTATTCATTGCATTTTTTCATTATCATTAAGTCTTCTGCAACTTTGTAATTTCGAATTTTGCAATTCATTTAATATATGTATGTATGCAGTTTGTAAAGACCTTAAGTTATTTTTTCGAAAATGGATTTTGAAATCTTAGACTACCTTTTTTTTTCTCCGGCGGGAAGAACACTGGGGGCATCCGGATCTCTTCGTTTATTTTTTGCTTGCGCTTCAGCTTCCTCTAACCACGCTTGTAAAATTGGTCTCAGGGCGATCATATTATTGTGTGAAAGTGTTAAACTTTCAAATCGACATATTGTACTCTGTGATAGTGCTCCCACTCCGGGTAATTTCAAATTTGCTAACGCTTTCCCTACGTCCGCTTGCGTCACACCTGCAAAATATTTGTGCAGACCGCTCTGAGTATTTTTATAAGAACCATTATAAAAGATGAAGAGTATTGGGAAAATTATACAACGCCCTAAACAATAGTTTATTCCATTTTGTGCTAGGCTTTGAGTTAGGGAGTTGTGGTAGATATTAAAAGCCTAATCTGAAATAAATAAGCAAATGTCAATAAATAAATAAATTATATATATATATATATATATATATATATATATATATATATATATATATATATATATATATATATATATATATATATATATATATATATATATATATATATATATATATATATATATATATATATATATATATATATATATATATATATATATATATATATATATATATATATATATATATATATATATATATATATATATATATATATATATATATATATATATATATATATATATATATATATATATATATATATATATATATATATATATATATATATATATATATATATATATATATATATATATATATATATATATATATATATATATATATATATATATATATATATATATATATATATATATATATATATATATATATATATATATATATATATATATATATATATATATATATATATATATATATATATATATATATATATATATATATATATATATATATATATATATATATATATATATATATATATATATATATATATATATATATATATATATATATATATATATATATATATATATATATATATATATATATATATATATATATATATATATATATATATATATATATATATATATATATATATATATATATATATATATATATATATATATATATATATATATATATATATATATATATATATATATATATATATATATATATATATATATATATATATATATATATATATATATATATATATATATATATATATATATATATATATATATATATATATATATATATATATATATATATATATATATATATATATATATATATATATATATATATATATATATATATATGGCTGCAATAGTAGACGAGGTAATTATCGTTGTCGATTTCATGCTAGCTGATGGCCTGATCCTAAGGTCAGGGAGTTCCCTCAAGACCCTAAGATCATTTGAGGGAATGAATGCTGAACATAGAGGTATCAGAACATGGAGATACTCTTAAACACCGGCTTTGAACAGGGTCAGATAAGGAATGTGAACACAAGTCACCGATAGCAGACTCCAGCAAAATCCGAGGAAATCTTATGGGCACGTGTGGAAGCATATTTTGGAACAGGAAACCTGTGGGTAATAGAGAGAACAAGAACGACGTCGGATGTATTCGTTGGACGAACTCTTCTACAAATCACCAATAATGAGCCGAATTGGAATGGGTAGTAAATGGGCTCACATGACCGATAACTTTTAATCAAGACGTGGCGATAGGACAATTCCAAACTGTGAACACCGTGGTTAATTGTGATAACTGCCCCCATAAGTGTAAAAACGAGGTTTCCAAGAGAATCACAACAATTTCTAAAACAACAAACACCGGGTTGAATGAGCTGGGTGGGCTGGAAAAATTAAAAGCGAAACGTCTACTGGAAAAATGTAGCACTATATTTGTCAGTGATGACAATAAGTTTTTAAGGATTGCTGTGGTGCAACACCAGATAGATGCGGGGGTTGCAAGACCGATTCGGCAGGCCCAATAAAGAGGCAGAACAAATAATAAATGAAATGCAGGAAGATGGCATAATTGAACCATCAATAATCCTATGGAGCTCACAGGTCGTGTTAGTTAAAAAGGAACATGGAAATACCCGGTGCTTCGTCGATTATCGGAATTTGAACGACGTCACCAAGAACGACAGTTGCTCACTGCAATAGATGACACTTTGGATAAATTATATGGTGCGAAATAGATTTCAACGTCAGATATACAAATCGGGTACTGGCAAGTCAAGATTGAGAAATCTAATCGTGAGAAAACTGCTTTTAGCATTGGAGATGGATTGTGGAAATTTTCTAATGAACGTCTAGTGAAGCACGATCTAAAGGGGCTTCATTGGAGGACATGCTTGGTGCATCCTGATGGCATCCTTGTCATGTGCAATTATTTTTATGGCCATCTAAGGAAATCGAAAAAGTTCTTTAGTCGAATTTCCTCTGCTTCCTTACGATTAAATTCAAAGAAATGCGTTTTATGAGAAACGTTGAAGAAAATTCTGGATCAGGCAGTTACACGTCTTCAACATTAACCTTTCAATCATCAATTTTTTTCTTTGATTTTTATATATTAGATTTATATTATTGAAATTAATTTATTTAGCTATTATTTGTAATCGCTTCAATTGTGTCGATAAACGCATTTAAATAAAAATAGGATGATCTCTAAAAAAATTAAGCGAATAACGGTCGATCGCTCGTTATACTTTGTCTACATCGACTGAAACATCAAACATGACCCGTCAAATACTAACGATTGCAAGTAAAAGAATAGAATAATATTAGAAATTTTTTATTGTCGGTTTACAGACTCCTTTACCAGAATCGAAACAGTATTGAGATTGATGATTATTAAACACAAATGAATCTGCATACAATTAGTGCGGCCCACTCGTTTTTCATAAAGATGTAAATATTTCACCTCTAAAGAAAACTTTATTAACGATGTTTCGATGTCTCTTTTGTCCAGAAAGAGGCAGGAAAAATGAAAAGAAAAATTAAAAACTACGGCTACCTAAAATCTCAACAAACGCATATTCTTTCGTCGATCAGTTGTAATCGTATCATTTCTAGCACAAATGATCAGGATTTACTGATAACTCTGATTAGTGAAATCCTACAAAATCTAACGAAAATTATTACCTGTAGAAAGTAAGTAAATAACAGAACCATTCACAGATTCATGACTCAACTTTTGCAAACGCGATAAATTTATTATTTTATATCTGAATTTTTATACATATTTTTTTCCAAGAATTGTGATTACAGAAAAAAATATAAATATAGGTTTAATTCCTTACCTAATTTTATGCGTCTTTGTTTAAATCGTTCAGCAAATGCCTCGAGTTCTCTTGGGTCTGTATCGGAGTCGGGGTGAAGACCTGCAGAAGCAACAGCAGCTGTAATTACCGAATGATGAACGGCAGAGTGACCGTGATGAGCTTGCAAGTGAATCAAAATAAGGAAATAAAATCGGGCTTAGTGATTTAGCTGTCAAACTGAATTATAAGCTTTATTAGAAATAAACCTTAAATGTGGATGATATATAAATGCGTTTATTTTGACAGTAAGAAATTTAGTAAGCCATTTTTAATAATAAATTATCATGAGTTTCAAACCAAACCCAATTTTTTTTACAGTAGAGATTATTTTCTTGTATTGGGTAGAAAAAAACAAAATATTTGGTGAGGAAAATAGGAAAGAATTCTAGTTAGAGTTATTAATTATTTGTAAAATCTACGAAAAAAATAAAAAAATGCAAGCAAGCTATGACCATATTTTTTAAAATTTTTAATAAAGTTGTAATTAACTTTTATTTTAATTAACACTGACATTTCGGTCTTCTGTTAAAATTTTGAACATTTAAAATATTTGCTAAAATTGGACAATTCAATCCAAACTCTACTCGTTTTAAAATCTCGTTTAAAATTACTCGTTTTAAAATTACAAGAAGTTCCGGACCCTTTAGGAACAAGCGATATCTCTAACGGGGTCCATATGGTCCGTTTAAGGTTTTTTCGGGGATACGCACAAATACCGTTGTTAATTGAATTTTAAAATATTCAAATCGAATATTTTAATAGACTTAAAGCTCCAAAGACAAACTGTGAAAATGTGTTATTAGAAAAGATGTTCGAGATAGATGATAGGGGTCATCTATGCTGCTGCTAAATTAATCATCAATCTAAGATAGACAACTCTAGCTAGTGGTCTTCAAATCATTAGGTTATTCATGGGACTTTTCCTGTGAAATCGATTTCGATAACATTCGAAATCTGGCATATTTCTCAGTGTCAGGAAGATAGGGAGAGAGAGAGAGAGAGAGTGAACTGTAGAAGCAATATATATATATTTATATGGATTATGTATATGTAGGTTTGTATTTGGAGTCCCATTTTATAATGTAATTATAATAAAATATATGTAGTACAATTTTACAATTTTAAATTTATTCGTATTTTTTTTACCAGGAGCATGCGCATTTAATGGGCTAGGATGATGATGATGATGATGATGCGTCATCATGTGGTTCATGCTGTGGTAGGATCCGTGTAAATGCTGATGGGATGGAGCTATCACTGAATCACTTATTGGAGCCAAGGATGTCATAGAACCTCCAGACGCATCTAGCATATTTAGTTGGTCCATTGAATGATGCATCTGAAAATGAATACCGCATTTAGAGATTATTTGCAATTCTGCTAACTTTTTTCCAAGTTATTGAGAAATTATTGGGAAGAAAATAAATCGTTGAATCCTGAATAGATTTTGACGAAAGCAATGGACGAGAGGTGAAATAAAAATAGGCGATAGGATTTAATCCAAGCTATTGATGTAAGGGCGGGCTTCTTTGTAATTCTGTCAAATATACCAGGATTTATTTGACATTTGAATCTGTCGAATAATTTATGAATTGCAGCCTTTGCTTACAAATTGAAAATGGAATTTCAATTTTCAAAAGCGTCAAATTTTCAAATATTTGTTGACCAAAATATCTTCAAATATTTGAAGGTTGTAAATGTTTCGATATATTTCGAAGTTTATATTTCCTTTACTGACATAATTTTATTTTTACTGATATAATTTTATTATAAGAACTAACCCTTTAATGCTATTTTGCAATCTAAAAGGCAGCAAAATACACAATTAACTACGTACGTATCCCTTGAAATGTGTTTGGCTGTTTGCCGCTTTTTAATTCCTTTCTATGATTTTTACTATTACGATCTGCAAGCCCAGGAGGGGTTACCCTTTTTCTTTAATATCGTATGAATATGAAAAGACCGCAGATAGCTTGATAATCGCCACAGCCCACCAGCAGACAACCTGCACATTAAATTATAAATTACATGCGATTTTCTACAACGGCAAACATATTAAGGGACAAAAATTATAAAAATTATTGGTAGCATCTGTTAGATTCCAAAGAAATCAAAACATGTGAAGTAGGGCACCAATTTTTTGCAAACATTCATAAATTTTTTTTAATTCGGGGTAACAATACGTATCGCAAATGGGAAAATGATACACTTTATTTTACACTGTGTGTGCAATAATAAAACAACAAGTTGCTAAACAAATAAAGGGTGGCTTGCCGCGTAATAGGTTTTATTTTTTCAGTGCGGCCTCTTCTCGTTCTCTCTATTCATTGTTTTTATGTTGCGATATCACTGAAGTACTTATTGAATAAACCTGCTCGATGGTGTTAGGGGTTAACATATTTTTAAAGCATTGCATGAAAAACAAAAATCACCCTTATTACGATGCGAGATATACATTTATATATACATATATAAACATATATATATTTCTATTTTTAAAGGTCGTCAGTCGTTGGTCCTTCTCCGTTACGGCTTTTCTTAGGACGTTTTGGGAGTTTTCTCCCAAAGTATTCCCATAATAAACTCGAACATAAGTTTATTGCAATAAATGGACAGCGGAAGGGACGAATGAGCGAATAAAGAGCAAAGTGTATTTTCGTATTATTCATAAAGGCCGGGAAACAGGTTCGAAGAATGGCATTAACATCCGTAGGAAGATACGCTTACATTAAGTGTATTATATAGTAGAGCACTTTGGGTTGGAAATATATTATGAATTATTTTTATTGAAACTGGTGAGGTGGTTTTCCTCAACAGAGACAGACCATCGAACAATTTCGTGAACGAGCAACGAACAAGTTGTTAAATGGACTGGTGGATTTACACTTGCCGTTTTCATATACTCACTGTGCTTTATTACCAACAAATCCTATGGGAATTACTAACAAATTGCGTACACATTTTTGCTCGTAAGTAAGAAAGAGAGAGTTAGAGTGAGAGTGAGAGTGAGAGCGATAGAAGGATACGGAGAGGGGACAAGAGCTGAGCAAAGCACAAATGAATCCTTTGAAGAGGGCTCAACACGCCGCTTACTCTTGCGACTACTATGTAACCAGAACTTATTTTTTGATAATGGAAATCTTCGCTAAGCCCTAGGATTGATTATAAAAGCAGAAGGTAAACTTGTTTCACAAACAATTTATTTCTCTTGAACTTTTTCGTTTTTTAAGTGATTTCTTCAACGAAATAAAACAAAGGTGCGCAACAATATTACGGTATATTGAAATAATTAGAAAAGGGTAGCAACAAATTTAAGAAGGAAAAAAACTGGAATACTTTTCACTTTTGATGCTGAATGGTAGTATATAAATTTCAATACGATTCATACAAATACAAACACAAACACAATTAAGGGAGGAGCAAAAGTAATTATGTTGAACAATTGATTTTGAATGCTTGTGGCAATATATTGGGAGTGGCATTATGACAGGGAAGGCTTATGTGCTTATTCCAAGGTTGACGTCAAGGAAACGTCTCGTCTTCTCTCGTCTTTCCAGCTGTCTTTCAACTCTTTGATACTACATTGAGTGACGTCTTACTGGCAACTGGAAAGACGAGACAAGGTTAGACAAAGCGAATCTTGGAATTTGCACGTCAATAAATTTATATTCCACTTGTTGTAATGCTTCCTTCAGTCACACCCATTTTCAAAATCACACGCATCCTTGCTCATAAATAGCTTTTAGCATTGTTATGCGTCCACGATATTTGAAGGACTGGCATACAGATAAACGGATTTGAAAGTATCGAAAAAAATTAGAAAGATTTTCGAGAAAAACCTGTCATTTTCTGATGACCGGATTTGTTCAATAAAACCAAGTATCACTTTCATCCACTATTGATGTCAATGGATTTGATGTCTTGCAGAGATTTGTGATCGAAATCTTAAATAACTCTTATGGAAGAAAAATAAATAAAAAAACAAGTCAGAACCTTCAAAAGATATTTTCTTTCCTTTCAACTTCAACGCCTTTGCGACTACGCTGTGATAATAGTAAATCTCAGATTTATCTTACCTCTAGTGGCCTTTGCGATGGTGCGGCCATACTGTGATGATACATTCCATCGTGTTTGATTTGGGAGGATAAATGTGTTGCCTGATTCTTTCCAATATCGACTGCAGCTAAAGCTTCTGCTCGGTTAAGAATTCCATCATTGATCCCAGCAAATATGTCACCCTATTTCATAAAACCCAAATCATCAGAATTATTTAAATAAGAACAAAATTAATTTTTTGTAATTTATTTATTTTTATATAAAGTATATAATTAAATCTTTTTTTACAAAAAGGATCAGGAATTAATAATGCTTCTCGAAATTGTTGAACTTTGTCTTAAAAAATATGGAAATTCTTGTAATTGAGAAAAGAAATGAAACCAAGCTATGCCGAGCTTTAGCGATAGCTTCTTTGAAATATTCGGGCTAATAGCCATACAATTTCGCAATCGACTACAGCGTCCATTATTTCCCCATCCGCCCACCAAAAACACCTTTTAGTTTCTCAAGGCTAGAAATATAGACTTCAGAAACAAACTGATCTAAAAGGTGGAAGAGTTTTCATTGTTGGTGTTCTACATGCTTTTCTTATAGAAGAGAGTCTTGTGGATATTGTTTAATTTTAAACACAAACGACTTGATTTAAATTCGATTACCAAGCGTCAATAGCTTACCCAAACACTGTAAATATTTCTCTCCTGAGCAAATCTCATTAATAGTATTATTTCTTTATTGTAAAATAAAAAGACAGAAAAGCAAGGAATTAAAATATAAAATGATCTCGCTGAAAACACCAATTGGATTCGAATTGTCAAGAAATAGCTAAGGGTAAAGTGTTGATTGTGTAATCACCATTTGAGGCAATTTAGATGTGTTTCCTTTCTTCATCTTCAATATGTTCGTGGTAAACAACAACAATTTCAGAAAGGAATAGGGCCATAACAACAAATTTATCAAGAAGCACCCACTTCTAAAAATTGGGATATATAAATTATTTCCCATCCCGTTTTATAGCCGCTCGGCCATTCACAGGTACTCGGAAATTGAACATTAAAAAAGGAACAACAATTTAAAAGCAAATTAAAAACACGTGCCTGCGTGCCTGGGATTCTCTTCGTCGCACGCTTCAAGTGGCGTTCGGTTGTATGATTGAATGTTGATTGAATGGAAAAAAAATTGCAAAACTTTTTGTTCGATTAAAATTGAAGTATAAAATCCAGCGTGTAAATAATAACAACCCTTTCACCCTTTACGCACAAGTTTCTTCTTTAACATAACGTTGTCACATTCTGAAAAAACACACTTGTCGCATTTCGAGTTCTCGATTTAAGTCGCGACCTCGCAATCTGTTTCTTGAATTTTGAGTTTGAAATAATAAAATTTGGAAAATTCATTCGGACTTGCAGTTCAGGATTTTTTTTGCGGATTGCGTCGTTCGGAATTTGGTGGTTCGGGATATTGTTCCTCAACCAAATAGTTGGTGTTAAAATCTTTAAGTAAATTTATATACTTTTTAAATGAAATATTAAAAATTTTAATAACTGTTATAACTATTGTAAGAGACCATACACCTAAGCCGTATATACCCAAATAAATATCAGGATCAACGCCTTTTTAGCCTCCTCATTTGTAACATCTAACGAAACTTTTATTAGAATGGTATAGAATTTTTTTAAGCTAAAGAAATTAACTTTATCAAACTTTAATAAAAACTCAAAATATCCGAAAATAAACTCTATCTTGTCGTCAAAGTCGCAATTATTTTTAATTAATTAAGATCATGGAAAATGCCACTGACACGCACACACAGCCATACGCATACACACAAAGGACTCATACACGCGAACACACACACATGCAGGCACACCTGGCAAACTCAAATGAACTGGGACCACAAAATTTAAACACCGAAACGATTGACAACTTCCGATCGATAAAGAAAACTGGAGATAGCACGTCACCGAAATCGTACAAAATTGACAGGAGATGACTGTAACTTTTTCCAAGAATAAAATATTACATGTAATTTATTACTTTATGTGCAATTAATAATAAAATTATTTCAAAAATGTCCTCAGAATGTTTATACCCAGAATTGTCAAATGGTAACTTCTGTGGTCAGGTCACCAGATGGGCTTAATTTAAGATTTATCTATCATAACTTTTTTGTCTGTGGTGTCTTTTGACCTTTTTTTAAACAGCACCAAAAATTTCAGAATTGGAAATCTCTTGCTTTTGAAATTTTTGTAGAACTTTTTTACTAAAGCTTCTCGTTCAATATTACGCTCACTTTTCAACTACTATTAATTCCTTTTTGTCAAAAAACTAAACTTTTTGTCAACTACTAACTACTATTAATTCCTTTTTGTCAAAAAACAAATTTCAAAAACGTATTTTTTATATATTTCATACAACGCAAAAATATTATGTAAATAAATTTCTTTGCTTTTTCACTTTTGGTACAAGCTGGAAATTAATTAATTTTGCACATTTCAGGCTTCAGTTAAGAAAAAAAGTAATAAATATTTAAACGAATTTCAAATTTGGGAATATAAAACATTTTTCATTTCGAAATCCTCGACGGTTTTGAAAACGTCATCTCATACCTAACACACAAGTTACGGAAATTGCTTTACAAATTGCAAATTGCTCTTGAACCGTGTGAATGCGTGTGTGTGAACTGCACACTAATGCATACATGGCAAGGTTTGCAGCGGACAGCCAGTAAATGGTAACAAAAACAACGAATCATAAACACATACATGCACGTTTGGCAAACATTGCATACCGAGTATTTACTCTCTTCGATGGCGCAAATGATTAAAGCTGGTTGAAATTAACTGCAATTTCTAGAAATTTCAACTGGATGTAGAAAGATTTTTTTTGGACAAAACAAATTCATCAATTCTAAGTTTCCCGTAACAATTTCTATTTCCTCTTTTGGCATTTTTTTATTGTTATGAGAATATAATACGATACGTCTGATATAGAATATAATTCGATACGATAAAAAAGAGAACACACTTACATTCTGTCTCGCAGACCAAGTATTGCACAGAAGAGAGGCATCTTCCAAGAGGCGTGCCTAGAAGAGAAGATTTAATATAATACTTTTAAAGAATTGTACTCCTAAGTAAATTACTTTTTAGTCAAATAAAAGGAATTGAAAATTTTTTCGTAGGACAAATTTTTGGGAAAGGGATAAGCCATGGACGTTTTGTGTCGACTAAAAATACCCTTTTCAATTAAAAATTTAATGCACTTCCGAACTAAAATAAATGTTGTATTTTTATTTAGATGTATATCAGATTTTTACCGAGCTGATCAGGTTTTCAATGAATAACAAAATCGCTGAGGGAAAACATCGGACACTATCCCTAAAATTTCCTTGAGATAGCTCCCTTTAGCATCTTTTCCTTAGCATCATCCTTCAATTCTAAATTTGATAATCAATTTATGATTAAGTTATAACTTAAATTGTCAATTTATGATGTGGAAATACTCGTATACTCGTATATATATATATATTCAAAACCAGGATCATCTGGGTTGAAACAATCATGGCTTGAGTAAACTTGGTCCATCCACCCGCGTTCAAAATCCCTCTGCATTTAATTGTTTCCTGTCTTATTCGATTGTTCGACGTTCGACAAAATCTGATCTATGACACGCCTACTTCAATGGAAGTAATGAACCTTTATTTTGTGACTACTGGTAGATTGGATTTGAAGCTAAACATTTACATTCGTACTCAGCGCCTAAGATAGAAGTCTGTTTCTCACAACAGGCGTGGTCCACCAATGGCATGGTGGTAAAAGTTTGCAATAACGAAAAAAATCATTTTTCTTAGAGTTATTACTCTAACGAATGAACTTTATGACTCAGAAATGTTTAAGAATGCGGAAAGAGAGCGGGAATTAGCTTCCGCTTGCAAAATTTCATGAAATCATATGAGATCACTACGGCACAGACGAATAATTGTTGGTTGTGCTCCGAGTGAGTCCTGCGGGACGGTGGCCATTATGCGGTTGGGTAAGCCATGGAGGGATTGCTTCGAAATTGTCTAATCTTCGTTGTCAGTCGAACTAAATGATTGTGATGTTACTGCTCTCAAGTCATGATGCAAGCAGTTGCGGCCCCTATGGATGACCTCCCGTACCTCTTTAAAACTGCGTACAATAGATGAGTCCCCCGTCAACCCGAAAGCCCCCGATAAGTAAAACCTTGCGTTCGAAATAACTTTATACTGCTCTGAACATTTTGCTGATGAGGTTTTAATAAAGCTTGCGGCCAAAGATCCCCTCGACGGAGGAGCATGCGTGGGAAAATCGGGTCACTATTATTTTTCCCCGGAACGCACTAGGTTCGTTATACAGAAAAAACATTCTCTACAGAAAATCTTTTATAATGATAGATTCCAACTTTTTCTTTTCATTTATGGGGGAAAATTTGATGGTCCCGAGGGGGTTTCCATTACAGTGTATCATTGAATCATCGTCGCGAAAATAGCATTTTTACATAAAAGGGTCCTTCTAAAAGGAAATACTATGAAAGGCTTAAATAAACGACGTGATCAAAGGCCGCTTATAGTACTTTAAAACAGACTTTACTTTAGTGATTGGAGGATTTACAAAATTTTACCATCTAATTTCTCTAATATCTAAAATTTAGACAACTTATTTGACATTTTGTCTTGGAGATTTCACAACCAAACCTTGTAAAGCATTCTACGTGAATAACTAATTACTTTATATTTCAAGTAAATTTTCGGCAGGAGTATTGACCTCAGTAAAGAATTCTTTTTTATTTCGCCCCAAATTGAAAATCTAAATTTTAGATTATCTTTTTATTTTCTCTCTCTTGCTTGTCTTGTTTTCAATTTTCAGTAGAAGCTCTGAAGGAGTTAAGCCTTTGCGTTGCAGATTGCACCGCAGTATTCTGTGTCCGGGAGGAAAAAAATATAAAGGATAAAGGGAAAACAATTTGCAATTACCGTCGATTTGAAAGCTTGTATAGAATTTTTAATCGGAGATTCGACAATCGGACAGGCAACCATTTTTAAATTGTGTGCAAATAAAAAACGCCATTGGGAGATATTCATGCGCATGGCGGCAGAAGTGGAGGACGCCTTCAATCGAACAAAGAGGACCAAAACTAAAATGTACATACCCTTTTCCTTTCTCGCCTCCCTTCGCAAAGGAAATAAGGAATACTTGAGGGATGGTGACGGAAGATAGGGAGAAAGTGACAAAAATCTCAAATTAAGTGAATGAATATCAGGTGTATCGAAAAAGGACATTAAAAATTATATTAAATTGAATTTGAATTTTTTTGTGAAAATAAAGTCATATCCGGAATATGTAAGCCCTTAATCCTGACTTCCCGTTATAATTTCGAACCAAATAGATATTTTACATATATGTGTGTGTCACGCGCGTGTGTGTGTGTCTGTGTGTGTACGGATTTATTATTCTCGGCCGTTCATGTTCCATTTCCGCTTTCAGTCCGAAATGTTGTATCCGGTATTTTCGTGGATACGATGTTTTAAAATATGGTTTCTTCCAGTCTTTAAATCAATCCACTTATTCTTCATCCTATAAGCATGCTTTCTAATGAATGACAAATTCTTTCTTCTCTCACCCGAAGTTGTCACTTAAAAAAAGACAACTGCAAATATTATAATGAGCGATCAGTGCGTTTCTTCCTAGAGTCACTTATACGTCCCGTCTCATCCATTCCGCTTGCTTTTCAACCGTTTGGAATAACTGTATTTGCCGCGACATCGCCAATTGACGTTTCGGACAGTTGAAAGGTAACTGGAAACGATGAAACGAGAAGTGTGGGTGACTTTTTGAAGAAAGAGACGACTAAGGGATGTGGTGACTCTTGGTACAAGCATAAAAATCTTGTAATATTTGTATTATTGCAAAGAATTGCGGAAAGAACTTCATTCTAAAGCTTTTCAAATCAACTTCACCTGAAAGTGCATTACATGGTCAACCAGTGTTATTAGAGAGTCACCCCTTTCGTATTGTAGACACTTTCTCCTCTAAAAGATCCACCGATTTAAAAAAATTAACATAAAATCTGGATTTTATATTAACCTAATCTTAAGACCTTTAAACCTGGAATTCAGCTACATTACATAGTTCCTTCAATTCGTCTCGTCTTTCCGGTTGCCGGTTCCGGTTCCGGTTGCCATTCAACTGTTTGGTAGTGCCGTAGATGGCGAGATGAGGCGGAACGTTCAAAATTAAGGAATAAGCACACGAATCTTTAGTGCCCTGCCTAAGATGACAGACCATAGTCATGCAAAATACTATTTTTAAGATATTAAATAATTTTCAAATATTTTCCAAATACTTTTTAAATAGAAAAAAATCGCATCTTGATTCTAGATGCGATTTTATAGTTCAGCCGTTATTGGTGGCTGTCAAAACAGTTACTAAAGAAGGTAACGATTTCAAAGTCAATTTTACTAAGATTGGTATTTTCGACTGCAGTCTTCATACTTGGAAATATATCAAATCAAAATTTATCAAGCCGATTACTAATAGGATCACACTCGTTTGCTCGAAAATATTGAACTTATCAAAACTTTATTTTTACTTCTATATAAGAAAAATTAAATCAAACCAATTAATAAACAAAATTAATTAAAAATTATGGTTAAATACCAAATACCAAATTTGTCAAAAGCATGTCTACCTAAATTGATGGCCGCTTGTCATTTGTTTTGGCCAAACCTGGTTAAAAGTAAAGATAAATTTATTAATTAGCCGTCGTCCCGCAGTTTGTGTACGTGCGTGTGTGTGGCTTTGAGTGGATGTGTGTGTGTTTTCTTTTACGCATAAATGAATGTATTTTAATTACAAAACGCTCCGTAATTCCAATTTCAACAGAAATATCTTTACCATCATCTTGACCATTCCTGAATTTGTTTTGAGTTTGAACTTGTTTGTTCGCGTTCGTCGTCAAACATCCTTACGTATGTATGTTTGTATTTATCGTGCTTGAAGGCACAAAAACGACTATCCATAGAAAATTGATATCTTTTATTTAGCATTATCCTATCTCTATAATTATCCTATATCTCCTTCTATAACTAAAAAACCGCCTGCCGTAAAACCATCCGTCGAAAATAATATTCAGTTTTGAACAGCTCATTTGGTTGCAAACAATTAATCGCGCGAATAAATCATAATTTGCACGGATTCAGTGTTCTTGATTGTCTAATCACAAGATTTAAGCAAACCAAAGAGAAAGGGTCAAAACTTTAAATCGTCTGTAAAATTTATCTATTCTAGTAATAAAAATAATTTGAATAGATTATTTAAGAATGATTTACCGATGGATTTGGTAAACAACGCCTCATTTGATCACAGTTTCGATACGTGGGACTATATCTTCCCGGGATACAATTCGAAACGGACATTTTGATTTTGTCCGACGTTGAATACATCGACATAGTTCTACTTCCTATGAAGTCTTCCTCCATCCGAAACGCCCTTGAGGCGTCAAAATTCGTCATGGAGAAAATGTTTTAGCCTTCTATGTTTCTACACACGTTATATATATAAATATCTTTTCTTAAAAATTCCTGCACACGCACACACACACCCAGAACCGACTTTTACACATGCAGGATAAAATTGCATGCGAAAATTTTCATTTTCGAAAACGGCGTATTCGAATGCTTTTTACAAATCGGGTCATTGACTTTGAATTTGATTCGCGGCCAGAAGCACGTAACGCAACGTAACGTAACGTATCGTAACGTATATCTATTTAATGGTTACTTCAATTATGAGCTTTTTTCGCGCTTTTTAATAAATTTCTAGTTTGAGCGTCACAACTGCAATTGATATTTTATTTATTGCATTTTATAATATCTATTTATACGTATATATATATATATATCTATATATACATATATATGTATAAATTATTTGGGTTGCACACACTTATTTTATTGTCGTTTAATCATGTTTTTTTTTATTCAATAACCAAGCTCACTACATACTCTTCATGTAAACGTTAAAAAATGGGTGCTTGAATGATTAAAATTAAATGACTCGGTTCACATTTCAGACGATACAATGATTTGATAAAGAATCCGTTGACGAATATCGGCAAATGCAGTACTCTATAGCACGATGTTTTTATTATTAATAAAAGGCGTAACTTATCGTAAGTACTCCCGTTGAGGTTGATTGGTCATGTTTGTGGCCAAAAGTAAAATTCAACCAATTATTACATAAATTGCACGCAGTAAGTGAAAGGGATGCTCACACAAACGATTACTCTGAGTTATAGACAAACCCATACCAGCCAAATGCCTTTGGAGAGTAACGGTACTTTGTTTTTATTATACCTGATTAACTGCATTTGTTTGCGCATGCTTTAATACGAAAATGAAGAGAAATCCTTTGCGCTAAGAAAGTCAAATTGAATGGAGTCAACTGAATAAATACACTATAGGTCGTCGAATACTAATAGTTTGATTTTCCGAATGAAATAATTGTGCTAGTTTGCTAAATCTAAGGTGAAAACATTATGGCTTAGCAAACAACAAATACAAGGTTTGTTGCTTGAGGAATGTTCAAATGTCGCTTCTCTCGACCCTCGTCTTGAATTCGTCTTCATTGCTTTTTTGCTTGTTACTTTTTTCTGCGCTTCACCAATTCCATAAACCACGCCTACCTAATAAAGGGTGGTTTTCTAATGCTGCAGCGATTCAGTTCAATTTTATACGCTGTCGAAACACAGCCCGAAATTCGGTGATTTTTTTGGAAGTCATAGCGAGCGATTTTCTCATGGATTTTCAGTTTTAATACCGGGAGTCTCCTTTTAATATTCATTCGTTTAGGTGAAACAAACAATTTAAATGTGTCGTAATCCGTTACAGATACAGATTCCTGTGTGTCGTGGATGCTTTGGTTTATTGTGAGAATACTTATGCAGATTGTATAAAAATAAAAAATCGATATTTTTTACTTTGTTTATATCAGAGAAAATCGGATCACATCGAGTTTTATTGATATTTCAGTCAAATGAATAATAATTTTGTCCATGAAGCAATTCCGTGAATTTCTATTCTTTTTTTTTTTTTGTACATCTAATATTGTGACAACCCATAAACAGTATGGGGAGTATGGGGATGAATATATGATAAACATATCTTTAAAATTGATCGAAATGTATCTTAAACAGATCAATTTAATTTTCAAAAAAGGATATGGATTTAACTTGACAAACATTACAATCCTAGGCTCCCAATTCTCGAAGTAATCTATTAAATTCATGATGTAAAATATATAAAACTATAACTAACTTTTCCGCAAACATTTTATTAAAAAAACAAACAGTACTTTCTGTTTAATAATTTATTAATCAATAATTAAAAGAAGAGGAGAAATTAACTATAAACACATGGTTTTATTATTTCCTTTTTTTAATTTCATATTAATTCATGCAGGAAACGAAAGAAAATAATTTTGAATTACAACCCACTAAAAACATCTCTAAAATCGAAAGTAACCC
The DNA here is from genome assembly GCA_963966595.1 of Physocephala rufipes. NCBI lineage: Eukaryota > Metazoa > Arthropoda > Insecta > Diptera > Conopidae > Physocephala > Physocephala rufipes. Next base: position 40,166,772 of record OZ016504.1, read on the forward strand.
GGTATTGTCATAGAATGTATTTAGTTCAAGAACGCTTAATAGCAGAGGATTGTCTTCTCGTGTCAGATCTTTTTTCTAAGCATTGGAATATTCAACAAATAAGAACGCTTACTTCGGCCCGCCGGAAACTTATCACCCTACACTTGTAATATAACCTTATGGTTCGATCTTGATGCTAATAATAAGTTGACGGGGCGCGCTTCTTTACTAAATACTACTAAATAATACCAAACAGTGTTTAGTAAACAGTAAACCATACTTTGAGATTTAATTATTATTCTTTAATTTAGATCAACAAACTCATCCACAACACATACGTTATCAAGCAAGTTGACACATAACGTTGTTGAAAGATGAGATGTCAAAGCACTCTACTATTCACAGTCCACACCTACATACCTCAAAGAATCCCAGCTAGGAAATGTATATAGAAACTGAGAGATTGGTCTTTAAAAGCTGATTTTGCATAATAGTTGGGCGGATCTTGTTAAACTTATGAAACATATTTTGTTTGTTTCTTTCGTTTAGTTAAAGAATGGAATATCACATTAATCTGTTAATTAAGTATGACGTAATATATCGTCATATAATAACTACTAATTCAATGGAAATTATGATATTTTTCTCATGAAAATTTCTCATGAACTTATTAAATTTCTTTCAGTTCTCAACCAAGTGCCTACTGGTCCCATTTACCCCATTTCCAATCTCATAGATAGTCTACAATGGCAATGAATATTCTTTCCTAAATTTCATGTCGCTATTTTCCTTATTTCGACTGGAATCGTGATTTCCAGACAGATACAGACATAGACAGACAGGCCGACAGACATTTAGGTAAACAGACAGACAGAGAGACATATAGACAGGCAGACAAATAGACAGACAAGCAGATAGACAAACATACAGACAGACAAACATACAGACAGACAAACATACAGAAAGACAAACACAGACAAACATACAGACAGACAGACAGATAGACAGACATACAGCCTAGCAGACGGAGAAACAGGCAGACCGGCAGACGGATATGGCTGAATCGACTTTAATTTTCTATACCTAACACGTCTCCTTTCATATGATACAAATGGAAGAAATAAGTGAATATACCCTTCGGGTGTAGGCAATGTGGATATAACGTGATCGAAAACGTTAGTACATCGCGAACCCAACTATTTCGAAGAATGAGAAAGTGTGTTGGAAACCAATTTCATAAAGGAAGAAACGAGTACTCTCGAAGTTAAATGTTTGTGTCACAAAGACACAAAAATGATTGTTCTTCATAATTATAAGCAATATGACCACCGATACCATTTAGAATTTGAGAACTGAAAAAATGTAATGAGTTCATGAGAAAAATATTATAATTTCCATTGAAATAGAAGTTACAATTAAACGAAATATTTCGTCATACCTGATTAACAGATTAATGATATTCCATTGTTTAACTAAACGAAAGAAACGAACAAAATATGTTTCACAAGTTTAGCAAAATTTATAATTAATTTAAATAACTTATTCCTTACATGATAAAACTAAGAATAAGAGAAGTTCTCTAAGTTTATACCCCAACGCATGGATTAAAAATAACTTGATAGGAAAAAGAAATATAATAATCCAATTTCAAAAAAAGGATTTTGTGATTATGGGAATGAAATTATGAAAGAAATATTTGTCATGAACAAATGAAAAGGATTTTGTGATTATGGGAATGAAATTATGAAAGAAATATTTGTCATGAACAAATGAAAAGGATTTTGTGATTATGGGAATGAAATTATGAAAGAAATATTTAAACAGTCTCGAAACAAAATTACTTTCAAAAAATTTCCTAAATCGAGCAGGTGCCGTAAGGAAGTGAAGTGAAGTCATCTTACGGAAACCGAGTCTTATTGGAGTAAACTAAATAAGTTAAAGTAATCTTTAGAGATATGGTTCGGATTTCTTTCGATTTTCTCGTCAATATTTTTCTGTTATTGAATTTAAATTCATTTCATTTTAGTAAAAAGAAAATAATCATATTTTTTCAATGAAGGAAATAAATCGGAGACAAATATCCATAAACCAAGGCTCTAAAATGACCATGACTACAACCCCAGAGCTCGAGCTAAATGTCGGACAATTTGTTGGTTTGGATCAACAGGTTCCATTAAAAAAAACTTAATTATTTTGGATTTTAAAAAATATATATACTCGTACATACATTTTCCTTTAAAATAAAATATTTTTTATTTATGCAAAAAATATCGAAGTTTGAATTATTTTAGCTACACAAATATTAATAAAAGCATTCATATTAAACTGCGATACATCTACATATGCACGCAATATGAGAATTGAATTTTTAAATAATATTTAATAATAATTAATTAATTAATTTTCATCATAAAGAGGTGTAGCATCTCCTAAATTAGTTCCTCTATTCCCTAAATAGGGCGATATGCTGTTATCCGGATTGTTACCAATATTCACATTTCTTTGTAAATCGGATGAACGACCAGATCTGCGGGAATAATCTATTTTTTGTGTCATATAATTATTATTGTTATTAATGCTGTCGAAGGAACAATTTGGAATTGGCTGTTTGTTAAGTAATCCTGGCGCAAAAGTATTCCTTCTAGCCCAAGACTCTGAAGCCATTTGCCATTCACTGCTTTCGTTTTGAGCTATGAGATATGATCGTGAATGCCCTAACTGAGTGTGATCGGGATCAGTTCTTCCACGCATTCCCATATCTTTGATTTGCTTAGATGATGAAATTGAAGGTCGCGCAAAATGTGAGTTCGAGGAAGAAGAGCCTGGACTCGGCGCGTTAACTGCAAAGTTCCGTGGAGTCTGTGAAGAATGCGGAGTACCACCGTAAGGCGTCATAAATGGAGTTTGACTGCTTGGACTATAGGGCGTATTAACATAGCCTCCCTGATAACCAGGAGTACTAGGATAATGAGACGGTGGACTAGAAGCGGATCGCATATCAGATTGTGCATAACTACTCTTTCCTCCATAATCTGATCCGTGTCTAGACATTTCAAGGGCCCTGGTGTTCGGTGAAATTTGTTGATTTGAAATCGGAGTCGTTGCAACCACTGGATCCGAATAGTGATCCTTGAACCATTTTAAGAACGAATTTAAAGATTCAAAAATATGTCCTCGAAAGCGAAAGCCTTCAGGAACAACGGTCACATACTCGTGTCGGAATTTTGTTTTCGGTAAATAAGAAAGTAAAAATTTTCCTGGATAATTTTTTGAAGCCGAGATAAAGTAATGAATCTTTTTTGGATCCTTTGCTTTTTCTTCCTTCAATATTTCCTCCATTTTATCTTTTAAGCCTCCACCAGCTTCTCTATAATATTTATAACTTAATAATTCTCTGGCACATGCCGCCATAGGATTCACATGACGAGCAATAATTTCATCTAAATCCTCAAATTCATCATTTCCAATCCACAAACTCTGCCCTAAACTGAAAGCATTCTCCTTCCCTTCTTCTCGTACATCAATATGCTGATATATGTCTGATGTTACTTTCCACGTCACCGTTAAATGATCGGAACCTTTACTGGATGGACGCACAATGACTTCTCCCTGGTCCATTTTTTCCATGATTGCTAATACTTCCGCATAAGATTTATTATGGAATGACGGATGAATAATAATGCGTTTAACATACTGCTGTTTTGCTCGATTCTGTTTATGGGCAGCCTCTGCACGTTCATCATTTTCTTCAGCGGAATAATCATAAAATGGGTCTTTTCGAGGGCGCCATTCGTGATTCTTGTCCAACAGATCAGAACTTTTCGAGGAGCAGTCAACGGAAAAGCGATCTACATCGATTTTAATGATTCTCACATGAATAGCCTGACCAATTTGAACACGATCTTCAGGATTTTTAACATGCTTATCAGATAATTTTGTTATATGAATAAAGCCAGTTAGCCCATTATCCAATCGTATTCTAATGCCTATTGCTTGTCCCGGGCATGCCCCAGCATCAAAATGATTCCACACTTCCGATAATTCAGGAAAATCGTCCTTTAAACAGAATGGACACTGCCAATGACCAGTTTCATCATTCCTAACTGGATTGGCTTGATCAAGTTGTTCACCTTGAGGCTTTCGATGGGATATACCCGTAACCGTTGCCAACAGCATTTTACCAACGTAAAAAGTCTCTGGTGTTTCCTTAGTTAGCATATCGAACAATTCCTCTGCGCTTGGTGATCTGTATGGTGTCCTCATATCTTTATATAGAGAATTCAGTTCGGTTCGAATATCATAGAGGGTTATACTCTTGTTGCCAAATCCTTGTCTTTCAAGTTCGACTGCGAAAGCATCTAGATCGAGATCTTTTAAACGTTCGGGAGATTCTAAAATTTCTTCCAAGGCTCCGGCGGGATTTGTTTCCTCATCATCGTATTCCATAGCATCGATAGCCATTTTTCGTGCCCATTCGTAAGTTTCCGGGTGCACGCGAGATCCATCTAAAACTTCAACGTATGCTTCCGTACTATCACCCAAAGAGGTAGTATCGATTTTAATAAATCCTGAACAGTTTATAAATACTTTAGGACCCAAATGACACAGTGTAACCAATTGCGTCCTATTTTCTAACCTCTGGTTAGACTGTTTCAAAATTTTTATGAGAGCTTGTCCCTTTCTCGGTCCTAAACCACAAACGAATTGAACTAAATTCAAAGTTTGGCTATTTTGTATTGCTAAATTAATGTCGAGCCCAACTTCATTCGTTTGATTGATAAATTCTATATACAAGCTTTCCAATAGCTTCTCCCTGGCAAGATGTTCTTGTAGGGGATGATATCTAAGGCAAAGAATTTCTTCATCTGGCCCGCATAACTGAGAATATTCCACCAATGGATCCTGCATTCTTCTTGCTAAAGAAATAGCTTGTTTTAAAATAAGTGGATATTCTTTGAAATCTGAAGATCCTTTTTTAGAATTTGCATATATTTTAGATAATTCGTTGTCTATTATTTCAACAGCAATCGGAGGAAATTGCTCTTCATCTACAATTTCTCTTATAATTTCTTCAACATCATGTTTAATCATTTGAGCTTCTCTTGATTCGCCACCAATTGATATCACGTGGGGCTTTTTATTCTGTATGAAACTTTTTAAAAGTTTCAGATTTGATGCTTTTAAACACTTCTCGTCTTGATGGTATGAATTTTTCCGTTTTAAAAGATGAGGCAATCGCACATAATCGAGTACATCGCCCTCATTTGATGTAACAACACAAAATGCAGCTTGTGTAAAATCTGGAATATAGGCTATAGCCATGGATCTTATTCCTTTCCATGAGCCCCAACCATCAGAAGTATATTCTTCCGGGAAATTCGGTTTATATGGCGCGACTTTAATGCAATTACGAAGTTTTTGGCAACATGTTTTCATAATAAAATCCTTCGCTTCTGTTATCAAAATTGATTTCAATTCTTTTGCCAGATCTGGTATCACCATTTTTTCAACAGCTAATTCAACACATTCGGCACGAAGCGAATTCCATTCTTGAACATTTTTTGAAAATTCATCACGTTGGTAAAGTTGTTTCATTTCATCTAAATAAGAGGATGATGTGTTTCCTTCAATTTGATCTAGAATCGATAGATTCAGGAGCCGATCCTCCTCAGCTATTATTAATTTTAAGAACTGTTCTCCAATAAAATCACGCACAGGCTTATTTTTAAGATATTTCATTGCATAACAACAATGATTTTCATCAATTTCTTTCCATCCCTTTTTCGTTGCTTTCACATTAATTTTCGCTCTATCGAAATATACTTCACGTAAACATTTCCGTAATAAAGGCTCTCTTGATAGTTGCCGAGCTACAACAAATTTCACTGCATGAATAACTTCTTCTACCGTTGGAAATTTCGGAGATAAATATTGTTTTGCCATTTCAGTCGGACTAATCGATACTTGGTCAACTTCATGCCTTTGGTAACTATCTCTCAGGTTCTCGGCATAATGTTGCGGAGAAAGCCCGAAAGCATTTGCAAATCCACACAAACCTGCCTTACGACACATCGCATACGGTCCTGAACTTCTTGCTTGTTTCAATTGCTCCTCCGGCCTATCAGCATCATCGTCCTCAACTAAATTAACAGAATCGTTTTCTTCATCATCCTCTCCAGCAGTTGATTTTTTTCTTTGCACAGCAGCCTCCTTTTCTTTCCTTCTGATTTCCTTTTGCATATTAGGAATTTCCTGAGAGTAATGTAAGAGGAAGAACATGTGAAAATCCTTAAGTTCTTCTACTGTTTCAACTTCACGGAGCCTATCAATATCTTCATCTTTAAGAATTCTCATATCTTCTGGCAATGGGGCATCCTTATCTTTTATCAATGTATTCAATTGATGATCCTGCATTTTTTCAAATAATGAAATTAGTTTGCTTTTCCTTTCTATAAGTTGACACCATTCTTCGTCAAAGTAATAAATTTTCCAGAGATCCTCAAGACATAGCTCTGGATGAATGTATTCCTTTCTATAAAAAGCAATAAAGGGTACTTCCAACTGCTGATTTCGTATAAACTCTAAAACTTGCTTAATTTTTCCAACCGTACTCGGCGGTTTTTTTTCTTTTTGAGAGAAACAATCACCTTCTGGAGGTTGTGAAACTGTTGCTTTACAAAATGCATACTTATAAATCCATTCAGATTCATCGTCTAATTCATGCGATCCTTCAGGAATTTGCGTCACAGGAGTAGGACGGAGCTGCATCCGTTCCGGGATGTCAGTTTTTCGTATCTCA
>OZ016504.1:40175740-40200740 GCA_963966595.1 Physocephala rufipes
ATATATATATATATATATATATATATATATATATATATATATATATATATATATATATATATATATATATATATATATATATATATATATATATATATATATATATATATATATATATATATATATATATATATATATATATATATATATATATATATATATATATATATATATATATATATATATATATATATATATATATATATATATATATATATATATATATATATATATATATATATATATATATATATATATATATATATATATATATATATATATATATATATATATATATATATATATATATATATATATATATATATATATATATATATATATATATATATATATATATATATATATATATATATATATATATATATATATATATATATATATATATATATATATATATATATATATATATATATATATATATATATATATATATATATATATATATATATATATATATATATATATATATATATATATATATATATATATATATATATATATATATATATATATATATATATATATATATATATATATATATATATATATATATATATATATATATATATATATATATATATATATATATATATATATATATATATATATATATATATATATATATATATATATATATATATATATATATATATATATATATATATATATATATATATATATATATATATATATATATATATATATATATATATATATATATATATATATATATATATATATATATATATATATATATATATATATATATATATATATATATATATATATATATATATATATATATATATATATATATATATATATATATATATATATATATATATATATATATATATATATATATATATATATATATATATATATATATATATATATATATATATATATATATATATATATATATATATATATATATATATATATATATATATATATATATATATATATATATATATATATATATATATATATATATATATATATATATATATATATATATATATATATATATATATATATATATATATATATATATATATATATATATATATATATATATATATATATATATATATATATATATATATATATATATATATATATATATATATATATATATATATATATATATATATATATATATATATATATATATATATATATATATATATATATATATATATATATATATATATATATATATATATATATATATATATATATATATATATATATATATATATATATATATATATATATATATATATATATATATATATATATATATATATATATATATATATATATATATATATATATATATATATATATATATATATATATATATATATATATATATATATATATATATATATATATATATATATATATATATATATATATATATATATATATATATATATATATATATATATATATATATATATATATATATATATATATATATATATATATATATATATATATATATATATATATATATATATATATATATATATATATATATATATATATATATATATATATATATATATATATATATATATATATATATATATATATATATATATATATATATATATATATATATATATATATATATATATATATATATATATATATATATATATATATATATATATATATATATATATATATATATTAAAAATCCACCTTACATCTGTATCTTCAAATAATTGCTCTGCGATTGCTTCTCTGACTAATCCTTCATCGACATGATCTTCACCGTCGCTTTCTTCGTCCTGTATCCGACGAAGACGTTTGAACCGCTTCTACAATTGACAAAATGTATTTAGAAAGAACTTAATGTTATTTTCTGATTAAGCATTTTAATTTCATTTACCCGTCTTTCGACTTTCACTCCTAAATTTTCTTCTATTAAATCATAATCATCATCTTCTAAGCGATCATCCAACTCATCGTCATCATGGTGTTTCTTCCTTTTTTTTGAATTTTTTGAGTCATCGGAGTCCTCACCATCACTTGGTTCCTCCTCAATAGGATTATCATCAATTAGATCTTTTAATTCCTCGCGTAATCTTTCATCGTCGTCTATGAAATAACAAATAACAATTATAGTGAATGTGCTACGAATAAAACAAGAAAATAATAGAAACATAATAAATCTCCGAAAGTTCTAAACTATTTCAACGCTTGCAATGTTTACACACACTAGTTTACGAGATACATTCCTTTATGCGGGTCATATTTAAGAATTATAACTTCCTTAGATTTGCCGAAAGGTGATTTTAGTAACTCTTTTAAAAAGAAACTCATTACTTTTCTAATTCCTAATCATTTTTTGTTTTTGCATTAGTCATATAGCTCCCTATAAACCCCCTCATAACCCTTTCAAAACAATCGACGAACCAAAACAAGTTTCTGACAAAAAGTAACACAAGGTTCTTAAAATCGACGTTATGAAAACGTTGCAATTTTCATAATTCACGGCCCAATTAGTTATCTCTCCCAATCTTTTACACTAGATTACGGATTAGTTACGGTGAGGTTCAAGCAGTGTAATCTTAAAGCAGAGAATAGTCTTCTTACTGTTTCCTTAGTATAAAATACATTATTTACAAACTACTTACCTTCTTCTTCATCGTCACTGCTGTCAGCCATTGCCCTCTTTTTCTTTCTTTTTTCAGACACATCCAAATTGGATCCTTCCTCCTATTCAATATATATGAGTACGGGCCAAAAATTATCTTTTCTTATTTACCTCTGAATCTTCCTCAGCTTCAGAATCCAAAAAGTCTGCCATGTTTGGATTTTAGATAAAACTACTTCCTTTCTTTCTTTAGTTAAATTAGTAGTACTAAATCCGCAAATGGATTAATAAAAAGTCACTTAAATCATATAACTAATACGAGGAAGAGTCAGCCCACTTTCGAAAATGAAAATTAGTAAACAGTGTTCTACTATGTATCTATACTTTCAAAGGTAAAACCATATTGGGAGTAAAATTGACAATTTTTCACCTCGTTTGCGTTAAACATCAGTATGGATATTTTCGTTATGTCCACACATCAAACATCGACATTATCGTCAAAACAGTCTTCACAATGACATCTTATTTTTTTTGTAAAAGTGAACCAGAGATGATACATAGCAGTGATAAAGAGATAGGACACTCGTTGCTGTAAACTATAAATTCGCTATAATGGCCATTTATAATAGTTTGTTGAATTCACGGATACCATATGTGAGAACTCGTCCGCTGTTGTTCTTGTTTACTGTGCGTTTGCTAACAACTATAACGTCATATTTGTCATCGAGCGGGCTGAAACGTTTTAACCAACTTCTATTTCCATGCAATTTCAACAAATGTAAACAATAGTGGTAGGTCTTCTTTTAAGAAAATTAGTAGGAAGCTACGGCGATGGACGATCCCCAAAACATTACGAAATATATAATTCTTAAAATCATAAAGGAAATTACAGATATGTATAATTGATTTTTAACATCAAGGCACCACCAAATTTATTACGATAAAATATAATTACCCGAGCCAATTAATTTGTAGTTAGGCATCTCATTTATTATAATGAAATAAATGCTAACTATATTAATTTTTGATTTTGTCTACTGAATCCTAATATTTTATTTATCAAATGATTAAAAAATGTTCTATCGCTTTTCGCGTAGAACCTCTTAGAATCTATACCAGCTACAAATTTCCAGTGAAGCGTACCAATTTCCTAAGAACTTTTACACCTTTGTAAAGGTATGCCAATGATGCGCATGGATTAGTGCGAGTATCCTATCTCTATATCTCTGATACAAAGATCCCTGTAGCTTTTATTAACGCCAATTAATGCATATATCGGCAAATCAACAGCCTGCAAGACTACGAATATTTTTACATCAAAAATTCTGAAAATTTAACTCTTTTGCAGTTGAAAAAATAGACGCAAAATAAACACATCATAGGCAGAATATAGAACACCTTTATCGCCAACGATATCAGGTGAAATACAATTTTTTAGTCAAATATAACAGGCTAAAACATAGGAGAAATAACAGGATAAACAATGTAGTAAAAGTATAATTTTAATTGCAATAGAATAATTTAAAAAAGACATTTTTATATCTTTAATATAAAATTATGAATATAATAAAATACTATCATATTCGACTATTACTTCATAGGAATATAGTGTTCACAAAAAGGCTACAATTCTTCCACATTCTTCCAAAAACCACCACATCTGCAAGTTGTCCAACGAGCGCACCAAGCTCTTACGATAGGAGTTTTAGACGAGGAGTTACTTTCATTAAAAAATCCGCATCGCAGGCACTCTTTCAATTGCTTTGGAGTTCTTCCTAGAACGACATTGCAAACGCCATCTTTTTTAACACTAGGATAAATAACTTTTTCTACAGGAATTTCTTGCAGATCCCCAATAGGTTCCACTAATGTCCTGAAATTTAACGGTAACTTATTCGGTCCTAAATTTTGGGTATTTATCAGTGTTCTGTTATTAAAAATTTGGCAACCGCACACAAGTACTTGCGTTGAAAGAATAACACACTCATCAAGGAGCATTTCGTCTGGTTCATTTGGATTTTGAGCGAGTCGTGATAATAAACGGAAAAGGATACCAAGGACATCAATACTTTCAATTGATTTTGTGTATACTGGTAGACACTGAGCATTTAAAAGACCCCATATTCGAATCATAGCCAATAATTCGCGTATATTATTAAGCGCTACTGAATCCTTGCTTAGTTCATAGCACTGCTTTTTGCAGAATTTTTTTTTAATGACATCCTCTGGAAGTTTATTAAGAATATTGAACGCCAAATCCGCGACCCATTGAATCAATTGTTGCAAACTTTGTAATGTCAAAGGCTCGACAGTAAAGTCTTTTGCATCTAAATTAAATAAGACTTTATCAACATCGGGTATTCCATCAGATAGAACTATTGATAGATTGTCAACAGGTCCTTTATCATGACAAACTAAATCAGACGGTCTTAGAAGACTCTTAAATGCAATCGATATTGAATGCAGTATTATCAAATTGTCAAAATCATTTTGTTTGGAATGCATCCGGCACATATTACTCTTTAGTGCTAAGAAATTTGAATAATAGTATTGGCGAACAAATGGCGGCTGACGCATAAAATTATCTGACAGTTTTTCAATCAGTATTTCTAAACTATTCATTTGAAACAGTAATATATCAGTAGCATCCAGACCAGTTATTACGCAATATTCCAGCAGAGAAACTTGCAATGACAATATTTCATTAGTTTTCATATCAATATAACGATTGCATACTTGTACTGCATTTATATCCCCGGTATTACATAGTAGTATTAGAATATGATTCATTGCGGTAATATCGAATGTTATATATGATATATTTTGCTTCTCATCAAAATACTTCGCCAAGCTAATGCTTCCAATTTTTTTCAAACCAGTTTCTAAAATATGTATAGAGTTATCTTCTAGAAGTAGATATATATAACGATTATCGAAGAGATTTTTAGATAGGCAAATGTCAACTTGTGGAACCGATACATGATATCTGGCTACGTGTTCCCAATATTCACATTGCAGTACATCTACTTTGTTCTTTTGTAGAAATTTATGAACAGGCTTATTGCTTGATATTAGATTCCATTGCTCTATAATGCTGCTATAACTATTATTGTATGATATTAAAATTATATCGTCATTATCAATGACGTACCACTGAATGTGCGTTATTTTGAAGTTATCTTGCCTCTGGAATCCCCCAGATAAAAAGATTGCCGGAAGCGATTTTTTATTTATAATTAAATTTCCATTATTGAATAAATTCAGTTTGACATCGAAACAGTTCAATATCTTCTCCTGTCTACCATATGTCGCTATTCTAAAATTTCCATTATTGCCAGCTATTGTGGAGCGTTCAATATAATTTCTCACTAAGCCCAAACTTTGTACTGTTGCTTTCAGTTCTATCTTTGCATCACTCGATGCATCCTTCTTTGGGAGCTTCTGATGGTTAGGAGACGGTATGAAGAATGCACAAATCAAGCCGGAAGATGTTAACATAACACATCCTTCGGCAGAAACCTTTCCAAATTTGTACAATGACGCCGAACTCTTTACTTTTTCAAATTTTTCAGCATAAATTGGACTATCTCGCTTGAACGTATTAAAATATAATTTTTTTCCATTATTAAAGAATTTGCAATTGATTATTATCTCGCTGTTTAAATTCACTTCGTAGGCAAGCCTCCAAGAATTTAATGTGTGATCCTTACATCTCCAAAGCCTCACACAACCTCCTTCAACAATTAACAACAATTCTCCAGTTGTATTCCATTCTAAAGTCTGAATAGCGTTATTTGTTTTATAGATCTCATATATGTTCCACGGACTTAATAGATCGCACACAAACACTCGATTTTTAAAGGAAAAATTTGTTGGACAATCGATATCAGTATTTGTGTAAAAAGCTATTGTATTTTTTGTGGAAATTTTACACTTAGAGAGTTTATTGTAAATAGGTATACTATTTATATTCTCACTATTTTTTACTCGAAATAGTAAATCCATCACTCAAATTTTGTCCATCGCCAGGAACGTAAACAATGGACTCCACTCGGTTTTAGGTTAAATATTTCATTTCACTTCACCTTTCAAGTATTCGATATTTAACACCATAATTTGTTCGATAACTAGCATGGCATTCACCAACTCTAACGAGTAAATTGATGCGCCATGCGTTGCGTTGTTATTTCTTAGCATGCGCTAAATCTAAATATAAAGAATTAATTTTGTACGAAATAATGTGGATATATCTCTTCTTACCCATTTTTACAAAATTAAAAATTCAACTGCTTTTACAAGTCCAATTAATTTTATTTTCATGTTGTTATCACAAGCAGGGAAGTAATATTTTAAAAGAAATCTTTAGTCTACTTGATGTATTGTTTTCCATCAACATTTGGGTTACTCATATCCAAGAATTAAAAACTAAAAATAACATTCAGCAATTCTATGAGCTCTAGTTTCCTCGTCATCAGAGGTAACTGTCTCTGTTCTCTAACTTGTCTCTGCTCGTCATTCAGTAGCGCAGGAAAACATTAGGGTGCGGTCGTTGCTCTATTCTTCCTATTTCCAATAGTACAATTCACAATTTATATAAAACACTTACTCAAGATTGCTTCCATGCAAAGGAATTTAATTGTGAACCTTAAAAATAAATCCTTTTTAAGGCTTCTTATTATAATTCATGCCAGAATAAAAGATTTGTGAAAACCTTTTCGTTTGTGCGCTGCATTTGCGATTATACCTTTATTTCTATAGGCCATTAAGGTCAGGGATGGGTAACATTTAATTTTGCCAAAAGAGCGTGACCTATCTCGTTTACTGTTGTCAACTTTATATAGGTTTAAATGGGTTTAATGCTAGAAACGAAAAGAATATTCGTCTATTTCGGTCGTGTCAATATATCAGGAGAGCACAGCCTGTTATGAGAAAATTGAGAAAAAGTAAAATATGATGCCTCTGTCGGCGTTATTGGATAAAATGCGATTCTTATTTTTTTCATCTTATTTTTGTCGTGGTCACTTGTCTTGTTCTTCTTTTTCACTGGAATTAAAATCGCACATATGGCGTTTATCGAGTGCCGAAATTTGACTCATCGCCGCGGCCTAAATCGCGAGATTGTCAATCTGGTTCCGGCATAATACTGCATAATGCAATATATTAAATCTAATAAGGAAATTAATCCATCCACCTTATTGTAAAAATAATTTTTGCCTCTATTAAGTACTAAACGTATGTCTTTCTCTGCATGTAATCAGTCTGTTATGTAATAAATCATCTAATTCCAATTCTAAAATAAATAAAATAAAATTTTGTAACAATTCTATTAAAAAAATCGTATCAAAGGACGAATAAAGAAATAATGAAGATAACAAATCAACAAAGCCAATTTGTCTATAAATTGAACATAGCAAGGGATGGCGGAAAATCGTTCTAAATATATCATACGGATTTTCTTTCCATATCTTTTTATGTCTATTATTATTATTTGCAGTTTTCTCTTGTTATTATTAAACGCATGTTGACCATAATAAAATTACATTTGGATTATAACAAAAATTATTTATAGCATGTACTAAACTAAATGAAACAAAACTTAATAGAGAAAATAAAATTTTGTTTTTATTATTTTAAAAGACTAATATTTTAAATATGTTTAGAGCATTAATAATTATAAGGACCACACTGTGAGCTATAATACGGTCCAGAGTATATTTGGGGCTGCACATAATTGGCGTACGGTGGATAAGCCTGTTGTTTTTGCGAGTAAACTATAAATAAATTAAGTAATTTAAGAAACCGAAACTAAAAATTTTCGAAAACTAAACTACCAGGCATTAGGTATTGCAAATTTAATTGTTCCTCCTTTTCTCGTTCCCCTTTAAGACAAATTGCGGCACCTGACAATAAAATAGCAGCCACCAAACAGGTGGCAATACCGCACCATGCAATAACGTAAGACCAATCATAGGTAAGTTTTGTGTTATCTTTAAGAACCTACAAAAAGGATAAAGATTAATTTGTTTTGCTTAAAATTTTGTCACTCAGGATAAATTTCGTTGTTATTAATAACAGTTTTATCATGTTTTGCTTTAGGCTTACCGAGTCCCACTGTTGATAATAATCCTCTCCAACAATTTTTTCTCTTTCAAAAAACTCCATAGTGTGCCACACACCCATAGATCCAGCAGACAATAAACACGCGGCTAACAGTAGTATAGATGTAGCCGTAATAGCACCAGGCGATCTCTTCCAACAACCAGAAATACCAGTCCAAAATGCGCAAAAAATTGTTAGGAAGCTACAATTACAAAATAAAATTTAAAGTTTTAGTGCATAAAATGATATATAGCGAGCCCAGTGGGTCACTCTAGATTAAAAATATTAATAATAAAATTTATTAAATATTAATATTTAATTTCTAAACTGTTCACACGTACCCTAAGATAAACAGAACAACACACGTTCGCGCCAAATGAAGCCTCGTCAAATTATCATCATTGGAATCTTTATCTTCTCGAATTTGGGGAAAGTAGTCGATATTTAAGCAATGCGTTTCCAGAGGGGACAAATACGTCGGTACTAAAAAGATAACAAAACTAAAAATTATAAAACGTACACTACGTCGGATATTTTTAAGTATTATTCAAGATTTAATTTATCTAGTCAATAATATTCAACATGTTAAAATTCTCCCTATAGGGATTATCCCAAATTTCAACACTGGTAAGTTTTTAAGTTATGCAGGAGGTGAACAGCAACAACTTTATATTCACCTAATATTCTAAAAATTTTGAGAAAACCTAATATTCTAAAAACAAATAATGGTCAGATGCTAAAACTTTTCCGAACTAAATCTGCGTACTAAGTTAGAACGAAGTCAGAATGTGTAATCAACGATCAATTCACATTTTACATGATTAGCTATAAATAAATTTAATTGTAAGTTTTACCTGAACTAATTGGTGGGCGTTCTTTAGGGTAGCATATCCGAAACAAACCTCTCGTTCTGGTGTAGTAGAAATATTTATTATTTATATCGTTTAATAAATATTCCGAAGGCGGATGCTGCGCTGCAAATGCCTAAATTTAAAAAGATGAAACATTTATTATTTAAATATTGCACAATATATTGAGTAATTCATATAAATTTTTCTTCAAGATTAATTATTAGTTTAATTAAACATCTAAAAGTGGCAGTAAATATGGAGATGTAATACTTAATGCCTCCATTAGGTTTTCAAGAATTTAAAAGAGAACCCGTAGAAAGACCCCACTGGAACAAACCTATTCGAAACCTATTCGAAGAATAAACAAAATTCTAAAGCACGAACTCTCGCGGAGAGTAGCAGAAATCGCAAGAGGAAGACAACATCAAATGCGTATAAAAACACCTGTCAATTGAACGATATTGATTAATTGATTCAATTTATTACATATTGGTGACAATAAAAACTTAAATATAAACACTGAACTAATACATCGACGTGTAATTGTAGTCCATGGTTTCTTAAAATCCATCTTTTGGCAACACGCCGCAAATTACCAATCATTAATTAATTGCTCATTATTGGGTTTGACGAAAAGCACTCATTCGAAATGAACTCAAAACCAGTTTTTCCCAATATAAACTGATTTCCCTGTGTACAAATATGATACAAGAGTGTGTGCGTGACTATGTGTGAATGAAATATTTATATGAACGTCGCAAACAGGAAAATTCTTCAAGACGCACATAAATATATTCAGGTGCACACCTTTTTAAAATGTATTTTAAAAATTCCAAATATTTGTTTATTATTTTATTTTATGAGATAAATTGTTTCTAAAATAGTATTTAATAAATCATCTCAATAAATCACTAATTGCCAAACTATAACAGCAAGATAATAATAGCCCATCGTCAAATTATGATAATAAGATTCTAATGAAATAATATCCCGGATTTGACGTATTCGCCAGGGGCCATTATGATTTGACCCCAAGGATATCTTCGTCGAAAAAATAAAATGGATTTTTCAGGAATTAATAATTTAAAAATTATTACTTTTTTCAAACTCTAAAATAGGTGTGGTCGATTTATCGTAATGTGCGGATTAAGCGGATTAGATTAAGCAGATAGATTTTAAATAAATTCATGATATTTATATAGGCAAATAATTTATAAAGGATGTGATCCTTCGAGTGCAGTTTTAATTGTAATTTGAAATTAATTGCGGTTATTTAAAATAGAAAGTTTACTTTTTACCAACCTAACAGACACCAGTTAGCTTGACAGGCTAATTTTATATTAGGGGAAACACAAATATGCCGATATATGTATATATGTATGTATGATATGCATGCATGTTTGTAGGTCTCTACATAAGTTATTATGTATGAAGATTCACATGTTACGGTCAAGTGTACGTCTAAAACAAAAAAATTGATACTCTAAAACTTTATATAAAATACTAATTGATGTACCCCTAACAAATATTACCTGATTATTATTTCTTTGGACTTCATAGAGGAGCCAATTATCGGTGGAGAAAGCTATAGCCAGCAACGCTGTTGAGACAATTGCAGATACCGTGGCAAAGGAAAGTGTTACAGCGGAACAGGGCATATCTTCTTCGTTTCTTTTTTCTATTTATTTAAAATTGTTGACTTGTGGAAGTTTAAAACAGGTGCGGAATTTTTAAAAGGTAATTTTTTTGTATATTTTTTTAAAATTTAGTTAACATTAAGAATTCATTAAAAAGTATATAAATATTCACAAGTATTTCACCGATTATATATTTTATTTCATTACTTTGCCGAACGCCGATTTACTTCACAACATTAACTCACGAAAGAATTTTCATCACTACAAACACCATCAGATCAAACGAACTGGTTTATGGAATAACTCTGTTCAAAGTCGTTTTAACTTTAGATCCACTCAAATGAAGTTGAGTGCAAAGAATCGAAAAATGTCGAATTGTCAGTCAGTTAGTCACTAAAATTTATAATAAATTTATAGTAAGAAATGTTAACTTGAATATAATAAAGTTGCTTAAACGCTGAATATAAGAATAAAGGAATGATTTGCGAATTCATTGGATTTTGATTATTAATAAAATAATTATGTAAAACATTTTTTTGTATTTAAAAAATTGCTAATTTTTATAAAAGCAATTGAAAAATTTCTTTATTTGATTTGTCTATTCGAATAGTGTCGATATAGCTAATATTAAAAAATAACTGACTTCCATGGCAGTGCTTCCCAAACCAAAACTTATCCATCAGATTGCGGTGGTTGTAACCTGTTGAACATTAGCCATATAGAAAATATTTTCGTCCTCAATATGTTTTGTTGTTGTTGGTGTTATTGTAAATTACAACAACACTAATATTGTACTCCGCTTACATGCCGTTTAGGAGTTATAGTCCATTAGAATTTAAAATACTTGGGGCAATATATTGTTAAGTATTAGAGTGAAACATATGATGAAGGTAAAATTGGTCACACATATATTCAATGTATGTTATATATTTTCTCGAAAAAGCTCGGCACCTTTCATGAAAATTCCACATTTACATTTTAACTTTTTTTCAAAAGTTTTTTCCTGTATAATGTGTATTGAACCTATACAATTTGTATGAATATTAAGAAAGGACGACTCTCAAACTTTCTGCACGTATCAAAATCGGTACCGGAATTCAAGAGACATGTTCTTTCCAAGAAACTAATTTTTTGTATTATACTACTTCTGTACTATGCTACCTTCGAGACGTGGCAAGATTGGGGAATGTGTAACTTTAATAGGTCAACGAAGTTTTCTGTATGAATTATATGATTCGAAGATGATCCGAAGAAATATGATTCTTCGGCTACAAGAACAACCCTCAGTCAGTAGAATACTATCGTAAATACGAAGTTGTTGACATGTTGTTCAAGTATTTTAATTTAAGAGCATGGATTATGTATAATTGTGGTCCTAAGTCAAGAGAGCACTAAATTAAGTAATTTACCACGATTAGTTGGAATTACTTGTGAAGAAACAAAATTTTGACAAATAGTTTGCTTTTCTGTAGCGTTAAAAATGCTTAGAATTATTTTTAAAATGTGCGGTATATTTTGTTACTTTTAGGGGTTATCAATTTGAGCAGACAATTAGGGATGCGGGTACTTCGCTTTAAAATTCTTACGATTCTTATTCAAAATTCAAAATTGCTGAGGACTGCCAAATATACGTAAATACGTAAAATAAACATTAAAATGTCGAAGTTGGTAGAATATATTCTATTGCAAATTTTTGCGAAATTATTTTTCATATTGGAAGGAAACCTCTTTAGTAGGAAATAATTGTCTTTTTAAAAAATAAATAACCTTATTTAACAGGTTTTTTAAAATTTCTATTTAACACTTAGCTTATAAGATATTAATATAATAATTATATTATTATTCTAAAAGAGTATAATAATTCCTAGATATATCTCCCAAACCATTTGTGATCCACAGGAGACAACATTCTGTGGCATCCATTCAAGTTGTTCTGTATAACATATTTCATTGGAAAAGGATTTGTGTCATGGTCAACGTTTTCTTCTAGAGCGTTAATCTTGTTGATAGTCTTTTCAGATACCACTGCTGCCTTAAATGGAAGTTTCTCAGCAGCTATTTTCAAAACTGGCAAGGCATCTTCATATTCACACTTTCCAACTAGTTCCATGATAATTCTTCCGCTTTTTACTGGAGTAACATAATGATCTATCGCTCCCTTTCCACCACCCATACGTTGCCCTTGACCTTTCTTAGTTACAGGCATCCATGGAGACGGTACTCTCCATATAGCATACATTCGATTCACATCGATTTTCCTACCAATTGTTAGTCGCATCATTTCGAAGTGGCCCCAGCGGAGACGACCACCCCCTAGAGCAACGATTCCAAATTGTTTGTGAAGTAGTGCGTTGTGAATGGTTTCCGGTCCACGCATCAACCTCAATTTTTTCTGCATTTTCGGAGGTCGCATGTTCGGTAAAAATTGCGGCACTTTTTCTACAACTCGTAACTTCGGCCTCTCCGCTTTCTTAAAATCTGAAAAGTACAAAAAACAATGCACTATGGATTTCCAAATGGAAACTTAAAATACCTCCATATTTTGTGGGTGCAAAATACTTGAGTCCAGCTTTACAGTTCGTGAGGACACCTAAAAATATAATGCAATTTTTTTCGGGTGTATGATTTATATAAACTCTCACGTACTATTCAAATTTGGTGCTAGCAGTTTCTGAATATCCTTCCACATATCCACAAAAAATTACTTCTATAATAAAATTACTATTTCAAAGACCTCAAATATATTAACAGACTAGCCTTTCAGCTGTTAGGTGGAGATTAGGTCCTCATTATGCAAAACGAAGCGAATAGAACTACAGCGATGGCTTTGAAGAGACAATCGAAATTTGGATAGTATACAGAACTTTAGTCAGTTTCTAAGATAAAATTCCCTGATCGTATTTTTCACTAGCTGTTTCGTTTCCAGTACTAAATAATATTCGATTTCGGCATTCGGTCTTCAGCCGGTCCGTATTGATAAGCGCTGACATTTATTATTGTCCAAGCAGAGAAAAATTCCGGAAAACAGAAGGGAAACGACATACCGACGTTGCTTAGGTTTCGCACTATAACTTGCGAGTTTTTGATATGCATTCATGAAAGAAAAAATAAATGGTGTCGGACAGTAAATGCAGCTTTCTGCCAGGTAATAGATTGAATATATCTAATATTGCTGCCGGTTGCTACCCTTGTTCTACTTATATCGCTTTTGTTTCTCATTTGAACTCCATCAACGGAATATTTTTACATACGCTTCTTGTTTACATTTAGCAAAGCATTTTGACATGTGCTGCCGGTTGCCCGATAAGTTTATATGTTCAATAATAAAATGTTACTTTCTGCCGGCAGAAAGCAGCATTTCTATGTGTTCAAGCTATAAAACACAAAAAAATTGGTCGCTTAAGTTTAGTTTAAGAATTATGACCGTTTCAATTATAAAAATTACCTATAAATCATAAACCATACAACAAAATATTATAAAATATACATCATTAAAAATATGAAAAATATCGTATTTTTATAAAATACCGTAAACTTAAATTTTTACCTTCACTTTTTATACGAACAATATTATATTAATTGATTTAGTATTTTACGTTGTGAGGGTTGTGATCCTCGCCGCGGCCGCCATATATGTTCACTTTTTATGCAAATAATGTTATATTTGCCTTAGTATTCAACGTGGTGGATACGTGGATACTTTACCTCCAATGTATACTTTAATGAAAACAATATTTATTTCCGACATATTAATGCTGACTCGATAAGTGAAGAAATTATACATAATTTTTGAATATACGACGATCAATAGTTATTAAAGAATGTATAGATAAATTATTGTTTAATATCAGCACAAATATTCATATCCGCAGTATAAACTCCTCCATTTACATAGTTGTTAAGTGTTACCGTGTACAATGCAAGGCAGAGATAATAGATTATTATGGTGCACCGTGCTACCGTGTGAAAATTAAAAGTTGTGATCAGTGTTGCGTTCTGCAAGGAAAGACATACATAAGTAGTTTTGAGCTTTTAAATGTGCTTTCTCTGCAATTACTGCATTAATTTTGAAGAAAAAAATATACGCAGTAAGCTAGGAAGCCCTTATTTCCACATATTGAAACTTTTCCGGGGGTTATACATTTTACAGAGAAATAAATTAATACACGAGGAAAGGTACTAAAAACGGAAATGCTTGCTCGTTTTTCGCAAGTTTATTTACACAAATGAAATATATTATTAGCCACCATTTGGGTGACCGTTATTCAGTTGTTTTTAATTTACGAGATGCAACTTATAAGATTTTTAATTTCAATGACCTTTGTCTAGGTAATTAAACGAGAGCGAAAAAATAGTGGTTTTTGTTTACAATAACAACAAAAATGTCCAAAATTCTAGCAATTTTGTATAACGGTAAATATGTTTCCAAACATCAATATTTCCAATTCTCTTAAATGCTTTGATTATTACTGAAGAACTAAGTTCTTTTTTTTTAAATATTTGTTTTAATTCTATAATAGAACCGCAACTTTTTTTACCATTTCACACGATTTCTTTAACTTTGTAAAAAAAATTTAAGGTGCATTCAATGCGGAACTTTTTGTGTTTCGATTTGGTGTATGTTAGGAATAGGAGCGCAGTTTCGATTTGTTCGATCTTTGGTGTATCATTGCCCTTCACTTTTAGAAACAGAACTAATTAAAAATCTTGCGGAGGTTCGCCATTTTGGGTTTAGAAGGCCAGAAACATTCGATGTCTACCACACGTTATGTCCCAGTAACCAACCGAGTATCATAACTGCTGATATTCCATTTCAAAGGTATTTCTATTGCCTACCATTAAATAACGCTCATTTTTTGTGAAACAGTTCTAATTGAGGCGTGGGCGTGGCAGTTTTCTGATTTCACCCATTTTCAACACCACCCATCCTACGATGACTGGGAATATTTGTGCCAAATTTCATGTCAATATATCTATTTTTACGCCTGAACGAATTTTGTCTAGTGAGCGGACCACTCACCTTTTTTGATTATAATTGCAAACGGGGCTAAATCGTCTCAGGGGAACATTCTGAGCCAGAACATATATACTTTTCTATATCTATTGTACTTAGTATCAACGTTAACATATTCTTTTTCCCTTTTTAAAGGGAATATGATATAAAAACAACTAAACTTAAATATGATGTTTATACAAAAAGTGTACACATTTTCACATACTTAAATAACTCCTTATTGTGGAGATAATGACTGAGAAGTATATGATTGATACTGAAATTATATTTGATATGGTATGTGTAACGTAGTGACATCTCACTACATTACAGAGATACAACGTTGTGCTTATCTAATATTTAGGTGGTTCCAAATCCAAAACGGCGGATTTTAGCCTCATTTTAAAGTCGATACGTTTTTGAGTGAATAGCGCTACAAAAATTAATGAGAAAAGGGTTCACTCGATTATACTGTTTTCATTATAATGAATTTTTTAATGTATTATTTGACTATGCTTTACATAAAACGTTTACCCCGTTGCGGTAGAATTTATCAGTATTTATAAGCTTATCGAAAATTCAGACGACGCCTTGACAGGTTAAATATTCATTCCAGCATATTTTCCCCCTTTTTTGGCCCGGTTGAGTTCATCTTTTGCATCGTATATGCCAGTATAGTAACCACTCATGTACCACGCCATGAGCATGGCAGAGAGATGTTCAGTTTTTGCCGTCATATCTGGGAATACTGGAGGTAGAGGTGGTGTCAGTAGGTGTTTTCTGCAATTGAATTTTCTGGAGTCTTGATCTTGATCCATTGTATGGTCCTCCGCCATTTGATTTTTAGATTCAATATATTGGGACCGTCGATATTTCTTACCCCAGGATGAAATAAGAGTAGAGATATCAACCTCAAATTCATTGTCAAATCCAATATATCTGACAATACAAGTTCCAGTCTCATTATTCATTGAAATTATTTTTGCCTCGTAATCAATCCCATCCACGTACGTTGCTCTAACATAGTCCCCTTCATTGAATTTTGCAGGGTATGAATCTACCAATTCATTTTCTGAATTTCCAACTCCGCATTCATTATTTGTATTAGTTGAGAAAGCTATTCTTTTGGCCAAGTCTTCCTTATTGGTTTGAATCGAGTTGTGGTACGTTTTAAATAAGAGTTCATCACATATGTTCCCCTCAGTAACATCACAATTACTTTGCTTTAAAGACATTACTATGGATAATGTTATTAGATGAAAACTTGCACGCACAGGTTGCAACCTCAGATATATCTAATTACTCAAATGTTGTTCAGTAGCTCCCCTAAGTGTGTACCAGAGATAAAGAGATAGGACACTTCGCACTAATCCACATGCATTTGCTCTATACAATCACAGAATGGTTCAAATTTGGTACTTATTTCCTAGGAAGCGAGTACGTACGTCAACAACAATCAAAAACATAGGCTTCAAGTAGAAGGTGTTTTGGATTTTAGGCGTCAAAGGTTTGGTGAATATGATTGAGTCATCTGCAGAATTTTTCACCAAATTTACTCCGTGATTGTTAAGAAATTGTTCAGCGTTAAATGGGGAAACAATTGTGTGGAAATTGGATATTGATTTTGGTCTCCAGCTTTTAAATAATAGTATTTGGTACTGAGTTGGGCGCTCTACTGCTCTATGATTCCCCGTTACAATCGCCGCAGAAGTCACACCACTTTTGTTTACGCGCGCGAAGCATGTTGTTGTTTTTTTCCGCAAAGTGGAGCAAACAATAACAACAATATGGCGCAAGTTCACGACTAGTGTACGTGATACAAACAATGCAAAAAAAATAGACGTCTAATCACTTTGTTGTATGGTGAATTTGGAGTGTCCTATTATTTTATCTCTGGTGTGTACCATAAATAGTGGGACAGGAAACTTTTCCCAAGAAAAAATTGTGTCAAATTAATTATAAAATTTTACTCGACCGATCGAAATATTTTTCGAGCATGCAGTTGACTATATCTTCTAAACCCAAACCGACCCGACCACCATGTAATTTTCGCAAAAATAGCGCGGACAACATTTTTTAAAACTAGATAGGCACATATTTTCACTTTATTTCATGTTTGCAATTGGAGCGGTTTCCAATTGGAGCGGTTGGAATCTTAAACTGGATAAAGCCAATGACGACTATTCTTGCCGTTTTCCATCAGTGGCTGCGTCTGGAAACTTGTGTAAGTGCAGATCCCCGGAACACCCATCCTGGCAACATGTTCGCAAGTCCGGCATTCCTATTTTTTTGCTTAAATTTATTGAATTTTAAAATTTTTGTAAAATAAATATTTTATAGTGGTGAAAAAATTTTGTGAGAAATTATCACAGCGGTGCAAAATAAATTCATAAATAGAACTAAAACAGAATGAAATGGACAAAATGCACTTAAGTAAATGCAAACATTTTATGAGCATCCTTAATGTCCCAATTGAAATAATTTATTCTGAAAATAAATGGTTTAGCTAAAAAACATGTTAATATAGCATAGAAATTATCGAAGCGTTTGAAATTTCAATCCAAAATGGGTTCAAATTTTTGTATGCAGTACCAAAAATTATGAAGTTTGGTAAATTTGATAGTTGTTCGATACATAGGCAGCAATACTAATATATTATTTTATTAATATTTTTAATAATTAACAAAAAACCTGAATATAATACTTATTGCTGAATACTGGCAACACTGCTTTAATGCGAATACCCAAAATGGCCTATTAAGTAGTAAGCGCCGCAAATGCTGGCAACACTAAAATCATCGAATTTATGGGAGAGGTGAAGAAATAATTAGGGTATGCCAATGCCACATGTTTTACACATTTGATTTCTCAAGAGTTTCTCTTGATGATAATAAATAAATAATTCCGTGTAGGTGTAGTTATTAATGTCAGCACCAGAAGCTCAAAAGTTATATTAAATGAATAACGACGAAGAAAGGAACTTATTAATAATAATACAATTTTATTTGAAACTAAAAATAGTCATTTTGTGTATTGATATACTCAAGTAAAATCTTTTATATTTTAAATGAACTAGTGCGGCTAACACTTGGCGTCAAAGTAATGGTAGCAGAGTCGTTAATAAATCAATGTGAAGAATTTCTTCAAATAAATTATTTGATGTAATTTTATTTTTAGGTTATTTTTAGATTCTGGGGTCCAAAAATTGGGTTAAATGATTTGAGTATTCTATTAACGAAGTCAATCGAATTTGTTATACATTAAAATATTTCATAAAATTGAGTTTCATTTATGTTTTTATGCATATGAAATAAATACATTTATTTGTTTTATATAAATATTTTATACAAATAATTGGCCCTATTCTGGCAAATCTTTTATGTAAAAGATCTGTTATTCTCTTATGTTTTTACATACAAAATTTCTATTTATCAAATTACCTTTTATCATAACCAAAATTCGTATTCTGTGCGGCAAAATCTTTAACAGAATCTGCTATAATCTGTAACAGAATAAAAGGCAGATTTTTGTATCTGTTATGAAAAATTTTTAAATTCTTTGATATCCGTCAATTGAATAGAATTCGTAGTAGATTTCCTGTTTGAATATGCGTTTACAGACTATCATAAAAGTTCACGATACAGAATACCACTTTTAACAAATCTGTTATGATCACGATCTGTTATGAATGCATAACAATTTTATAACAGAATAACAGTAAAGCCAGAATAGGGCCAAATATTAGTTATAACAAAAAATATTAGTTATAACAATTTATACAAATATTTTAGTTATCGAATAAATCATGCACATGTTTTCTACGCATCTTAAATCATAAAAGTGTACATGAAAAATAATTGAATTCTATAAACTAATAACTACGTTGGCATATCAAAACATTGCTGGTGAACTTTTAAAATGGATTGTCATTCGGGGTCTGAAAAAGGTGTATTGGCCGGGTCTTATGCTTGAATTTCTAAGAAAAAATCATTAGTCTTAAACATGAAATTTACACGGAAGAGATCATGAGTCTGGGATTTAAACTCACGAACACTACCTTAAATCAGAGTTGTAGTTAGAGAAGTTTCCTATCTCGTTATCTCTGCTATACGTGGACTTGTGCCATATTATTGTCATTGTATGCTTTCATCTAGTTTCCAGAAAAAAACGTTTCATCGCGCATAAACAAAAGCGGTGTGATCTCTGCAACGATTGTTACAGGGTCTCATAGAGCAGAATGTCCCTCAACTTAGTACAGAATAATGCATTTTAAAAGCTTGAGACCAAAAGCAATATTCAATTTCTACACAAGTATCCCCCGATTCAACGTTGAACTATTTTTTAACAATCACGGAGTAAATTTTGCGAAAAAATTAATCAAAATCTTCAGAAGGCTCAACCTTTTAACGCTTAAAAGCCAAAGTACCTACTCTACTCAATGCCCATGATTTTGATTGTTGTTGACGCGAGTACGCGTTTCCTAAAAATAAGTTCCAAAATCTAGCTAAATTTAACCATTCTGTGATTGGATAGAGCAATTACAGTTGTATTTCGGCGAAGTCCTATCTCCTTGCCACTGATATAAACAATGATGGATTTTTCTTATTAGATTTTTTATAGTGATACAAATTAAGGCCAACCTATATATTTAAATGAGTATTTTATAATAATGAGTAATTGGATTGTTGTATTAATCAATATTATTGTTATTTTAACCAATATCTTATTTTAATCAATACGTATAATTCATCGTCGGTGTATCCCCGTTGAATATTTTTGGTGGAAACTGAGCCGCAGTGAAATTGGGATGTCTCCAATTTGCTGGTCCTGTAGGAGGGACCACACCAGCCGGATATGCTGGTGGAGCTTGATTACCATTTAGCTGCCATGTTGGAGCTGGGATCATTCGCGGAGGCGGTGGAATACCCACTGGAGGCGGAAGTGGTGGTTGATTTGTTGCTACTGGTGGTAGAGGGGGAGGAGGAATACCCGAGGGGAAGCTTCCTGATTGTGGTGGTGGAACTGGAGGCGGTGGTAGCATGCCAACTGCTGAAACACCTTGCACATTTGGCGGAGGTGGGGGCGCCATTAATGGTGGCGGCATCATTTGACCAGGAATAACGGAAATTAGACTAGGTACAGGTGCATCAGCAAAAAGTTGATGTGGCCGATCTGCGTGCGCTGACGGATTTTGAGCAGCTAAAAGACGTTCGGCGGCAGACCCATGTCGTTCACCCTTGGAATCTTTTTTGAAGGCATAAGAAACAGATATTGGACGATTGCATAAATACTGTCCATTCATAGCGTCCATTGCTGCATCTGATGCTTCGAAACTAGCGAAATTAATAAATGCAAACCCTTTTGAATTACCGGTCTCCGGATCCCGCATTATTTTTGGCGTTTGTAATATTACACCAAAAGCGGAAAATGTATCATACAACAATTTCTCATCAACTTCAGGATCGAGATTTCCAATAAAAATATTAGCTCCCACATCTAAATTTTTCTGATGAGCTGACGCCTTGTTTACTCTTATAGGCTTGCCGTACAGTTTAATCATGTTCATAATCTTAATAGCATAGTCAGCATCGTCTTCACTAAGGAACTCCACGAAACCATACCCTTGATGCATTTGTGTAACTCTATCCTTAGGCATGTGAACGTTTACTAAACACAGAAAGAAAAGTTTTTTATTTAAAATAAATAAACAAGTGTGGGCGTTTCGTAAATTGTAGACTAATTTATTACAATAATGACCAACTTGACAACGGTTAGAACCGGTGCTAGTGAAGGGTACTTATCAGGAGCATACCTACTGGCCCTGCCTGGACAAACAATTCCCAGAGCAATGTTTCTGATACCTTGTCGTCCAACCCACCAACATATATTGTTGCATCTGCAATTCTTTAGTATTAAAATATTTATTATAATGTACAAATCCATAAATTATGCCTTGATTTCTCTCTGCAATAGGTCCAGCCGCCATGCTCTCGTATTTTCCTGATTTTTTCTCAAATACCAAGTAAATAAAGCGTTAGTAGTGCCAGATCCACGCAATTTATTGAAACAATTTAAAGGTGCCATCGAATTCGTTCGTTGTTCGATTTTCTACTACCTCAAAATATTCATTATCCAATCCAAACCTGCACAATAATCGCAAATCATTTTGTGGTGCTTTGGTACTAAAGCAATTTGGAGAAATAATTTTTTGATCGTATTTCAAACGCCATACCAACTCCTGTAATATTAACGTGACGAAAAATTTGTATAATAAAATTGACAAATGTGCGAGGGTGGCGGTAAAATTCTGCACAAAGTCAAAAGTATACACTCACACCATCGTTATATGTTATGTAGTTATGTAGTAGAGTTATGTAGTTCACAGACTTCGAAGACAAAAGTATGTTTGCGGTGAACAACATTCGACTTATATCTTGCTATTGCTGTTGCCACCATTTTTAACAATCATGAGTTGAAATTATATTGGAAAATGAAATTTGTATTAGGAACGAATCATACTGCATGATTCTAGGGGAACTATTTTTATGGGTTAATTGAATTGAATCAAGGAGAAAGCCAGCGAAAATAATGGTCGCATTCATACTAATCAATAAACGGTGTCACACCACCGGATAAGCGAGAGCATTTTTCCTGAAAAATATGTCAATGTCGGGTGGGTTCAGCTCACTGTTTCCGTGTCACTCATTTTCCTTACTTCTCGCATTTAGTTCCCTTATTTATTTAATTTGCGAATTCCTTACTTTTCGCATTTAGTCCCTTTATTTATTTAATTTTCGAATGAATAATATTTCATTTAGGAGATAGTTTCCACAGGTAACAAAAAAAGCTCCCATAGCCTCAATATTTTAAAACCTCGCTACGAAAGTAGTATGTTAACAAATATTTATGGTACAGAACTGCGTTTAGGAACGCGACGTTCAAGCTTCGTTTAAGCATTTTCAAGCGATTAGTACAATACTTCTTGAATAGTGTCGACAACGTCTTTATTGTCAAAATGTAATAAAAAATCGTAGACGGAGCACAACTATAATAATTGTCAAAAGAATTATCGCGAGGGACCAGATGACCGAATGACCGAATTTATTATAAATTTTCCTATAATTTTTCGCCCTCTACATTCCGTTAATGCAGTTTATTGTAATAAAACGGGATAATCCTGTTAGCTTCGTCTGGTTTTTTCGGAGTGCTAACTTGTTATTTTGAGAATTGTTAATTTGTCCTTTCACAACTAATTCTTTGGAAATGAGAAAAAACTAAAATTTTCCTGGAACAACTTACCATCTGACATGCCTCACGGATGTTGTTGTTGTTGTTGTTGCTGTTGAAGCTATTGTTGCTGATGCCGAAAACAAAAACCATTTTCGTCGGCAACGCTTATGGGCCTGGCTACAGCCTTCTAAAGTTTGAAATATAACCGTCGATTTCTCCTAACCTTCAGTACATAACGGCTGATATTGGTACCGATGGAAAGCTTATTGAAAGGCAATTTTTTTATGTAAAATGACATTTTCTTGAAATATACATAGTTTTTGAAAAAATACCATTTTGTGTTTTACTACCTTTTTTCGAATTCAAAATAAAAAGTGTAAAAAGGTTTAGAATTCTAAAAAAGGTAGTAAAACACAAAATGGTATTTTTTTCAAAAACTATGTATATTTGTAGAAAATGTCATTTTACATAAAAAATTGCCTTTTAATGAGCTTTCCAACGGTACCAATATCAAGCCGTCATGTATTGAAGGGAAGGCGAAATCGACGATTATATTTAAAACTTTAAGAGGCTGTAGCCACGTCCACAAGCGTTGCCGACGAAAATAGTTTTTGTTTTCGGTATCAGCAACAATAGCTTTAACAACAACAAGAAGGAGAACAACATCCGTGAGGCATGTCAAATGGTTAGTTAAGCCATTTTCCTTTATCACTACGTTTATTTGGCCGCTGGTGTTCGGTTGAATTTTGATTTCTTGGCGATAAAGCTTGGCAGTATATTCTTGTTATTGTTTTCCCTTCTGTTTGTTTACAGTTCTCATTAATTGTAGTTATATCCAACCGCTATGACTGTGTTTAATCTCTAGAGTTTGACAGTTCGCATGAGTTGGAGTCACATCCAGACGCTATGACTTAATGTGTAACCTATAATGCATGATGTCATTAATCAACACCACTGTGTATTTCTTTCCATAACCAAAAATGAGGGTGTTGTAAATTTATTGCATTTTCAGTGATCAGCTGTTTCGCCTGTTACTCATACATAAAACGTTATCTTTATTGAAAATATAAGTCAAGTATAGTAGTTTATCGATTTAGTTTTACGTATCGGGAATCTTTCGAAGAAACAGGAATGGCCGACATGAATAAAAATACTTTTGAAGATAACTTCGAAAACCCTTTTGCGGTGAGGATAAAGATTTCTATGAATAAATAAATTATAGAAATGTTTCTTTTAGGATCCTGCAATAGAGCAAATAACTAAAATGGCACCGAATACTCGAAACTCTCTTGAAGAGTATAATCCATTTCAACAAGAGCCTAAAAATCCCAATTTAGAAACTAATCATTTTGCTCCAGTTGTTTTGCCAGTATCCGAGAATACTGTACCTCCAGTCCGAGCAGATGAGCCAATTATGCCCTCCGAAAGAGTGCAAATAACAACCGACGAGTTAAAGGTAGACCGAAAAATTTGTTGTTTTTAAGATAATATTGAAATCTGAAGATGTGACACATAGAAATTGTAGTCACACCCCACAAATATTGCTGGGTTTTAT
>OZ016504.1:40205616-40365616 GCA_963966595.1 Physocephala rufipes
TTCCAAATTTGCAATAAATTTTCACGATTCACAGGCATGTGATAGACTAGGTTGTGTTCTTAAATTTAATCAGAATAATCTGGTGAGTTTGAGTTATTGTGAAGTCTTTGATCAGCTGAATGGTTGAATTTTCTTATCATATGATAGCGTATTGGTTTTTGTTAAAACAATTGCTTCAATTATTGTGATTATTGGAAAATGGGCCTCTTTCGCTCAGTAATTGGACTACATTTGGTAATGGGAATGAAGAAAAAATCGTACAACTTGATGTATTTCCCTAGAGAGTGTTTCAGCTCCGACATTGCACCGATTAAAATGGCATTTACCGCTATTGAAACTAAAGAAACTGATTTGACAAAACCGCCGATTATAATAATGCACGGGTTGTTTGGCTCAAAGCAAAATTGGCGAGGTGTTAGCAGAATTTTAGAGAAGAAGACGAAACGTAGGGTTAGTAAGTATTAGCATTAAGGATTATTCACATGTCAGCAAACAAAAACTTGAAATTCAAAAATTGTTTTCAATTCACAAAGACTTCAATTCTGTAAATGAAACACCTGCATTATTTGCAGATTTACTGCGTAGATGCAAGAAATCATGGAGATAGTCCACACGACAGAGCCCATAGTTCTGCCCACATGGCAGCAGATATAGTCGAGTTAATGCGAGCAGAATCGTTAAACAAAGCTTCGTTAATTGGGCACAGCATGGGAGGCAGGTCAATGATGTTCTTTGTCCTTAAATATGTATGTATGTACTACTAATTTTATTATTATATAAATCCAGGCTTTTTTGATATTTTATGTTTGACGTCTAGTAAGCAATAATTTTGAATAAGTGAATGAATTTTATCAAGTCGTCGTTATTTTCCCTTAACAGCCACAACTTGTAGAAAAAGCTGTATTTGTTGACATATCGCCAATATCAATTCCAAGGGATTTTTCAGGAATGGAAAAAATCTTCCATGCCATGAAAGACATCTCAGTACCTTCAAATCTTTCCTTGGCTGAAGGACGGCTTCTTGCAAAAAAGCAAATTGAGAATTTCATCGGTAACAATGAAACTGTGGACTTTATAATGCTAAATTTGCAGAAATTGAAATCGGGAGAGTAAGAATGATATTTAGAATTATCAAGTTAATATGACTGCTATATCATTAACGTGTTAGGTTTGCTTGGTCTTTAAATGTTAATGCTCTTCATGATAATTTAAAGCACTTTGGTAATTTCGAAGCACAAATAAAAGGCATGAGTGCTTATCGAGGGCCTGTTATATTTATTTGTGGGAATATGTCAAGATTTGTAAAGTATGTATAATTCAGTTAAGAGAAATATATGTTTTAATGACCAAATAAGACTAATAATCAATATTCATGTTTTTCATTATAGTCCAGGAGACTGGCCAGATATACAAAAGATATTTCCCAACTCTCAAATTCATTGGTTGGATGCGGGACATTTGGTTCACTTTGATCAACCTGAAGAATTTGTCGATATAGTGTATAACTTCTTACAAAATTAAAAATATACGGAAACCAATCAATAGCTAAAAATTTATACACCATTTATACACCATATACATTTGTCAGAAAATTATAAACTATTTTGATATTCAGACGACATCGCTGCACTGTTTTCCTGCGACGTTTGCAACCATTGAACAATTTTAATTATTTACAAATTGTTTAGCTGCGCCATTTTTCTCGTTCAATTAATTTTTTAAACAAAAGAAGAAAAAATGCGTTGTGGACAACGCAGTTAGTTTTTTACTAAATTTTGTTTCTTTAATATTTTCCTTTAATAGTTCCTTTAATTTTCCTTTAATAGTTAATATTGTTCCTTTAATATTTTTTTATATATTTTTAGTATTAACAAGCAATAAAACGCTCCGTTAAAAGTTTTCTTGAAAATTATATTCCCTTTTATTAAAATGATATTATTTTATTAAAATATACTTGTAAATTTTGTTTTCTTTTTAAATTCTTTTTTTCCACGTTTAAAATGAAGTAACATTGAATAACCGCAGCTTTAGTCAACAAGAGTGAGATAATTTCCAATTGAAATTTGTTATAACATAACAAACGAATTATAATGCTGTTTAAAACAGAATTCTTTCCTCCAAATTCAATAAATCTTACTTGTTTTTACGTAAATGGCAACATATTGAAATTTTATTCTTTGATTGATATGAAAAACGGTTCCAATTAAACAAATTTATTTAAATACTACTGTAATCTTATCTCGATTAAATGCATTAAAATTGTAGATATTTGAAAGCGTTTAAATTATTATTGCGGTACCATAAAATTGTATAGTAATTTTGCACACAATGCGAAAGAAAAATTTTACAAATTATAAGTTTTTTAAAGCCCACAGAACAAAACAGACAAGCGACATTTAGTTTCATCGACAAAAAATAAATTTTCTTTTATAGAAAACGTTACGAAGTCTTTTTCACGCGTTTTTTTTTTTTTGAGCTTCTATTTATTCTTAGGCACTTCGTTAGCTTATAAGCTGTTTCACCAGGGCAAAAATATTCGAATGTAATAATTAATGTGGGACGGAAGGAGTAATTAATTTCCTAAGAATAAGATTTTTGGAGAATTTCAGTTCTCAATTCTTTCAGACTAACTCAACACTGATGTAGACCAAATACAAAATGTTATAAAATTAATTGTAATAATCACAGATTCATTGTCTCTTTTATGGTTTGATGACTAAACTCTTTTCGGTTTACTTATTATAGCATAATTTGCTTCAGTGTCTAACGATTCTCCAAGGTTTCCACTTCTCAGTTCTAATATAGTTTCTTGATTGGAGACAGATTCGAACATGTTGCCATTATCTAGCTGAGAACTAGACAGCCGAGAATTTGATATTGAGCGGTTAGAACTACACAAGGAATTGCGTAATACACCATATCCGAGATGGCTATCACTAGTTAAATGAGGCGTTTGTATATCCGGACTTTCGATTAATTCATAATCATTATTTTGGGGAGAATTGCAACACATTCGTACCGCATTCGTAGACAAGGTTACAATCGTCTTATACCCGCTGGATGTTTTATTATTTGGTGTCATGAAATCTAGACGATCATATCTAAAACTCATTCCATCCCGATTATCATCTCGGTCACCTTCACCAATATCAATATCTACCAGTTTTGATGGGCAGTGCTCTTTCAATCGTTTCCTCTCACGTATGGAAGGGGCTTTTGGCAGTGAAATATTGATTGAATCATCACCAATAACAGCCACGGACCTTTCCGTATGCTTAATGTCACTGATGCCGAGTGTTTTCCATGCATCCGTTATACTTTCTATGCTTTCATAGTTGCGTTCGTCCATTACTTTATGACCTTTCTTTTGAAAAGCTGATTCCATTATCGCAGAATTTGACGAAACGTGATTAAGTATGACTGTAGAACCGGCTGTTTTGTTAGGATCAACTGATGTTGTTATGGACACAGGCTCATAATTCGAAAAATTTTTAGGTCTAGATGGCTGACTGTGTCCATGAGATTTATATTCTAGTGAGTTTAGTAGCTCTAATGGCGATTTTTCTATTGTAAATGGTAGTTTTCGTAAAGATTTGTCCACATAAGTCTTACTGGGTTGCACTTTTTGGGAACTTTCTACTGCGGAATTATGTGATATACTGTTCAGTGATTCGCTGGATGAAATAAAGCCTTGCATTGATAGACAGCTTTGATTTGACTTTATTTCAAATTCTGTTACATTTTGGTGCGAAGTTGCCGTAGGAAAGGGACTTCGGGAACCAGCTTCCATTGCGGCAACGGCATTAATTTCACTACATTCCGGATTACTCGGACTTTCGCTGCAAATAAATTTTTTCATTAATTTCATTTTGGAAGACATGCATCGAAATATTTCCTGTGGATTTGGGTGGCTTAACGTAAAAATTCCTTCTCCTGTATGACATTTACGACCCGCTTCAAATGTAAATTTACCATCACGATACCCATACTTTCGTATGAAACGATACGGCCAAACGGCAACTATGACATTCATATCATCTGGTGATTTAAGTTGTATTTCCGTTGAGGTCAGATGTAGAAGATATACTTTAGGATCTAAATTACAGCGTACAGAAGTGCTGGATGGAATGAGTGTGACAATAAATATGCCTTCATCGAATGAACTGTAATATAAATCATTGTCTTCTTCAATAGCACAGTTTTCGTTATCTTGCCGCCCGCTTTTATCACTGAAGGCAACAGTTTGAAGAGCATTCAACCATTCTTTTAAATCGATTTCCGTTAAAGTATTTATAGTTAAAGTTTCGGTCTTCTTAACAATTTGTATAAGATTAGCTGGCGCAGGCTCCTGTGTAATCTTAACACAATTTTCCAATGTAATGATCTTCGGGTTTTTATCATCTTTTGATTCACATAATTCTAGTCGCTCTATTCCATGCCGACTTGCCTTAAATAGCAAGCAGAATCTCTGATAAGATTTCTAAGGAAAAAGTTAATCAAATAGATTATTTGTGACAATATTCCACCAAAATTATATACTTGAAGCTTGTGCAAAATATATATATATATATATATATATATATATATATATATATATATATATATATATATATATATATATATATATATATATATATATATATATATATATATATATATATATATATATATATATATATATATATATATATATATATTACCGTTCTTATTTGTGATACTTCGTGACATACGGTCGAACTTTGACAATTGAGTTATAGGGCCAACAGTCTTGGTTGACTTGAGTTATAATAACCTTTATAATGACTTCAATGAAACGGTGCATCTGCGATGGTGGTCGGTTGCACGAGTACACGGTATAAATTCCAAATTTGCAATAAATTTTCACGATTCACAGGCATGTGATAGACTAGGTTGTGTTCTTAAATTTAATCAGAATAATCTGGTGAGTTTGAGTTATTGTGAAGTCTTTGATCAGCTGAATGGTTGAATTTTCTTATCATATGATAGCGTATTGGTTTTTGTTAAAACAATTGCTTCAATTATTGTGATTATTGGAAAATGGGCCTCTTTCGCTCAGTAATTGGACTACATTTGGTAATGGGAATGAAGAAAAAATCGTACAACTTGATGTATTTCCCTAGAGAGTGTTTCAGCTCCGACATTGCACCGATTAAAATGGCATTTACCGCTATTGAAACTAAAGAAACTGATTTGACAAAACCGCCGATTATAATAATGCACGGGTTGTTTGGCTCAAAGCAAAATTGGCGAGGTGTTAGCAGAATTTTAGAGAAGAAGACGAAACGTAGGGTTAGTAAGTATTAGCATTAAGGATTATTCACATGTCAGCAAACAAAAACTTGAAATTCAAAAATTGTTTTCAATTCACAAAGACTTCAATTCTGTAAATGAAACACCTGCATTATTTGCAGATTTACTGCGTAGATGCAAGAAATCATGGAGATAGTCCACACGACAGAGCCCATAGTTCTGCCCACATGGCAGCAGATATAGTCGAGTTAATGCGAGCAGAATCGTTAAACAAAGCTTCGTTAATTGGGCACAGCATGGGAGGCAGGTCAATGATGTTCTTTGTCCTTAAATATGTATGTATGTACTACTAATTTTATTATTATATAAATCCAGGCTTTTTTGATATTTTATGTTTGACGTCTAGTAAGCAATAATTTTGAATAAGTGAATGAATTTTATCAAGTCGTCGTTATTTTCCCTTAACAGCCACAACTTGTAGAAAAAGCTGTATTTGTTGACATATCGCCAATATCAATTCCAAGGGATTTTTCAGGAATGGAAAAAATCTTCCATGCCATGAAAGACATCTCAGTACCTTCAAATCTTTCCTTGGCTGAAGGACGGCTTCTTGCAAAAAAGCAAATTGAGAATTTCATCGGTAACAATGAAACTGTGGACTTTATAATGCTAAATTTGCAGAAATTGAAATCGGGAGAGTAAGAATGATATTTAGAATTATCAAGTTAATATGACTGCTATATCATTAACGTGTTAGGTTTGCTTGGTCTTTAAATGTTAATGCTCTTCATGATAATTTAAAGCACTTTGGTAATTTCGAAGCACAAATAAAAGGCATGAGTGCTTATCGAGGGCCTGTTATATTTATTTGTGGGAATATGTCAAGATTTGTAAAGTATGTATAATTCAGTTAAGAGAAATATATGTTTTAATGACCAAATAAGACTAATAATCAATATTCATGTTTTTCATTATAGTCCAGGAGACTGGCCAGATATACAAAAGATATTTCCCAACTCTCAAATTCATTGGTTGGATGCGGGACATTTGGTTCACTTTGATCAACCTGAAGAATTTGTCGATATAGTGTATAACTTCTTACAAAATTAAAAATATACGGAAACCAATCAATAGCTAAAAATTTATACACCATTTATACACCATATACATTTGTCAGAAAATTATAAACTATTTTGATATTCAGACGACATCGCTGCACTGTTTTCCTGCGACGTTTGCAACCATTGAACAATTTTAATTATTTACAAATTGTTTAGCTGCGCCATTTTTCTCGTTCAATTAATTTTTTAAACAAAAGAAGAAAAAATGCGTTGTGGACAACGCAGTTAGTTTTTTACTAAATTTTGTTTCTTTAATATTTTCCTTTAATAGTTCCTTTAATTTTCCTTTAATAGTTAATATTGTTCCTTTAATATTTTTTTATATATTTTTAGTATTAACAAGCAATAAAACGCTCCGTTAAAAGTTTTCTTGAAAATTATATTCCCTTTTATTAAAATGATATTATTTTATTAAAATATACTTGTAAATTTTGTTTTCTTTTTAAATTCTTTTTTTCCACGTTTAAAATGAAGTAACATTGAATAACCGCAGCTTTAGTCAACAAGAGTGAGATAATTTCCAATTGAAATTTGTTATAACATAACAAACGAATTATAATGCTGTTTAAAACAGAATTCTTTCCTCCAAATTCAATAAATCTTACTTGTTTTTACGTAAATGGCAACATATTGAAATTTTATTCTTTGATTGATATGAAAAACGGTTCCAATTAAACAAATTTATTTAAATACTACTGTAATCTTATCTCGATTAAATGCATTAAAATTGTAGATATTTGAAAGCGTTTAAATTATTATTGCGGTACCATAAAATTGTATAGTAATTTTGCACACAATGCGAAAGAAAAATTTTACAAATTATAAGTTTTTTAAAGCCCACAGAACAAAACAGACAAGCGACATTTAGTTTCATCGACAAAAAATAAATTTTCTTTTATAGAAAACGTTACGAAGTCTTTTTCACGCGTTTTTTTTTTTTGAGCTTCTATTTATTCTTAGGCACTTCGTTAGCTTATAAGCTGTTTCACCAGGGCAAAAATATTCGAATGTAATAATTAATGTGGGACGGAAGGAGTAATTAATTTCCTAAGAATAAGATTTTTGGAGAATTTCAGTTCTCAATTCTTTCAGACTAACTCAACACTGATGTAGACCAAATACAAAATGTTATAAAATTAATTGTAATAATCACAGATTCATTGTCTCTTTTATGGTTTGATGACTAAACTCTTTTCGGTTTACTTATTATAGCATAATTTGCTTCAGTGTCTAACGATTCTCCAAGGTTTCCACTTCTCAGTTCTAATATAGTTTCTTGATTGGAGACAGATTCGAACATGTTGCCATTATCTAGCTGAGAACTAGACAGCCGAGAATTTGATATTGAGCGGTTAGAACTACACAAGGAATTGCGTAATACACCATATCCGAGATGGCTATCACTAGTTAAATGAGGCGTTTGTATATCCGGACTTTCGATTAATTCATAATCATTATTTTGGGGAGAATTGCAACACATTCGTATCGCATTCGTAGACAAGGTTACAATCGTCTTATACCCGCTGGATGTTTTATTATTTGGTGTCATGAAATCTAGACGATCATATCTAAAACTCATTCCATCCCGATTATCATCTCGGTCACCTTCACCAATATCAATATCTACCAGTTTTGATGGGCAGTGCTCTTTCAATCGTTTCCTCTCACGTATGGAAGGGGCTTTTGGCAGTGAAATATTGATTGAATCATCACCAATAACAGCCACGGACCTTTCCGTATGCTTAATGTCACTGATGCCGAGTGTTTTCCATGCATCCGTTATACTTTCTATGCTTTCATAGTTGCGTTCGTCCATTACTTTATGACCTTTCTTTTGAAAAGCTGATTCCATTATCGCAGAATTTGACGAAACGTGATTAAGTATGACTGTAGAACCGGCTGTTTTGTTAGGATCAACTGATGTTGTTATGGACACAGGCTCATAATTCGAAAAATTTTTAGGTCTAGATGGCTGACTGTGTCCACGAGATTTATATTCTAGTGAGTTTAGTAGCTCTAATGGCGATTTTTCTATTGTAAATGGTAGTTTTCGTAAAGATTTGTCCACATAAGTCTTACTGGGTTGCACTTTTTGGGAACTTTCTACTGCGGAATTATGTGATATACTGTTCAGTGATTCGCTGGATGAAATAAAGCCTTGCATTGATAGACAGCTTTGATTTGACTTTATTTCAAATTCTGTTACATTTTGGTGCGAAGTTGCCGTAGGAAAGGGACTTCGGGAACCAGCTTCCATTGCGGCAACGGCATTAATTTCACTACATTCCGGATTACTCGGACTTTCGCTGCAAATAAATTTTTTCATTAATTTCATTTTGGAAGACATGCATCGAAATATTTCCTGTGGATTTGGGTGGCTTAACGTAAAAATTCCTTCTCCTGTATGACATTTACGACCCGCTTCAAATGTAAATTTACCATCACGATACCCATACTTTCGTATGAAACGATACGGCCAAACGGCAACTATGACATTCATATCATCTGGTGATTTAAGTTGTATTTCCGTTGAGGTCAGATGTAGAAGATATACTTTAGGATCTAAATTACAGCGTACAGAAGTGCTGGATGGAATGAGTGTGACAATAAATATGCCTTCATCGAATGAACTGTAATATAAATCATTGTCTTCTTCAATAGCACAGTTTTCGTTATCTTGCCGCCCGCTTTTATCACTGAAGGCAACAGTTTGAAGAGCATTCAACCATTCTTTTAAATCGATTTCCGTTAAAGTATTTATAGTTAAAGTTTCGGTCTTCTTAACAATTTGTATAAGATTAGCTGGCGCAGGCTCCTGTGTAATCTTAACACAATTTTCCAATGTAATGATCTTCGGGTTTTTATCATCTTTTGATTCACATAATTCTAGTCGCTCTATTCCATGCCGACTTGCCTTAAATAGCAAGCAGAATCTCTGATAAGATTTCTAAGGAAAAAGTTAATCAAATAGATTATTTGTGACAATATTCCACCAAAATTATATACTTGAAGCTTGTGCAAAATATTAACATATCTAAATTTTAAGAAGCTCGATAGTCCCATATAATATTCATAGAGATCAATACTCAGTATTTCGACTAATGCTTTCAACAAAAAATGAGTTGGCAAAATATTTTAAAATATATCCGTAGATTTCATGTTATATAAAAATTCTGCTAAATTCCCCACATATATAAAAATAATTGCGAGTAATTTTCCATTTTCCCCTAGGCCGCCAAAAACCCTTATATAGACCCATCCTTCGAACTGTGAATATAATCTAAAATATATTTTATTTATAATGAAATTCATGCAATGTAAATTCCCGAATTTGTCAATTTTCTGCCGTTTTCAAGTTTGTTTGTTTGAGTAAGAACTACACACTATTTGCCAGACTTCAGCAAAAAAATTATTGAAATCGGATTTAGACGTTTAAGAATGAGTGACCACTTTAAGATTTTCAAATCATAGCGTAAATTAAATCACCTTCTTTGATATTCGATTCAAAGGAAATCCTGATTGTGTCGAAATGTTGAGGTACCCAGTCATAACAGGTATATCAATTTCCATATTGTTTTATTAAACGCACTTTTAATGAAGCAATTATTGACTCCACCAAAATTTGTTTTCTATCATTAATAATACGGGAAGGGTGTGACAATACAACTTTAGTTATAAATTGAAATTATTTAAAATGATAATCTGAAATGAAATTTCTTAGAATTAAAAAATACTGGTTAACATATTTGAGCATGCTTCTCTTAAGGCCGTTTATACGATTGTGAAGTTAGCAAAGCAAATATCAATTCGGGGAATTTATTAGATATATATTAATTTATTGCAATATATTTCATCAATGTTATTAATAACTCTTATAATTTAAGATAATTGTAGGATTGATGGAAATCTTTTCCGCTAAATATAACCTAATTTATCATGCTCGTTCCAAATAGTCGAAATCACATAATGAGAATGTGTTGAAGTGTCACATCAGGATTACAGGGCTTAACTAACCATCTGACATGCCTCACGGATGTTGTTCTCCTTCTTCTTGTTGTTAAAGCTATTGTTGCTGATACCGAAAACAAAAACTATTTTCGTCGGCAACGCTTATGGGCGTGGCTAGAACAACTTACAATCTGACATGCCTCACGGATGTTGTTGTTGTTGTTGTTGCTGTTAAAGCTATTGTTGCTGATGCCGAAAACGAAAACCATTTTCGTCGGCAACGCTTGTGGGCGTGGTTACAGCCTTCTAAAGTTTGAAATATAACCGTCGATTTCTCCTAACCTTCAATACATAACGGCTTGATATTAGTACCGTTGGAAAGCCTATTAAAAGGCAATTATTTTATGTTAAATGACATTTTCTCGAAATATACATAGTTTTTGAAAAAAATACCATTTTGTGTTTTACTACCTTTTTTCGAATTCAAAACCTTTTTACACACAGTGAAAAAAAGGTAGTAAAACAAAATGGTATTTTTTTCAAAAACTATGTATATTTCGATAAAATGTTAATTTACATAAAAAAATTGCCTTTTAATAAGCTTTCCAACGGTACCAATATCAAGCCGTTATGTATTGAAGGGAAGGAGAAATCGACGATTATATTTCAAACTTTAAGAGGCTGTAGCCACGCCCACAAGCGTTGCCGACGAAAATAGTTTTTGTTTTCGGTATCAGCAACAATAGCTTTAACAACAAGAAGAAGGAGAACAACATCCGTGAGGCATGTCAGATGGTTAGTTAAGCCTTATTTTTTAGTAGCAAGCAATAATCACAAATAGGATTTTCAAATTCCACGCAGAGTATTCATATAGATTTATATGAGATGCCTTTTTGAGATTTATTGATACATTGTATAGAACGAACTGTAGTACATTCTATAGGATCAATGTTATTATACACCATTTGCGCTTTTAAAAAAGTTGCGGGCATAAAAGATTTCAAAGGGAACAAGACATGAAATCCTCAACATAGATATTTGCTTAAAGAAAAATGTTCCATAGAAGATATAAAAATATCGCATAGAGAATATACAAGTATTCCATAGAGGTTTCAAAATTCGTAGTCGTAGTATATATATTTTAGGGGGTGTACCTCGTAGACTAGTCAGAGTCTTCACAATTATTGCAAAATTATACATAAAATCACCACAGAAATACCATTCTCGGAAGGTGTTTTCTAATCTATAAAATTATATCCCTAATATTAATACGAAAATTTGTGCAATTTCAAAGTAATTAGGAATGCAGTTAACGCAAGATTGCGCCATGACATGTTGAATAAAGAGAATGTTTCTATCAGACGAAGACCGACAGAAGTCTCTCATAATTCGCAGTGTCGACTTCAATTGATGAGCGTGCAACTATTTGCTATATGCACATATATATTCTTATGGAGTTTTTACATAAATTGATGCTCGCCGAGGTATAAACCATTCGATTAGTGACAGACTTACATATGAGAACAAAAACTATTCTTGAATAAGACTTGTTTTGGTTATGTACCTTGTATGTGGATTTGGGTTACGCCGTTCTGTTTTGTTTTGCGGTCATGGCGAACGATAGGGAGATCCTTCGAATGTTGTGGGAAGGACAAATTGCTGTATCATTTCAGGTTGATCCCGAAGAAATTGTTGGACTTCAACAGCCAGATAACTTTTATTTAATGGTGTCTCGACTAAGTTATTTTCCACTTGTCACGGAAAAGGTAAGAAAACACGAAGACTATGGTAATTTAACCAAGTATTCTAATCCTAACAATTTTTAAAATTTTTTTTATTGAGTAAGTAAATGGACGAATTGTTGGGTAATACCCCAATCTTTTCCTATTAACCAAAATTATAGCTGAATTTGACTTAACAAAACATAGATGTCATACTAAAGCAAATACCCAAAAGTGTACTATACATATGTAAATAAACACTCGAAACCGGAGTTATCGGAAAAAGGATTCAGACAGACCGCTGGATATAAAACGTAGCGTTGAAAGAGCTGTAAAGGGGAATTAGATTTTTCAACACTTCCCCTAAAAAGTTCACGTCTTTTGAACCAGTGATAAAGCCCCCCAAATATATGTGAAATCCATAACTCGTAGTTTTACAGGGAAGTATAGATATCTATCATTAATTTCAATTCAAGGCACCACGAAATTTGTTATAGTGGAATACTTTAGCCTGAGTTTTGTTGTGAATGCTAGAAAGGGATATGGCTTAGTGTGAATATCCCATCTCATTATTGGTGATTTGGACTATTGAAATTTATGGCTGCACATGTCTATGGTTTTCTTTAAGGCAGCGGTAAAAGGAGATATTGACGCATGATTTGTTGAATTTACATACACGATGTGTGAACTTGTCTGGTGTTCTTGTTTGCGCGTTTGCTAACTAGTATAATTCCATATTTGCTTTCCGTCTAGGGACTCTGGGAATAAATATGTGCTATTGATAGTGGATTACTTCAGTAAGGGGCCTGAAGTGTACCCCCTAACAAACCAAGATTTGGTGTACCAATCGAATTTCATTCCGAGCAGGGAATAAATTTTCAGTCCGCCATATTTCAGGAAATGTGCTCATTGTTGGAAATTAAGAAAACTCGAATGACTGTCACATTTATAATTAGACGGAATGGCAGAAAAGTTCTATCGTA
This sequence comes from Physocephala rufipes, assembly GCA_963966595.1. NCBI lineage: Eukaryota > Metazoa > Arthropoda > Insecta > Diptera > Conopidae > Physocephala > Physocephala rufipes. Next base: position 40,218,661 of record OZ016504.1, read on the forward strand.
CCCTAGAGTTGACAATGTCAGTGGACAAATGTCAACGTAATTGGGATAAGCACATCCTAATGGTTTTAATGACTTTTCGATCAGCGGTCCATGAAACAATAGTACACTCACCCGCGGGGGTTATTTTCGGAACAAATTTGAAATTACCATCAGATATCAAACTTGGAAAATGCAATAAAGATACTGATAAGGGAGGTCACTATTGGGAAATGCTTCAGTCGGATATGGACGAGATACACTAACAAGTAAAACAATATATGCAACTGATGAGCAGTAAAATGAAGGATCGTCATAAGCAAGTCGTGAATTCGGAAGAATTCCAAGAATGTGATTTAATACTGCTGCACAACCCACAATGGAAAAAGTGTGTACCCAACGTTACATACATCATGGGAAGGGCCTTAAAAAGTCATAAAATGGCTGAACGGTGTGTATCGCATACAAAGCTTATTACAAAGGAAGGGTAAAGTAAAAGTAGTCTATCTGGAGAGGCTAGTCACATATCATCAAAGGAATGTGATGTCTGATCCGGATAATCGGACTTAAGCGGAGGCCAGTGTAACAAATTCGTTATACATTCGAGCAATACGCGGTATAAATTTTTGTGAACATTGTGAACTTTTGTGAACGTCCGCATCACAACTCCGTCACACTAGATATCACAACAACTATAGTAGCTGCTGATCAGCTGATTCCGGAACCAGGAATCCAGCTGATATGTCCTGCTGATTCCAGAACCTTCGATGCCATTGGCTCTGGTGTACAAATACAGCGCAGGCTACGTTAGCTGTCAGTTCAAACCTAGTTATCAGAGATAAAGAGATAGGGCACTCCCAATTCACCACGCGAAAGAGTGATGACGTCTATTTTTCATGCATTGTTTACATCACGAACACTGCGTGAATTTGTGGCATATTGTTGTTATTGTTTGCTTTCAATCAGTTTCCAAAAAAAGCAACAACATGTTTCACCGTGCATAAACAAAAGTGGTGTGATTTCTGCAACGATTGTAACGGGGTCTCATGGAGCAGTAAGTCCCTCAACTCACTACCAAATATTGTATGTTGCAAGCTTGAGCGATCAAAAACAATATCCAATTTCCACACAATTATCTCCCTGTTCATCGTTGAACTATTTTTTAAGAATCACGAAGAAAATTTTGTGAAAAAATCGAGATCCTCAGAAGGCTTAACCATATTCACCAAACCTTTGACGCTTAAATTACAAACACCTTCTACTCAAGGCCCATGTTTTTGATTGCTGTTTACGCCAGTACTCGTTTCCTAAGAAATAAGTTCCAGCTAAATTTGTACCATTCTGTGATTGTGTAGAGCAAATGCACGTGAACTAGTGCGAAGTGTCCTATCTCTTTATCTCTGCTAGATATTGAAGTGATCACATTGTGCGATTATAAGCCGAAGTACATTATTTAAGTGGTGAAAAGGAGAAAGTATTGCACTCGAATTAGATGTGACAAATAAATTCGGACTAAAAGCAACAGCAAATTTAATTGTTTTATTGAATGGTTCACAATCCAGTTATCGAACCTGAAATATTCACAAGAGAACTTTCAAATGACGAACCAATATTACATAAAAGTATAGATATGCATAAACAAAGTTTTTGTGAACGCAACGGATCATAAAAATCTTTCTAAAATGCGGTAAAAGAAAACGTAGTAGAAGCTAATGTACCTTGCGTTTGAGTTCAATTAAAGATTCAACTCAGTTCCTGTGAAATAAAATATATATTGCATTTTGAATTATTCGCTACGCTAGCATCTGTAACATGTTACGAATGATGTATTCGAAAAAACTGGCATTCGCTTCAAAAGTCCGAGTTTCAGAATATAATCTATTTTCAGGCGCCTAAACGCATCGGAATGGTGCTTCAAGAAAAGAACAAGAATTTCATTTTTGTGCACTAGCTAGCTGCAAAGCAAAATTTAAATATTAAATGCAGAGTGTAAACAAACAACAAAAAATGAAGAACAAGAAAGTACGAAATCAGCGGCAAGTAGCGAAATTGGAAATTATGGATAAGTTCCTTGGCAGCCAGCAGTATTTGCTTTTGGGCGGCAGGAAACTATTTATTTTTTCTCGTTTCTCACCAGATATAAGTTTGACAGCTGCTAGGCAGAAAGTAGTATTTTTTTGTGTTTAGGGTACTAGCGTAGAACAATATTACTTCTTTATTTTAATATGCCTTAAGTAGTAGAAGTATAATGTAATGATTTTATGATTACTAGAAGAACATAAGTGATGATTACATGTAACGTGCTACTCATATAGTTACCTTATTGTTATCGTTATTTTAACATAGTTTTAATATCACGATGCTAAACTTTAAACTAGGTCAAGAAATACTTTCATCGATACCTGTCGAATATACAGCTGGATGATGATGTTTGGTTCGATTACAATGGCATTCCGTTGAAGCTTCATTTTCCGATAGGTAAGAGAACACTATACTGGTTGAGTATTACCTCCTTGTCGAAATAACAATCGGATACAAGCAGCAGTAACGCAGTGATCCGTTAGTCAAAACGTTAGCTCAGTTAGTCAAATCGACGTAGAACGTGACGTTGAGCAAAGTATGTTTCGATTATTGAAAAGTTGTGAAAGGGATAAATTTAAAACATCTCTATAATTTTCTGAAAATTTTTTTGCTGCAGAGCACACTCGTGAAAATTGTTACGTGCTGATTGTAGGCACCAAAGAAGAAACAAAGAGCTATATATAGTCACGTTACGTTATGCTTACCGACTTTACTAGCTGAGAACTGTCAGAAATTTACCACTACGAAAAAGCAAGGCGTCACCTAAAAAACAGTCGGGATGCAAAATAAAAAACAAAAACGGTGCCATCTTCGGTCTGGCTGAAGCTTAAATACCCTACCCACAGAATATATCCGTATTTCTAGTAGAGGCGCAGATCACGCCCACTATTTGCAAAATAATTTAGAATTCGTGGTTCAGTTTCAGGTTAAAACTGGGTTTTCAAATACGCTCTACAAACGAAACTTAGCTTCGTATGTACATATTAGTTCATAGTTATATTAGTTCTCAAAGTAGGGGTGGTTCTCATCCGATTTCGCCAAATTATCAAAACCAATAAATTTGTTATAATAGAGAATTTTCGTGAAAAATTTGATCACAATGCATCAAGTTGTTCTACTGTAATGGCGTCTTTTTTGTGGCAGTGGTTCTGGTAGGCGGAACATGCGCACATTTTGCAAAATAATTTAGTATTCGTGGTTCAGTTCTAGGATAAAATTTTGTCTTCAAATCCGCTTTACAAATCTAGAAACAGCTTCGTATATAAACTATAAAATGTATACGTGATTCTCATCCATTTTCAAAACCAACCTGCTTACAATAGCAGAGAATATTTGTGCAAATTTCATGATCCTATCTCTTTTCGTTCTCTCGTAATCGTGATTAAATCAACTCAGGAGATTATTCTAAGCCAGAATATATATACTTTTCCATGCCTGCCACATATTTAATGCATTACAAACGGAGGAACAAACTTAATATACCCTAAACCCCTCGGGTGTAGTGTGTAAATAAAAGGACACAACAGGAACTGATAAAATAAAACTAAATTTTTGTTATACGTACGTACGTAACTGCACTCCAGAGTTTTGATTTTTTTAACTAGCGTGTATGCAATGCCATATATTAAGTACTAAACAGAGGCGGCAGCGTAATGCATCGTTTCAACTGTCAAAATCACATGGGATCTTTCGGAGATCGAGAGAAAAATGTAACTCCAATTTTGCTGCATAACTTGCTGTCCAAAATTGCTTCCCCTTGTCATGCTAATTGTAATTTTCCTCCCTTCCTTAATGTAATTGTTTATACATTTGTTGTTTGTACATATTTAATTAAACTTCTGCTGGGAGATGCTGCCCGTCTATTAATTTTATGAACGATCCAACCATACGTTATCATACGTTAGGTATTTTATCGGTGAAGTTTTATTTAAAGATTTATGTTAGATATATTTATGATTAATGAATAAATAAATAACATGCATACTTTCATTTTTAGGTGTGTTACATGATATATTCTGTCCTGAAGAAGATGGTTTACCCTGGTGCTTAACAATTCATTTCTCGAACTTTCCCAAAGATCTGTTGTTTAAGTTTAGTAAAAGGTATGACTTCGGAATTACGTATGGTATTTTTTACGTTTACAAACGTTAATAAGAATTAAATATAGGTCGCAAATTACGTTTTTAATTTTGATTTGGAAATTCATCAATTTAATACCATCAAACTGGTTTCGTAGGCACAATAGGGCAATAGTGGCTATTTGTCTATGAACCAAATTTATGAACTTCCGTAGCCTAAATGAATTTATATATACGTAGGGATGTCCTCGAGTCGTATTATATGTCCTGCTTAAAAGAAGCTGATGTATTAAAACACCGCGGTCAAGTGATTTCTTCAATGCAGAAAAAGGATCATAACCAGCTCTGGCTGGGATTACTAAACGGTAAGTGTAGCTACTAAGATATATGGTGCGGATTTGGGGACAAAAAAATTTATATCTCCCTTCAAATCGAAATTTTATAATTTTTAAATTTTTAAAACTTAAATGCCTAAAAGAATCAAATCACAATTATTAAAGATACTAATTATACTTATAATTATTCCACTGTTTGCATTTTTCAGATAAATTTGATCAATTCTGGGCAGTAAATAGACGGTTAATGGAAACGTACGGAGATCAGGAAACATTTAGATATATTCCGTTTAAATTTTATGGGGAGGTAATTATATTCTATAAAATACAATTTTATTATACAATACAATTTTATTTAATATTGACATTTATAATCAATTAAGAAGATAATTTTTCAAAATATTTCAAGAATACAAATTACACTCAAAAGCTAATACCAGCTGTAAATGAAACTGGAATGAAAAATACATTGAAGGATCTACTTCCTCTGCTTTCAACTTCTACTCGAAAAGCTAGTGAGTGTTAAATATTGTTAAATTGTGTTAAACTTATTTAATTTTCTTCATATTATTGCAACATATTTGATGTCAATATAAAAACACATAATGTAATTTTTCTTACAGATGGTTTTAAAACCCATGGGATTAATCTTCACAATGAAACACCGTTGCAATGGATGTCGGAACATCTAAGCTATCCAGATAATTTTCTCCACATATTCGTTATTTATGAAGATATATGATCGTTTTCGGATTGCCGTCGTGCCACACAGAATTTGGGCTTGAAATGAAAAACTAAAATAGATGAAAATGTTCTAAATGATGTGAATAGTTGTATTAAGTTGAATAATTATTTTAACAATTACAAATACTTTTGTGTGTAAAAAGACATATATCTTTATGAATATCAATTCCTTTATCGCATTTTCAAGATAAACATCAATTTTTTTCAAATTTTAAAGTAGCCTTATCTGAGTCCCCACAAAACCATACAAATAAATCATTATAGGAAGAATCCATCATCGTAGTTTTATTTTTTATAATTGAAATTTTCATAATTTTTGTAAACTTCAACGTGAATTCTGTACTATCTCTATAATATCGTTGCATCGTTGGCACAATTTGAAAAAAAATTAAGTAATTGAAATTGCTTTCACTTGTAATTTAATGAAATTGTGAACACTGTCCCGACGTCCTCTCTATTATTCGTCACGATTAGTCCACTGAAACAAAATTGTCATAATTTCTTCCAATCATAATTTTTAGAAGAACCCAATACTGATTACTACGAGTTTGTTTTCTCATTATCGGTTTTTCCAAAAAGGATTTGGCAAAAAACGTTTCATTTTGATTCTTATCATACTTTAATCCTAATAATTCTTGTTAAGACAATTATTTCACGGAATCCAAAATATTCATTAGAAAAATCGAAAGGAAAAATTGTTGAAAGACTCGAAGGAGCACTGTCGTGCCTCGTCGTTGTTGGCGGATAGATTCCCTGCGATATTTAATGGAGAATTACAAATAGACATATAAAAGACACATAATTATATATATATATATATATATATATATATATATATATATATATATATATATATATATATATATATATATATATATATATATATATATATATATATATATATATATATATATATATATATATATATATATATATATATATATATATATATATATATATATATATATATATATATATATATATATATATATATATATATATATATATATATATATATATATATATATATATATATATATATATATATATATATATATATATATATATATATATATATATATATATATATATATATATATATATATATATATATATATATATATATATATATATATATATATATATATATATATATATATATATATATATATATATATATATATATATATATATATATATATATATATATATATATATATATATATATATATATATATATATATATATATATATATATATATATATATATATATATATATATATATATATATATATATATATATATATATATATATATATATATATATATATATATATATATATATATATACTGGAAGCGAAAATATAACAAAAATAATTATAACCATTGGAGTGTTGGCAGTATAAATAATTACTTCATAAATGAGGCGTATTGAAAAATTTAGACAGCACAATTTCGCTCGATAAGATGACATGACGCTCCAAATCAAAAAATGCAGAAACCCAATTCGAAAGGTTAAAAACATAGACAAAATTGAAGGTTTTGAGGACGTTTTAGACAATCATGAATTTAATGAAGTTTTCATTTAGAAACAAATATATTTCAATAAAAAGTTTTGTCAGTGATAGATTTGTGTTCCGCTAAATATATTTAACATTTTTTCCAATCAATTTGTGACGCCAAGCTAACCAAGGTTTAACTACCATTGCTATATATCATTTACACGATATTATGTTGTTGCGTATATTGATCAAGTTTCTTTAGCGCCAAAATATAATGACACACGATTATCCTCTTGTGCAAACGCGAATGCGTCAATACTCTCACGCTTTGGGGAGGAAATTAGAGTTTCGCGAGGGCATGAATAATATATATCAAATATAGATTCTAGATGCAGAGTATTCACTTGTGAGATATGAGTGGTTATGTGTTTTTACATATGAATATATGTTTATCTAGCGTTCGATTTTTATATATCGTTACTCCTAAGCACACACACATCGATGCCTATTTATAATGAATGGAAATGTATGCACTTGTTTGCATCGCAAGATCCATGTATACTTTTCTCATTCTAGTAATTATGTATATACATTCGTATATACAACCTTTATGTACTATACCTATGCGTGTATAATTCTATATGCTTCGAATCTATTTATGGCCGCGTACATGAAAGTCACCTAAAACAAACACTTAATCTTGTCAAGGGGCAAATCCATGTGTACAAATACATACAACTATATGTATCTATACTATGCGTTATAAACGAAAGAAATGTACATGTTTTTATTCCAAGAGCAACGAGACGATCAAAAAAACGTCGACATCATGTCTGGCATAGCCATACGAACTGGCGACACTCTGTCTGCTCTAAATTATGCTGTGTTGCCACGTTTCACTAATATAGTAGTGGTAGCAATACACAAGAGAACAAAGAACGTACTGAAATAATCAACAGGCCAATTCGATCTCAAAATGCCAATGCCCAAATACAATCCAAACCATGCTGAAACATTCAGCCATCAACGAAATGTGACAACGTTGCATTTTTCAACGCCAAACTCGTTACTCACACAATGCATGGGAGGATGTGTGTTTGTGTAGACCCAGCTCGACAGATACTTAATATTTCATGGCGTGTGTTTGCGCGCGCGTATGCGATAATACATATAGTAACATCGTGAACCAAATACATGTATTCCCAAGCAAGTTTTTTAGGGGTACACATATTCTGAGAGCCACACAAATCTAAAAAACAGAATACCAAAAACAAAAACAAATAAAATTTAAAAAATTCTTCAGGTTTGCAGTATTTACGAATCAGCCCACATCGTGGAAATCATTTTTATTTGTTCTTAATTCTTTAAACAAAGAATATTTTATGCTTGAAACTAAAAAAAATTCACATTGTGTTAAAATCTCAAGAAGTTAAATAAAATAGGCGATATTACGTTAATTATTGTTCTTACGAAATAATCACGATACTTCTGATACCAAAGACTTTTTTATAAAATTATAAAGTTTTCTTTATTTATATAACTTTTATAAAGTTTTTTATACATATAAATTCTGATATTACAGAGCGTTTAAACAGTTTTTTAGAAAAGAACTGAATGATGGTATTGATCGTTTGATGGGGTTTCGACCCCGTCATTTAAATTCAATTCAAGAAACAGGTTCAAAAATGGTGACGGGTACGGTTTGTTTGAAGCCAAATCTAACGAAGGATTACATTAAATACATTATAAATACATTATAATCCTTACATTATAATCCTTAAAAAACTGTATAAAAGAATAATTTTTCATCGATGACCATTTGCTCCTCACTAATAATAATCAGTAATAGTATACAATACAATACGCATGTCTTTAAAGCCTCGATGGTGAAAAAATGGGCCTCAATCATTTTATTACGGGTATGAAAGGAGTCCAAAATATAAAAGCTTTTTCTACCCTTCGAGTCAAGTTCTTTTTCTTTTTTAATTTATTGTATTTGTGGTGTAGAAATAAATTTTCAATGGAATTTTCCCAAAACAAGTGGACCTATAACCATTTGCAAGATACACGCACCAGATTTGTCGATGTCGCGTCTTAGTTTTACAAACGTTTAAGCAGGTTTTTAGGAATTATTAGGATTTTAGTTATTAGAGTAGAAAAATTCTAAATAAAAGGTGGGCGAACAAACACCTGGTCGTGAAATAGTCAGGTAGAATTAAATGTGAAATACATACCATAAATCTTCTCGGTGCATACTTAGAATAATAATGTGTAATATTTCTTTATTGTTTTGCTTAAGTGTCTAAACTTATGCTAAGTTTATTGCCTTTGAAATTTAATTTAGTATATATATATATATATATATATATATATATATATATATATATATATATATATATATATATATATATATATATATATATATATATATATATATATATATATATATATATATATATATATATATATATATATATATATATATATATATATATATATATATATATATATATATATATATATATATATATATATATATATATATATATATATATATATATATATATATATATATATATATATATATATATATATATATATATATATATATATATATATATATATATATATATATATATATATATATATATATATATATATATATATATATATATATATATATATATATATATATATATATATATATATATATATATATATATATATATATATATATATATATATATATATATATATATATATATATATATATATATATATATATATATATATATATATATATATATATATATATATATATATATATATATATATATATATATATATATATATATATATATATATATATATATATATATATATATATATATATATATATATATATATATATATATATATATATATATATATATATATATATATATATATATATATATATATATATATATATATATATATATATATATATATATATATATATATATATATATATATATATATATATATATATATATATATATATATATATATATATATATATATATATATATATATATATATATATATATATATATATATATATATATATATATATATATATATATATATATATATATATATATATATATATATATATATATATATATATATATATATATATATATATATATATATATATATATATATATATATATATATATATATATATATATATATATATATATATATATATATATATATATATATATATATATATATATATATATATATATATATATATATATATATATATATATATATATATATATATATATATATATATATATATATATATATATATATATATATATATATATATATATATATATATATATATATATATATATATATATATATATATATATATATATATATATATATATATATATATATATATATATATATATATATATATATATATATATATATATATATATATATATATATATATATATATATATATATATATATATATATATATATATATATATATATATATATATATATATATATATATATATATATATATATATATATATATATATATATATATATATATATATATATATATATATATATATATATATATATATATATATATATATATATATATATATATATATATATATATATATATATATATATATATATATATATATATATATATATATATATATATATATATATATATATATATATATATATATATATATATATATATATATATATATATATATATATATATATATATATATATATATATATATATATATATATATATATATATATATATATATATATATATATATATATATATATATATATATATATATATATATATATATATATATATATATATATATATATATATATATATATATATAGACATATGCATGGATGATGTGAGCATCGGGTTTTAAATATATTAAAAATTTAATAAAAAAATAATGATTTCCGTTTGAACTAAAATCTATTATTATTTATTATATTTATTCTTGGAGACTATATATATTTGTGTATATATAATTTGAAATTTGAGAAATTTCAGAGAATTGGCAGATTTTAGTTGTTGGTTTTAGCATAAAATATTATATACGCATACATACGGCATTCATATATAAAATCCTTTAGTCTTTTCATAAAAAAACATTTAAGCTGGGATATTCATTATTTGGCTCAATTTCTTGGAATCCCTAGTTCGGGTTTTGTGCATCATATTCGTCTCTCGACCAGCAACACCCTTTTATAATACTTGTGAATGTTTACTACAGATACATTCAGCAGTTAAATTCAAAAAATATATCCTCTTTGCCATTCAGAATCGAATGAAGACTATCGAGCAACAAGAAACACGTAAATTTTATTGGGGCAGCCATCCAGCTAGCTAGCTAGCCAAACAGGCAGACAGGCCACTTCACAGACGCCTCTACATACAAGTGCATGCTGATAACTAACACATATGGATACGGGCGACACATCCATACACACATGTTTATACGTATATTCAAGATCTCAACCACAAGCGCGCGTTTTGATGTGTTATAGGTACGGATGTTCTACCTACTCAATTAGTAAAACTACAGCAACAGTTGGAATCTCTTATGTGTTCGGAAATTGTTCTGTCTGCGGGTTGCGGAGTGCCGGACCTGCTGCACACACTAGCTTAGGGCAAGCCGATTACCCGTGCACTAATACATGTTAGCGACTCTAGAGCCAGAATGTCTACACCGGCCAAAGTAATATGTTATGCTATATTTGAGATCGAGGTTTAGTTTGCGATGAAGAAACGCTGAGAGTGAACGTTTGGTTTCGTTTCGCTGTCATTGCTTCAGTTATTTTTTTTTGTATCTGTGTAGCATTATCTCAATGAAAAAAAAGAAGAAAACAAAAAACCGCAATAAATTATTATACAAGTATTAGAATACAAAATCAACTTGAAGCTGAAAGGACAGTCATTCATTAGTTGACAAAGTTTATAGAACGCAACGCAACGCAACGGAAAGCGTCGTCTTTGGAGAATGGAAAACACTTGTGATTTTTATAAATTTAGATCGTAGACTGAAATGGCTGAGTAACTTATATATACATATATAAATATTTATTTAAAAAGTCATAACCACACGGTTAACTTTTGTTATATTACGTACCAGTGATGATAAGAAATAACTAACAGTTTTGTTGTTTAATTCTCTTTAAAAAAAGTGCCTACCAATCGAACAATTCCGAATAAAAGCTAATAATAAATACGTTTACGTCGTCAATCGTAATAATTTTAAGAATCCAAAGATGTTTGTAATATAGAAAGAAAGTAAGAAGGCAAAGACAAAACAAACAAAATGGCAAGCGAAGAAAATTTACAATCAACAGCTAGTGATAAAGTCAAGTGTGTGACTATTTGTGGCGATAATCAAACAAAAATAATAAATAAAAAATCATCAAAAGCCATAATGGTGTCATCGTTGATTAAAAATTCTGAAACACAAATTGATTCTTCACTCGCTACAAGCAATTCGTTAGAGAAACTAACAAGTTTGAAAAATTCACAAGTGCCGGCGATTAGCAATAGCTCTGTTAGTGCTAATGCCACGAATACTGCTAACAAGAATACTATTAATAATCCTACTAGTGGCTCTAAAATGGGTTCACGTCGTATATTTACGCCACAATTTAAATTGCAAGTATTGGAATCATATCGTAGTGATAGCGATTGTAAAGGCAATCAACGAGCGACAGCGAGAAAATATAATATTCATCGTCGTCAAATACAAAAATGGTTACAATGCGAATCGAATCTCCGCTCTTCGGTCGCTAATATAAATCATAGTACTATCGAACATCAGTTTCATAATATAAATCACCTTCAGCACCTCCAACATCATCACCATCACCATCATCATCAACAGCAACAACTGGATATTTCGACCGCATCAAGTGTTACCAGCAGCCACTACAATCACAACCATATATTTAATAATCATCAACAGACGCACACGGAACAACTACCCCTACCGTTGGATACAACCGTACAAAATACTGATTACATGACGGCTTTATCTCCCCCGCTGACAAATGCATCAACGTTGTCTTCAAAGGGTATGCTGACAGCAGGAAATTTCACAAATATGGTTATGACTACTGGAGATTCAATGCCTCTAAGTAATCCCCTTGATCCCACTATGACGTTCGCAATGTCGCCATTGCGTCAAACCGCAATCGGTCGTAATGACTCAACAGCAAATTCAACGTCGCCATATTTATATCAACATCAACAATACCCTATACCTTACTCAGGTTCATCAACTATTGCTTCAGTGTCGGTACCTATTCTTGCAGATTATACATCACCGCACCACCAATACCAAAACACCAACAACAATTGCTCTCATGCCTCTCTCATACTTCAACAACCTTCAACAGTTTTATCGACAGGCCTAACCGGGACTGCATTATCTTACGCAGCGACTGAAGTAGTGAGTAGGAGAGAAATACAAAACGAAAGAAATAAAAGATGTTATCAAGTTTGTACGCTCAAATCACTGCCAATTAGTGAATATAATAACAAACATTATATATTCTCTAAAAATATTTCGAATGGTACAAATCGTCTCACCGAGGAACTATATGAGAGCGATAGTCAAAATAAAAGTTTCGAACAAAATCTATCAATTACACCGATAGACTTGTCCGTAGGATCACGTCGTAAGGAATATGTGAATATTTCAAAACATAATCATGGTCTTCCACCCGATCCGTTACAATCACAACCTTCAACAATTTCCAAAAAGGAAATTAGAGGGATCGATTTAACTTACCGTAAACGTAAATTTATTACAACCAATAGTGAATCATCTGCGAAAACCCAAAAAATAGAACAATTTACCAACGTCAGTTCAAAGGAAACTTATCAAGGTTGCGATGATAAAAATCATATAGAATTGGAACGGAATGAGGATGATACTTCTGAAGATGTCGAAATTGATGTAGTAGAAAGGACGCCACCACCGAAGCCAGTTAAATTATTTAAACCATATCTTCTTGATGATGAAGAAGATAATAGAGAAACAAAGGCGAGCTCTACACAAATTTATGAAAATGGACAAATACCAACGGTGTGGAGCCATCAAACATCAGGTGCTTCTCCAAATATTTGCGAGGAAAACCATAAAGATTTTTATACGAATCAGTCCTTTCAATCAGGACTACCACCAACACCTGATAGACAGGAATTTCCCATGAGAAATACTAACATGTCGAGAGGGGACAACACTCCTTGTCTCCAGCCAGTTTCAGCGGAATATTCAGTTAGAGGGTTTCCTTGCCCTAAAGGATCACCAGTCTCAGGTTATGAATCGTCATCATCAATTTATAGTGATTCCTCATCTGGAGCAGATTCAATGGAAAACACTTACATAAATAATAGAGCGTACAGTATCGACCTAAAATTGCATCCGATTAATAATGAAAATTTATTAACGAATAAAATCCATATAGAAAAGTGGCTGGATCGAGATATCAATAAAATTGCAACTGTAGCTAACTCATCAAATGTTCTCTATATTTAACACAATTTTCATACAATTTATATTGACTGCATTTTACAAGAATTTTGTCCTCAGAAAGAGAAATAAATCATCGCTGCAATCGGTGCAATTATAAATAAATAAATAAATAAATAAATAAATAAATAAATAAATATATATATATATATATATATATATATATATATATATATATATATATATATATATATATATATATATATATATATATATATATATATATATATATATATATATATATATATATATATATATATATATATATATATATATATATATATATATATATATATATATATATATATATATATATATATATATATATATATATATATATATATATATATATATATATATATATATATATATATATATATATATATATATATATATATATATATATATATATATATATATATATATATATATATATATATATATATATATATATATATATATATATATATATATATATATATATATATATATATATATATATATATATATATATATATATATATATATATATATATATATATAATTTATATATAAATATAATTAAACACATATCAATTTAAGGTGCACGATAGTCTTTAAAGACCTTTGAATAACATCGACAATACAAACTTAGTTATACTTAAATAGGTAGCTATCTGTTTTATGAGCAGTTGTTCTTGTATATCTGGAAATATATATAATTTTTTTACCGATCATACTCTCAGTTTTTGGAAAAAGATATATTTTTTATTATTCATATCACATAAAAAGTTGGCCAATAATATATAGCTTTAAATAAAATTGAAATGAACATATTTTTAGGATCGATACATGTTAAATCTAAAATTAAATTTGATATTATGTGATATAAAATTTAACACTATACTAAATTGTTACAAAATGAATATTATTTGTACAGTAAAATTTACGCAATTATTATATTATGCAATATATATAAATCTATGACAATATGTAAAAACAGTATTTTTATATTGATCAATGAATAAATTATAAATCAAGCCAAAACATGTTTCGAAATAATGAAAGGAAACGACGCGGCTTTAATTATTAACAAGTTATAAGATACTGATATTAGATCTAGACAGGTATTAGATCTCCAAAGTTGAGTTTTTGTTTTCACTGATCTTTGAGAATAGATTCCCTTTAGGTACGAAGAAAGCAAATTTAACACAATGATGAAGGTAATGCGGCTGTATCATCAGTTATTATCCTTTTGAGTTATCGAATCTAGATCTAATTTCAGATATTCGGCTTTTATTATATTTTGGAGAGGTCAAGAGTGAGTGACACCCAAGTAGGTAATGTGACTCCAAATAAACGCGTTAATCGTCATTACTGGTTACATATATTTCAAAGCGTTACATCAAATAATGAAAACCTCGTGCGAAATAAATAGCTCCATATTATATTATTTGTAACATTATTGGCTTCGTGTTTCGGCGATTCGGTTTTATCTCTGTGAAGGAAGGTTAATTCTACAACTGATATTTTCCTTCGGGCATGTCTTTTATAATGATAAGTAATAAATTCATCTATTTCGTTCGAAATCAATCATCCATATAAATTTAGGGAGCATTAAATAAATTGGACAACTTGTTAACTTTTCCACTCTTACTTATTGATGTTCTAGGACTTTTATTCATGCTTTACGTGTGATATTTATTATCGATCCATGAACGTTTGTTTAGATATTGATTACTGATGGTATATTTATTTGAAGATGTCGCCGCATAGATCTACGTGCCAACACTTCAACTTGAATAACGATATTATAAGCAAGAACATTTAATGAAAATTGGAGACAGAATTATCAGAAATATTTCAGAGCAAACTTTACCACTAAATTGGACTTGAATTCGAGTGGGTTCTGTTTGACATTCTTATCCATGGCGAAGATCGTGAAATAATTTTAAGGTTTGCCTAAATATTATTTCGAGATCGGATATTTGATATTATAAATGACAATCTGAGATCCTACAAACATTCTGTATTTTTATATACTTTCGTTATTTAATTAGTCATCGAAAATTTTCATAATTGAGATGAAATTTGGATCCCAAACAATAAGTGATTTATTCTTTCATTGGAAAAAAGTACAGTGAAAGTTTGAAGAGATATAAATTATTCCAAAAAACATTCCATATACGTAGGAAGGAATTCTCTTTTTAGCGAACAAATAAATATTGTGTATAACACCCACGAAGAATTTGGTTACTAGATTACCTATCATGGTGTAATAACCAGAATTTCACATTATATAATGTCCAGAAAATCATTTATGAAATTTTGTGTATTATAGAATATTATGTTATCTAATTTAAACCTGCTCTTGTAGCCTTCTCCTGATTAGTATGTTCAATTTAAAGAAAATGTACATAGTCATTAAATTTTAACAATATTTTACCCATAGAATGAATATTACTATTTAGAATGTAAATAATTTACATAATTATTTATATTTTAGAATTTACATAATTAAAATATAAATAATGAAGTCGCGCGTGCCGTTTTCATACGCGTAGTTTTATTTAAGTGACAGAAATAAATATACCAAGGCAGTTATTTCAATTTTAAATTCTCACATGCGGTAAGTATTAAAACTGGTTTTAAAAAATTTAATTATTGTAATATTTTATATAAGTTCCTTGAAGTGATGTGACGTCACCTAATAATTAAGGCTATAATTAACATTAATTAAGGATAGGCGCAATATAACAAAAACATACATAAGGACATAATTAAAGATAGGCGCAAAGTACAAAGTGTGGTATAAATGACTATAGTATTCTAAAAAGTAAAGGCCCAAGCATTAAGATTTTATAACTTGGAATTACAACAAATTACAATTATATACTTACTTACAAATTACAATTATATACTTACTTAATACTTACAAATTATGTCGAAACAAACACTGGCAATACTGTAAAAAATTCCAATTCTATTCTTTTCTAAGCGCCGATACAGGAGAAAACCATCCCTTAATATATTATATATCTCGCTGTTGGCTAGCTATCATATCTTCAAAGTCGAAGAAGGCTGCTAAAGCTTTAACACACTAATCAGATGAGAAATCATTTGGAAAAAATTGTGTTTACCTTATGACATAAGTTAATATCATTATGGGAATGATGCAATAATTTGTCGTTAAATGCCTACGTAGACTGAAATTAACACTTAATGATTGGAAACATTTACCATATAAATGAAGATTCATCAATAAATGTATTGCCTACGTAAATTACTTGCTAAACAAATGTGTTTTATGTGAATACTCTTCAATAAATATCTATTCAATAAATCTAAGCTCAAACGTGACGAAAGTTCAGTTAATTTTCAATTTTAGCTAATACAGCTTTAGGTTCATTGCGACCATTTGCGATCAAAATTTGGAGCCAATTTTGAATGTATTTGAATTTAAATTGAAGGTTCGGATCCACCATTGTATGCATATTCTGCCTTATTGTGCATGACAAGCTTGTTTTCGACAAAGTAAAAACTATCGGAGCGCGTCTCAAAAGGACTCTTGATCATTTCGGTAACTGGAAAAAGGTATTTAAGTTTCAATTGACGTTTTTTAGGTGACACTGACGACCTACTAAAATGTAGTAGAGAATAAAAAGGTACGCACCCAAATCAAGAGTCAGAGCTGGAAATTCATAGATATGCTCGCAAGTATTTCTGGAATAAGGCAGGCAATAACCAAAATCAAAATCAAACGTTTTCAGCAAGTGGTCTCGGAAGAAATGTCGCTCTATCATCCGAAAGTTATTAACTGGTGTTCTTCCCACAGTAAATTCCACTCTGTAGGGGAAATATTATTATATATGGAACATTGGAATGGATTACCCATCTAAATACGTTGCTCCGACCGCCTTCAAATTCAAAAACGCTGGTGTAAATTGATAGCGCACGTATCGTCCGGCATTTTGATCAGGAATATCTTTCAAAGTTACTTCGTCACTTGATGCTAAAATTGACTCCTCCACAGATGCATCGAGGATTTGCTCACTTGAGGGCTTTACAATTTCAAATAGCACAGCGCCAGTACCTAAATCCCGAATTTTAAATCGTGTAAAGTCTATCTCGTATATATTGGCGTCCGCAGAACAAAGGTAATCGCTGGAAATTTCCGTCATCTGA
The DNA here is from genome assembly GCA_963966595.1 of Physocephala rufipes. NCBI lineage: Eukaryota > Metazoa > Arthropoda > Insecta > Diptera > Conopidae > Physocephala > Physocephala rufipes. The sequence goes on from OZ016504.1 coordinate 40,237,159, forward strand.
AGGACATCCTCAGGAGTTATAGAACATTTTGTGTCTTCAGCATTATCGCTTAGGGATTTTGATAGACATGAAGATGGAACTGAATTTGAATGATTTTTGATAGCACTCATGGTGATTATTCTAATTGCTTTTATTATTTTAATATATTTAATAAATAATTTTTGCTTCCCTCAGCTCTTTCAATGTTTGAAGCACTAATGTTAAACGGAATGTTTTACTGTCAATAGTTGACAGTTTTTGAAGAGAAAATGATGGAGCTCTCCCGTGATTCCAGTCGCTTCGATATTTCAAAATTCCACAAGCCATAAAGCTCATGCAGCGGGGCTTGTTCGTGTAATGTCACATTTCTGATTTCTGTTCCAAGAGAAAAGGTGAACAAGTCGAGCGACCACGAAGAAAGTGTATTGTCTTTTTTCTAGATGTCACTAGAGGGAGCACCGATATTTAATTTTTTCTCATTAGATGGAGTATACTTTTTTCTTAGTTATGTACTCTATTTATATCAGCGTAACACCAAGAGGGTACTTTGACTTTTCAAACTTTACAGAATCCGGAACAAATTTACCGCTACACAAAATCGCTGTATTTTTCCGTTTTTGTTGTTGTTGTTGTAGTAAACAAAACCAACAGCAAATTATTTGTCGCTCTCGCTTAATTTCGTAGAAAAAGGCCCAAATGGGAGCTAATAATAATATTAAGGGGAGCTAATATTAATATTAATTTGTGATTTTTTCGAAAAAGTTGTATTTTTCAAGAAAATTAAACATTTACATTTTATGTACTTTTTTCCGTGTTGATTAATTTTTTCTTTCTAAAATGTATAATTACCCCCAGGAAAGTTTCAATATTTAGAAATAATAGCTTGAACACATAGCAATAACTGTTTCTGCCGGCAGTAACAGCATTTCAGCATTGAACACATAGACTTCTCGGACAGAAGGCAGTAAATGTCAAAATGCTTTGCAAAATGTAAACAAAAAGTTTGTGTAAGAATATTCCGTTCATACAGTTCAAATAAGAAAGAAAAACAAAAACAAAATAAGAAGAACAAGGGTAGCAGATGGCAGCAAAATTAGTAATTTTAATCTATTACCTGGCAGAAACTGTATTTACTGCCCGACAAAAATTATTTTTTTCTCTCTTCCCATAAGAGTTAATGTAAATTTTGACATTTCTGCCTCTGCCGGCAGAAACAGTAATATCTATGTGTTCATAAAGGCCTACTAGCTTTCTGCGTATATTTTTTTCATTAAAATCAATGCGGAGAAAACACATTTTAAAGCTCAAAAATACTTATGTATAAGACCTTCTTTGCACTGACCTTGGTCTTGTGTTTCACACGGTGACACTGCACCGTACAAGATAACACTTAACAGCTATGTAAATGTTGAGTGGTTTACACTGCGGAATGAATATGTGTGCCGATATTCAATAAAATTTATTCATATATTCTTTAATAACTATCGATCGTTGTATAGTTAAAAAGTATGTCTGTTATTTGTTTGCACTGTTTTTTCGAAAAGGCAATAAACTTGAGTCAGCATAGATCTGTCGATAATAAATTTTGTTTTCATAAAAGCATCCATATGTAGCAGTGTCCATACCCTGGTATGGTATGGTATCTATACATTATACATTGGATTAAAAAATTAATTCTTATACTAGAAGTGAGCGACGAAAATTTTTTTGTTATTTAGTGTTAATTGGACCACATTAAATCCACGAAATCGTATAAAAATTATTGGAGAGTTTGTGCGGAGGTAAAGTTAAGTCCAGAAACCTAATCTGGTCTTCGCGCTGAAGTAAATTTTAGCTTGTGTTTGACTTCGTCGTCGGTATATTATCAGCTATGGTTGCAGACGTTAATCATGGTAGAAAGTATTACATAACCAAATTGAACTCGATCTGCTTCCGCATAAATAGTGGGATTGATTACCCATATTGGATAGTAAAAGAAGTGTACTGCAAAAAAATGCAATCACGTTTTCGTGTTGTTTGTTGTTTTTAAATACGTACCAAATAGATTTATGTCACTGTCATTCTATTACTATAGTAGTACATTTACTCTATTACATGTCATTCTATTACCACAGTATAGAGCTACGTGTAAAGAGTAAAATTAATTTTGCATGATAGTTTACCAACGAGTACATATTTTACTAGAAACCGATTTTATTGTGAAGAAGCGGCGTTTCTTTCGTTGTGGCTTGGTCACACATTTTTGTTGATAAAATCGTAGAATTATACTCCACATTTTTTCATACAACAGTCAATATTTGATTCTGGGGCATATTTGACCAAGTATAGCCATTTGGTTATTGTAGTACAAAACGGAAGCAAATTTTGTTGAACAGTGTGTTTTTCTAATTCTATATGCATTTCGGTGTGCAAAGTAAAATCTCTAGGAACATATCGCGACTATATTTTAAATAATAGAAACGGTCCTTATAGAAAAAAAGTTTCAGTAAGGTTTTACATTAAGAAATTAATAAATATAACAACTGAATGAATTTATTAAAGTGCGAAAATATTTTCAAAATATTTTAGATGTCACTTGGTTTGAACGCTTTTGCACGAGATTTCATTCGTTATCGAATCAAGCTTGCGACCAAATCAGCGAGGGAAAAGTCGTCGGCCGAAGTTTAAGAGTTACAGTTCATGCGGCCTTTGGGTTTTGCAAATTATTAAAGTGTTCTGGTGCTGAACATTCATCGTCTTCGTGGTCCTAATTCTTTTGATGATCCAGTTAATAATATTTCGTTGATAAAGCATTGTATATCATTGTAAAACATTCATAGGACTTGCTCAAATCGTGTATGTCGAATTACAAATACGCAGTAGTACATATAAAATGATTGAACTATTAAATAATTTTAGGGTCAAGAATTAACAAATATTATGCAAAGAGTGGATTAAGTTGGAAGCAAAAGTGTATAGCTTTTCGAATTATCTTGATGTAAAATATTTCACCGCATCCAGTTTGTGTTCGACGGTGATTTGCCTATTTCCGTGACTCATATCTCGCATCAGGTAAGGAATAGACGGAAAATAAGTTGCAACAGCCCAAACAATATTGTATAAATTCTTTTTTCCTCCCTCGATGATCTCAGAGTTATAGGAGTAAAAGTTCAAGTCGATTTCTGCACTTAAAAATATCGTAAAAGAAGCAAACGGCCAAGACAAAAGTGAAAAATAATTGTTATATTTAGTCTAAAATTTAAGTTTCAGTTTTCGGGAGTCCGTACAGTAAACGCGTAAAGTGCATAAAAGTTGGTTAATAATTTATATTATCGTTTTGCTTTTAATGTCGTTTGAAAATATAATAATAATACTTTTCGTGAAAAATATACAACACAAAATTTATGTAATGGAAAAGGTAAGATTTAAATGACAGAATTTGAAAAAAGTTTTTAATAATTGCAACGAAATTCCAAATATTATTATAAGACTATGTAGTTTAAGTAAAAAGTCGGTTCAAAATGTCTGAAAAATCGGAGATGTTTAAATGAGAGATGGTTGTTTGATCTTACAAAAGCCATTCATCTAATGTCGTTCAACTGCTGCTATTTGCGAACCACCTCTACAGTGCCATTGGTACCACGATCCTTCGTTATCTCAATGACTGACTTTAGACAATGCATCAAACCAAACAATGTTCGGCAGTTTAATTTTGAAGATAGATTACTTCATTTCATTTTGAGGATTCATTACTTCATCATTATGGATATACTCGAAATATTTTAATGCTAAGAAATGAGTTTATTAAATATCACAACATTACATGTTTGGATTTTGTAGTTATGAATGACTATATTAATTGACAGTAGGATATAGGCGAAGAGATTATTCAAAGCCTTATCGATGAAGGAATCGATAAAACATAGTTTCAAGAAACTGTTGGACTGAGTTCTGTATTAAATATTTCAGCAAATCATGTTTTGTAAAATTTTCTAAAAAGTTTGTGTTTCAAATTATGTGCTGTTCACATTTTGACTTTAAATTAATTAAATAATTAAAGAAGTTAAAACGGAATTCTTTTATTTTTTTAAACAATTTCGTAGTCCCAAAATATATGGTATACAAATACATAATTCGATATATATTTATATTATGCTGCAATTTCAATGATTTCAGCAGATTTGTCTGCTGGCAAACAGTAGTGCATACTAAAAGAAGCAATTACTATAATTTAGAAGGCGTGATTTAATTGCTCTGGCACTTAAAACGGAGGAGTTTTCGTCTTTTAAACCACAGTAGAAGATTAGTGTTTATAGGCTTTTAGCAAAAAGGATTTTAACAAAAAAGAAATTGTAAACATTTTCACATTTTAAATTTCAGTTACTGCGTTCCGTTAGATTTGTGTTGAATGCAAAATAAAATTTTTAAACTAATTTCATTTTTAATATTTTATTAGTTACCACTGGATTTACGAACTTTGAAATTCAGTCAACTGAGGAGTCTTTTTTGCTATGGATTTGGATGAAATTAGTCCTGGTTCACCTGCATCCAATTCTTCGTCGTCCTTTTCTGAAGATAGACACCAAGAGCCAAAAAATGAAGAGTTACAACAACAGAACAACTGCAGTAATAGACGTCCTTCTCGTGATTCGTCTACTGGGTCTTCTGAACATGCTAAGCGATCATATAGATCACTATCCTCACCACTATCGAGCGACAATGATGATGATGATGACGACGATGATGACGACGATGATAAATCTATTGAGAGTGGCGCGAAAACCAAAAGTAGCGATAGCGACGATGAAAAAGTGGAGCATTCGGAATTGCATATGAGATCGCGAACCAAATCTGTTAGCTCTAAACGTTCTATTATATCATCCAATGACAGCCAGCCCCGCAGCCGTACAAATAGTAAAGACCTAGCAATGGATAATGGCAATTTCAATGTCAATAATGACGACTTAAGCGATGTTAGTGATATGGAGAGTATCAAACGAGATTCATTGAGTAACAATCAACAGCCAACAACTGAAGAGAAAAGCAACGAATCCGTTCTAGCTGAGCAGCCAATACAACGCGATACAGCCGAAAAAGATGTTTCGGTTGAAGCGGATGTGAATAATTCGATTATAACAGATTTGCGTCAAAAATTGGACCAGAAGAAAAATAAATTAAAGGTATTTTATAATTTACCGCAATATAAAGATTTTAATTCAATTTCTAAAATTTCAAAAAATTGAATTGGAAATTTTAGAAATACTAAGAAATTACTCTTAAGAATAACTTTAAAACCTTCTCTTTTTGTCTTGGAAGAATTTGGAAAGCACCGACAGTGCTAATGTTGTTAATTCTAAAGTCAATAAAAACTCAGCTGAAACTGTAGTGGATTTAGTTAAATCTCATGATGAAGATGCACTTGATTTTGAAGCAGAAGAAGGAGAGTGTCAGGAGGTTGTCAAAGGAAGTGTTTTTGATGAAAAGGCGAAAGGTAAAGAAGCTGAAAAATCGGGTGACAAAACGGAAAATGACAAAGAATTAGAGGAGGGTGAAGTTACGGATGAAGAAGAAAAACGTCCCGAGGAAACAGAGCCGAAACCAGTTTGTAGGTTTTACACTCGTGGCCAATGCACTTGGGGAATGAGCTGCCGTTTTCTTCATCCCGGAGTAACTGACAAAGGCAATTATACCATGTTCGACTTAGTTCGAGCAGTTCCAGTACCAGGAAATATGTCCACAAATCGTCCCGTTTCATCTTACCTTTCACATTCATCTGATTATAATGAATATCGCACTGAACGCTCTTCACTTCTCTCACAACGCACTGCTAGCTTGCACGGACATCAGACTTCAGCTGTTTATTCGCTTCCTAGCGATGCAAGGCCTCCAACATCATCATTGTTGTCTAGTGGTCCTGTTCTGGTTGAAAGCGCTTGGGAACGTGGCCTACGAACTGCAAAGGAAATGATGCGTAAAGCTAATAAACGTAAAGAGCAGGATATGGATTTTGAGGACAAGAAAATGAACTTAACTTTATCTCCGGATGAGTTAGAAAAGGATCCGTACTATCTTAAAGAGAGAGTAACTCCACCTAAGGTGCGCTTTCAATTATAATAATAGCGGATTTTTAGTATTAGTTTGTCAATAATTTTGTTTATGTAGATTTCAAATGCCTACAGTCGACATGTTCCAGAGATACCTAGTGGAGTGTATAGCCCTCCCGATCGTTTTAGTCGTGGCTTACCTGTTTCCACATTCGATGAAATAGATCTTTACGGACGCTCTAGCCGTTATAGGGAACTTCCACCCCATCGGATGCCCCACTATGAAGACGAGAGACGTGTGCGCCCTACCCGGGAAGTGATTGTTCAGCGTGTTGAACAGATTGGGCGAGCGGACGAATGGAATGATCCGTGGATGCGTTCGAAATCACCTGGAGGACGTGGAGCTTCTCCTCGTAATGACAAACGGCGACGAGATCGTTCTTATAGTAGTAATTCATATTCCAGTTCCAGTAGCTCGGAATCTGACTCGAGTTCTGAAACAAGTCATTCGAAGACACCTTCGCCTCAAAATCGCCACTACAATAGTAGTTCATATAAATCACTAGTAAGAAGGCACGGTAAGACAACCAGCTCACCAACATTGTCACTGAAGCGTGGTTCACGCTTGTCACGCTCCCCAAGTAAATATATATTTGAAATGAAATATTCTTATGAAATAAAAAGTTTAATTTTCCCCTATATAAGTAGAGTTTATATGTCATTGTTGTATATTATAAATATCTACATATATACGTTCAACACCAGCTAATTATATCGAATGAATTGTTTTTAGATGTCCATCGTTCTTCGGTTGCTAAACGGTCGGGTCGCTTATCTTTATCTCCAGTTATAGAAAAGAATTCCTCTTCAACAGCATTTTACGGACGTAAAAAACAAATTCCTAAAAAAACCTTTAAGGATAAAATGAAGATAAAGCATCGACACACGTCTTCTAGTACTTCAGAAACAGGTAAAGGATAATACAATGTTATGATAATACAAAGTTTTTATAAAAAAATGTTCTTTAATTAATTGGACTTATATTCGTTTAGTTCATGTGTTCAATTTATATGTTTTTTATTAACTTTAAATTATTTTGAATTTTGAAGAGTCATCAGATTCGAGTGCATCAGGTTCTGAGTCAAATTCAGGTTCATCTACGTCTTCTATTTCAAAGGAGCGATTGTTTTCCAAGAGATCCCGTGCTCTAGATAAGATTTCAAATACTGAAAGAAATGTGGGAAAGAAAGGTAGGGACGAATTAATTTTTTAAAACTGAAGTTAAAATTTATTTAAATTTTTGTTTTCAGAACCTCCGAAAAAGCGGTCGCCAATTTCTATTGAAATTAAAAAACTGGCCACAGTTGGAGCATCCGCTCTTACATCACCAACGGCGTCGATATCTCCAGAAAAAGACACTAAAAAAACTAGGCGAGAGGAGCTTCTAAAGCAATTACGTGCAGTAGAAGATGCTATTGCAAAAAAAAGATCAAAGCTGACTTGATAGAAAGTAATTTCTGAATAACTAGACACACCATTACGTTAATGGTAGAATGAAATTTATTTAATTCTTTCCAGTCTTTAAAATATATATAAATAAAAACTATATCGTAAGTAAATTTGTGCTAAACATTGGTAATTTCCTAATTTAGCATTCTCTAATTAAAAAAATGTTTCAAAAGAAAGCACAAGACGTCGTCTTTTGTTCGAGATTTAGTGAAACGGCGTTTTTTCAGGTTAATACAAATTTGTCTTCGTCGCTTAGCGTAAAAAAGAGTATTCATTGCATTCTCTGATTGCTGTTCACTTCAGTTCATATTTTAGCCATAATTATCGTAATCATTATCGTAATGGCACTCGCCACTTCTACCCTCATAATTAAGTTTCTCTTTTTTATGATAAGAAGACGAACATGGTAAGTAACCTGGTAATTAGAGTGGATGGAAGATTATTTACCCTACAACATTTTTTGTTGATCTCAACTGTGGACTCGGGTGTTGGAGCTTAAAAATATGGCATGTCATGGCCACAACGTTTTCAGTTTTGTAGGTGGCCACTAAAGGATATATGTTTTGTCAATAGATCGGTTATTGCTGGACCATATATAGAAATATTCCAAAGGAATTCAATTTCATATTTAATGAAATTAAAAACGTTCAAATATAAAATGATACCACAATCTTTTTCTGCAAGTATAAAACCCAAAACAAATGGTTAAATTATGTTTAAAATTATGTTTCAATATGGAAATTTCTGTAAAAAATTAAAACGAAAAAAATTTGATATGACAGAATTTATTATATATTGAACGAAGATTATATTTATGGTCTAAACTAATTCCCGATGATCCCGAACAGCTGCTGAATTAAAAAATTAGAGCAAGATGTGAATTGAAAGCAAGTTTACTTTACTTTAAAAATATTTAGAATTTGAGCAGATGTTGAACGTTTCATTCGTTTGCGGTCGTTTCGAAAATTGATAGGCTGCAAAAAAGGATTGGTGGGCCTTCTAGTAAACGGTTAAAAATAAAATCGATTCATAGCGGAATATGTAAAAACCCTTCGTATAAATGCAATATCTTTTTTATGTATAGATAATAATTAAAAAGGTCGTATGCACAACACCACAATATCAGTCACCAGCGCCTGCAACAAGGCAATGAATCGGACCGTCAATGATGTGTGTGTGACCTGGGTTTTTATGTTTAAATGCGTGAGTTCAAGGGAATTCGATAACGGAACCAATACCGTCTGCCGATATAAAGCGTATAAAAACAGAAAACCACCGACTGAACTCGTGCGGCTCAAAATCCACCCCGTAAAAGCAAAAGACACAAAGTAAATGTATAATAGAACAATATGTGTGTGTATGTGTGACCTAAACAGCAGGGTGGAGGGATTTCAGATTCATGAGAGGTTGCACTTTTGGCAATTAGAAGAAAATTCGTTTCAAGCAGGCAGGCCTAACATTAATTCGTGGATGTAAAAAAATCATTTGATTAAATTTAGCGTCATTCAATAAAACCATCCAGCATTCATTCATAAGAAATCATTTCACTAATCGGTTCAACAGTAGCCGCTATTGGACCGGTTTATGTGAAGTGCTAAATTTCGAAATTCGGTTCCACTTCGCACCAACCTCTCCCTAACGCAAACAATTTTTGTAGCTTCAACTTTTTTGTTTGAGAAGATTGAACTGTTGCTCTCTGTGAAAGGATGCTGAGGATCCTTTCATCCTTTGTTGGGAAAAACATCCCTTAATATCAATATAATAATTTTTCTGTCAAAAATTGCACTTTTGACATTAAACTATCAACACAATACGTAATAATTGTATTTATTATGGTGACAAAATAGATGAAGTCATGAACCCGAAAACGACCGGAAAAATATTTGTAATTGTTTTAATGTTTTGACGGTAATCTGATGAAATTGGTGTGATCTATCAACAAACAAGATTTTTAAGCGGATGCGACGCAGATTTGTCACTTGAAAGAGAGAATGTAATCAACCTTTTCCTGTTCGTAACACACAAAAAGGATAACAAATAAAAGGATTTAGACAAATAATTGGTGTCGGCTTGTTTCACTGCTTGTTGTTGCTTGTGCGATTGTGTGATTCTTGTATGATCTCCCTTATGGGTGACTGAAAATAGTCAGAATAAAGTATTGAATTATTAGAAAAAAATATATGTATCTCCAAATGAGAATTTTCGGTCAAGATTAATTTAATTTTTTACCGAAATTTCCGTTCAAGTAGTGCAAAGTATTTTCTTGGCGTTAAGAATTGTCTTGGAATTATGTCAGAGTTTCCTAAAAGGTTCAATGGTTACGTCTTGAGTCTTCTTCAAATTCTCATATCTAAGTGATAGTAGGAAACAGTTATAGTAAAATATCAAATCAGCATATATCTAAATTTAGGCAAAGCATAAGAAATTGCATTATGGGATAAAGAGCTCTTCTAAAATAAATCTACCCTCTTGCACTTAAACAATCCCAAGACCGAAAAAAGACACTAAAGATGACACACTGCCGAAACCGGTTTGTCTACAAAGCAGAAATGCAAGCGATGACAGAAATTCGTTCCATCGATACATCTCATTTGGTTTACCCTGTCGGAGAACACGAAAAATATTAAGAGTTGAACGACCTATTTTTCCTATCCAATATTTTTAAATGCTTTCGATACGAACGCATTTCCGTCGTAATTAAGAAAACATGCCATCGTCTTTTCTCAAAATTTACGTAAATTACCTTTTGTAAAAACGAACTGCTTCTAATTTGAATTTTTTGAAATGTTCAAAGAAAAAATCACAAATGAAAACACAAGATTGTAATGAAATTAGATTAAATATTTGAATATAAACAAAAAGGAAGTAGAAAATAATTACAAATTTGAAACGTGATCATTTTAAATCCATCGGTTTTTTTAATTTAAAACATTGTTTTTGCCAAACTCAAAAATCTTAGCGTTGAGTTCAACTTTATCATCGTTGACATCTGCTTCTGATTATAATTATCATTATATTTTCAACCAATATTACAATTGTTTGACGAGATATCGTGAAGAGGCGCTGGTTTTCTGTTGAGACGACACTAGTTCGCAAATTAGTCGAGTTTAGGAATTTATTTCTATTTTTCAGTCGACATTATCGTGACATGATATTAGAGGATTTATTAAATTTATCACAAGGAATAATAATACAGTCACAGGACTTAATACAGTTTTTCATTACGTACCTTCCCTTGATTCCGTAAACTTAGCCAAATTGTTTCCCTTTCCACTATCACACAGTATCGAGTACACCTCAAGTCTTCTTCAATTTATTTTAATGGCAGTAAACTAGATGACTCCGCAGAACAGTAATAGCAGTATATATAGTAGTATATATAGAAACTGTTATAGTAGAATAATATAATATGGAGAGAGAAGAAGCGACACATGCATACGAAGGTACGGTCGCTTACCGACAAAAGGTGTGGCAAGGTCAAAAAGGGGTGGCACGCGATATTTTCTAATTTATGTGGATTTATGTGGAAATTATGTGGATGAGTGTTGGAACTTATTTCCATCATCCCTTGTCAAATTTGGTTTGGAGACAAACCGGTTTCAGCGCCGTCCAATCTTCAGTGTGTCCAAACCAACTTTCAAGTTTTCAACAAGGGATGATTGGACTGCGTTCAACCCTGTCGGAAATCTAAATGGACATTAAGAAAAAAAATTGTAAAGCTTTCCGCCGGTGCTGGGATTCCCTCACGTCGGATAAAGTATCAACGATGTTGAACTCAACAATTTTTGTGATATGATCGTGTTCGTTGATTATGGCTGGTTACTTTTACTGCGTGAACTTTCTCACCAAATTGCATGTTTCAACCATCGTTGCCTTCCGCACTTCTCCCCGCAATCTTCTCTAAATTTAAATGCTTTAAACTCGTGATTAAGCTCTCAAGAATTACTCCAGTCTTGGGTACAATAACACCCTCCACACCTTCCTTCCTTCCTTCATTTCATGGGGCAGTTCTCTGGGTTTGTTGATTTTGTTGACACATGTTGCTCGAAGACCGCGAGGTAATTTCACAATCACATCAATTGTATATATACTGCTAATTAACTCTAGGAAACTCTAGGGACTCTAGAGTTCGTTAAGTCACACCATCTCGTCAATTCTGTGCGAACGAATCCCCCGATTTTGTTATGAGCGTTATTCTTGGGCGTAATAGACCTTGAGTAACCATTAACCACGTGAGTAATAGTCTCAGAATTACATCTGCGACACAAATCATATTCCTGGTGGCTACCACTCTATCCTGTATTGCCATAGGGAAACCTTCAGTTGCGAAACAGAAGTAGTCCCTTTACCAGCCACGAAGTGGTGCATTTCGCGTCTATTTAGTCCTTTAAGATGTCATTCATATGCATGTCATGCAAATGCTTTAGTTTCAGAATCCGAATTGTTTGAACAATTTGGTGGATCATAACGTTTGCTGGAGTTGCAATATCGTCGCTAGACAGGTTTAATGTCGTAACACACTTCGATCAACTACGCCTTTAGGAAGACGTAATGGACGTGGGAGGGTGAGTCTTTACACAACGCTTTTCGGCTGATGAGATCAAATTAGTAATTATTACGATAATATAACGGTATTGCCGACGCATTTAAGGCTTTGCATTTGTTTTTGGCATTATGTTTGAATTGGAGACTGTTCCTTCATCCGCTCGTTTCGAGCTTATCTGAGTCTTTTCTTTTATATTCGCCATGCGAAAACCTTTTAATTGCTAGAGTGCAGGATATTCATCTTTCCCTTTCATTTAGGTGCATCCTTGAGCGGTAAGTGCTTGAGCTTGAGCGGTAAGTGGTAGGAATGGAAGAAGCTGAATAATAATTTCAGAAGATAAATTTTTCCCCGGCCTGCAGATAATGTGACATTGTCTGGGCCGACATGCAGAAACATAAACTTTCTAAGCCATATGTTTTAGATCTGATTCGGTTCTGGAGACTTCCAGTTTTTGGGGGTTTGCAATGGCTGAGTTTACTACTCCGGGGTTACTCTTCTGGGATCGTTCTGGGTAGATTGGGTGTCACCCACGTTCTCCTTCTCTTTACGAATCCATGAGAAGTTGATAACGAATGATCCGGCGTAACTTGAAATACTCGCACACTAGCCGCTCATTTCATACATAGTCGGAGCTGAATTGATGCTCACAATAATGACGAGCCGTAAAATTGCTTTTAAGTTTTATTGACTAAATTCTTTCGTATCCTGTTATTGGAGAGTCTTTATATCGTCTTTATATCGCGTTAATCTCTTAGGAAGTGCGGTCAATTGCTGCGGTCAATTGTTTGCTGTCTTTGAGCAAAACAAACGAATGTTCGGTAAGCCGCCGATTCAAAATACATTATATTTATTATTATTATTATTACTTTTATCTTAATTTTTATTCCTATTATTATTACTATTATTTTCGTCATCATTATTACTCTAATTATTATTATTATTATGAATTTTATTGCTATTATTAATTATAATTATTATGTTTATTATTCTTTTAATTATTACTGTTATTATTGTTATTATTATTATTATTATTTATAATTTTCATATGTATTTGTGTTTGGTTTGCATGAATGTTTGCATATTCTGTTATCCTTTCCACTTCAACTCATGGAAATATCAAATTTCGTATTGACAGAGGTGTGTCCGGGTGAACTCCCAAAAATCACGCGTGTAAGCTCGCAAAAAATGTGAGCGTATTATTCTTATGAGGCTTGAATAATTTTCGTCAGCGTTTATATGTGAGTATGCGTGTGTGTGTCCGTATGGAATTCCTTGTATAAATCTGACGAGGATAAATTGAATGATTGATGCATAAAAGAATTTCAAGTCCAATTTCCTGAATGTCCTGAATGAACTCAGGGACTGCCGCCGCGGCGTCTTGCGAGGTCAAATTAAATGTTGAGAATGTCGTCGCGCTTTAGTTATAACTCCTCTCGGGTTAAGACGTCTTGACTACTAATTTCCTTACTTTCGGTGTCACTCTGCTCCTTTGCTCTTTATCGACCTTCGGCTTCGATCCATGAGAAGATATTTTTGGGCAGAGACTGAATGAATGCCTAACGAATTTACGAATTAAAAAAAAAAGAAAAATGAAAAATGATCATTTCTGTGGCTGATCTACCTGAGAGTATACGTTTCCCTGGCAAGACTTAAGGGATTAAAAAGGGTTATGCGCCATGAAAAAGGTACCGCCGCTCCTGCGAGTTTGCATCATATTGTGTCCCATATGAAAATAAATTAACAATGAGTGCAGTTTTGTTTTTGAATTACGATTTTTAAATTTATCAGGAAACCATTCGCAGAAGAGATCAGTTATTACCGTCATCGTCATCAAATTGGTGTGTGTGCGTGCGTCTCAGAGTGAAAGGGTAAAAAATTAAAGTAAAAGCAGTCACTAGTTATGAAAGCATATCGGATCTCTCAGGCGACCGTCTTCGCGATCCACTCGTCGTGCCTTTAGGCAAATGTTGGGATTGGTATTTTGGATGAATTTTTTTTACGTTTTTACGGTTGACATGCCTGATGCTGTCTATTACTTATTTATTTACGTATGCATTTTTATTATGAATGTATGTATGTGTCACATCGTGTCAAGGATGCTCACAGCATCTCTGTGCAATACTCTTTCAACCTCGTAATTTTAAGCGCGGATCCTTTACCCGAGCACACTTCCTGGTACACTACAGTTCGATTTTAATCGTAGCCAGATACCGATCAGTGTTAACATCTCGCTATTGCAATTAAGAAGTGCACAAAATTGATTTAGTAAAGCGACCTTATTTTTTTGAAAAAAGTAGTTTATTGGCGTGGTCGGTCTATTTGAAAAAAATTGCTCATTTACAGTTTTATCTTCTGAAATGATTTTATCTTTGTGGTTCAGCTGAAAGAGCTACAACGCCATCACTGATAAGAAGCCGGTTAATATATTAAGAGGTCCTTAAGCATGCCTTAAGTTTCGGTGCTGCGTCGATGCTTTTATTTCTGTGAAATGAAGAATAGTTAAATTAATTATCGTCTGGTAATTTCGAATTAATCTATTATTAATTTTTATTTCTGAAAATTGATGGCGGGTTAAATAAACGGTGCCTCAGGACATTTTAATAATTATTGAGTTATTGATTATGGACGGAAACAATATTGATAATTACAATGGTTAATATCTATTCCTTTAATTTAATATTTCTTAATTGACTTCAACTTTTAAAGATACAGGTGCGGCGAAAGAAGAGGCAGCATATCGTAGAATTTTAATGTTAAAAATATTATAAATATTATCAATAATGGATTTTTCAACATAATTAAAATTAATTGCTTAATTAGGCAAAAATAGGCAAATAGTTTGAGGATTATTGCTAAACAAAAGTCTGGAATGAAATCTCTTGCTTTTTAATGGATCATTATATAATGCAGTATCGATCGATTCATGACAATTCTTTTCGATTTTATTATATTTTAATATATTTGAGAATAATTTTTATTCTTAGGTGGCTTTTAACATAGGTGGCTTTAGAATAATTTAAAATTTAAATAAATACAATAAATTCAATTTCAAATTAATTAGCAATTACTAATTTCTTCTTTAAATTTAAATTTATAATTTTCAATTTCAATTTTCATTTATTGAATTGTTTTATTAATTAATTGCAAGTTTTACAAAATATTCAAATGAAATTGAAATAACAAATTAAAAAAATTTCACTAACTTTGGATTAGAAAATTCATCGAAATAACGAAGATGATTTTTAAGACTTCAAAAGAAATTTAAATTTGATTTGGTAAAAAAGTACAATAAAATAAAAAATTAAACTTTAAAATTAAAATTAATTCAAAAGAAATAAGTCGCGATTACAGAATTATCTGCTGAAAATTAAATCATAACATTAGAATTTAAATATTTGAATTCTTATAAATTTATTTAAAATAATTTTCAGAGTTTTTACTTTGAAATGAATAATGTCCGTGAATCGTGTAAAAATTATTGCAATATTTTTTATAAATAAAAAAGTGAAATGAAAAATGAAATAAATATAATTAAAAATTGTTCCTTTGATCAGTTTTCCGTAGATGCGTTGCGGAACGCGCTCCGATTCAAAAGTAGCCCTTTTTTAATGCGTACACATAATACTTATATATATCGATATATGTATGAATTTTTTAAATTGAAGATTTGTATCTGTTTTTAGTTGGGAGTGAGGGTAATTTCAATTCAACGAATTTTCTTTTTAATGTGCAAACCCAAAAAGCAATCCTTTCTTGTGAATAACCGCAATATTTGTATATGCCCGTGTATGTGTATTTGTTGTGTGTGTACTCGTATGGATGGGAGGTTGGGTAAGCGGAAATTTGCAAACGCGAATATGCATAAAATTGTATGTTTGTGTGTATGACCAACTTCGTAGCTTTATTCGTAATAAAACATCACAGGCAGGGGTTGAGAGGATTTTGGTGGTGACCGTTGGTGGTCCGTTAGGGGTGGTATTGGCCAGTGAACCTCACCACGCTTAACAAAAACACGTACATGTTGAAAGCGCTGGTATACTTGAATGAGGGAAGTTTTGTATAAAATGGACTTTCAGAATCAGGATATGGCAAACCAAAGGGTCAGTGCGTCGTAAGTCGATATTTGTATTTGTATTTTGTGTTTGTGAGTGTGTGCGTGCGTGTGTGTTTGTACGTTTTTGCGTGGCGCGGCTCGTGACAATGGCGTCATATTTTGTTGACTATGTTGACCATTTTCCACCCTCACCAGAGGCCATTTCAAGCAATACTAATTTCAAAAAATGGTCGCTTCTAAAGCTGAAGTTCTTAAGGTAGATACAATATATATATATATATATATATATATATATATATATATATATATATATATATATATATATATATATATATATATATATATATATATATATATATATATATATATATATATATATATATATATATATATATATATATATATATATATATATATATATATATATATATATATATATATATATATATATATATATATATATATATATATATATATATATATATATATATATATATATATATATATATATATATATATATATATATATATATATATATATATATATATATATATATATATATATATATATATATATATATATATATATATATATATATATATATATATATATATATATATATATATATATATATATATATATATATATATATATATATATATATATATATATATATATATATATATATATATATATATATATATATATATATATATATATATATATATATATATATATATATATATATATATATATATATATATATATATATATATATATATATATATATATATATATATATATATATATATATATATATATATATATATATATATATATATATATATATATATATATATATATATATATATATATATATATATATATATATATATATATATATATATATATATATATATATATATATATATATATATATATATATATATATATATATATATATATATATATATATATATATATATATATATATATATATATATATATATATATATATATATATATATATATATATATATATATATATATATATATATATATATATATATATATATATATATATATATATATATATATATATATATATATATATATATATATATATATATATATATATATATATATATATATATATATATATATATATATATATATATATATATATATATATATATATATATATATATATATATATATATATATATATATATATATATATATATATATATATATATATATATATATATATATATATATATATATATATATATATATATATATATATATATATATATATATATATATATATATATATATATATATATATATATATAATCTATCAAAGTACAGTTCTTTACGCGTTATAATATCGATAATAAAAGGGGTCTTTCGGACGCGGCAGTGGCGAGGGGAGAGAAATTTTTGCGATATTTAATTAAATTAAAAATTCATATCAAATCAAATTGACCATCTTGGATTTAAAATATCTCACGCCACATACAATAAAATAAAAATAAAATAACATGAATAAATAAAAAAACATGAAGCATACAGGGTTTACATAAGAGTTTCAGAAGTTTACAGAAGTTTTCATCTATTTTGCATTACCAATAATTTATTGGTAATTAAAATTTAGTGATGCTTTTTATTTCAAAATAGACGTGTTTCTAAAGAAATTATTTCAATATTTGTTACGCTAATTTCGCAAAATTCGATTTTAATAAGGTAAACATACAATTATTGAAAGAACTTTAATCTCCTATTAATTATGCTTAAATATTATTAGTTTAAAACAATTTTTTATTTATTTTTATAAAATTATTGATCGAAATCATGAATATATTGTTTGATGATTTTTATAGGCATTTTTCGATTTATATCACGCTGTTTTTGCCGGATCGCGTGTGAGTTCAATTTGATGGGAAAGATTGTTTTCAGATATCTAATAGTGATAATTTACGGAATTCTTCTATAACTTGAAGCCCTGCCAGCCATTCAAATTCATTTTAAAAATGCTTAACATATGCTCCAAATGCTTTCATTCAGAAAGAAGGATTATTATTGCTTTCTTGTGCTACGACCAATCTGATCATTTTATATATCTTTAAAATTGACAATGCGACTTAACTTCTCCCATTAATCCTGATATCCCTTTCTGTCATGCTATCGCTTATACAACCTTTAATTGTATTAAGGTGAATTAAGTGACCACAGAAACATAAACTTAAACCAACACTAAAAATCAAAATGATTTTTTCTCAACTTGATTTTGATTTAGCAGTTGATTTCTTTCTCAACTGCTAAAGCAGACTCTTTCTACTCTTTTCCTAATCTCAAACATTCAAATAAATTTCTTCACGTTAGTTTTAGTTATGCAATAAAAACCTGCCCGAAAAAAACATTTTAATTACTAAAAACCTTTGTTTTTATCATTTGCGCTTGATGACAAATAATGCTTTCTTTGATTTTGACGGCGTTAGTTTGATTACGTAATTTTTATATAAATCGATTATTATAAATCGATTCTCAACGGCTCAGCAGGTTTCACGACTCTAAATTTTTATTAAATTTGGATCCTAAAAAGGACTTTCACCCAAAAAAAAAAAAAAGAAAAAACGAAACGGATTTATTCTATGGTATTTCTAAAGATACATATTAAATCGCCATTTTATAGACGAAACCATATTTGTTATATTATTAACGAATTATTTTTATAATATTTTTCTTTATATAATATATAAATTAGCAAATTTCGAATACAATATATTGCAAGATTTCTCAAATAAAGCAATTCTTAATAAAATTATTGGTAGTACTAGACTCCAAAGCAGATCTAAATTGAAACATTTACCTAAGGAAGTAATTAGTCATCGATTAGATGTCTTTATATATATATATATATATATATATATATATATATATATATATATATATATATATATATATATATATATATATATATATATATATATATATATATATATATATATATATATATATATATATATATATATATATATATATATATATATATATATATATATATATATATATATATATATATATATATATATATATATATATATATATATATATATATATATATATATATATATATATATATATATATATATATATATATATATATATATATATATATATATATATATATATATATATATATATATATATATATATATATATATATATATATATATATATATATATATATATATATATATATATATATATATATATATATATATATATATATATATATATATATATATATATATATATATATATATATATATATATATATATATATATATATATATATATATATATATATATATATATATATATATATATATATATATATATATATATATATATATATATATATATATATATATATATATATATATATATATATATATATATATATATATATATATATATATATATATATATATATATATATATATATATATATATATATATATATATATATATATATATATATATATATATATATATATATATATATATATATATATATATATATATATATATATATATATATATATATATATATATATATATATATATATATATATATATATATATATATATATATATATATATATATATATATATATATATATATATATATATATATATATATATATATATATATATATATATATATATATATATATATATATATATATATATATATATATATATATATATATATATATATATATATATATATATATATATATATATATATATATATATATATATATATATATATATATATATATATATATATATATATATATATATATATATATATATATATATATATATATATATATATATATATATATATATATATATATATATATATATATATATATATATATATATATATATATATATATATATATATATATATATATATATATATATATATATATATATATATATATATATATATATATATATATATATATATATATATATATATATATATATATATATATATATATATATATATATATATATATATATATATATATATATATATATATATATATATATATATATATATATATATATATATATATATATATATATATATATATATATATATATATATATATATATATATATATATATATATATA
Organism: Physocephala rufipes; assembly: GCA_963966595.1. Taxonomy (NCBI): domain Eukaryota; kingdom Metazoa; phylum Arthropoda; class Insecta; order Diptera; family Conopidae; genus Physocephala; species Physocephala rufipes. The sequence continues at coordinate 40,257,487 of OZ016504.1, forward strand.
TATATATATATATATATATATATATATATATATATATATATATATATATATATATATATATATATATATATATATATATATATATATATATATATATATATATATATATATATATATATATATATATATATATATATATATATATATATATATATATATATATATATATATATATATATATATATATATATATATATATATATATATATATATATATATATATATATATATATATATATATATATATATATATATATATATATATATATATATATATATATATATATATATATATATATATATATATATATATATATATATATATATATATATATATATATATATATATATATATATATATATATATATATATATATATATATATATATATATATATATATATATATATATATATATATATATATCCTTCGCGTTATGGTAGGGCTATGAAATGTGGCTCAATAAAAAAAATCATTTCAGAAATTAGTTCACTTTAATCTTCACCAATAAATTTCTCACCTCCAAAAGCCTCACAATATATAGTATATATTATTTTCATAAACGTTGGCTTTATTAGCTGTCATCAACTCAAATCCAAAGTATGAAAAAGCTTCAAAACATAATCAAGAAACAAATATTGCAAGTATTTTTTACAGATAATGGCCATAACATTCGGACAATTTTGACTAAAAGCGGTGGATGGTTTGGTTTTGGGATGGTTCGGGTGGTGAAATGCTTTGAATGGGATACAAGAAAGGCGAAATAAGAAATGGGGAGATTTCGATGGAAACTTTTGTACACGCAGTCGAGTTCGCGCCGACTCGACAAAAAGAATGTGTGGTAAGTTATGGTACATATATATTCGTTTATATATATAAAAAAGGTAGGACTGAAAGGGGTAAAGTCTAACCAAAATCGGGGATAAGAAAGGATAATCTAATGTTACCGAAGTAGGTATCCCATGAATACGAGTAAATAAATCAATGATGAATCCATACAATTCGATACGTTACAATTGACTTCACCGATCAGGATATGTCTCGAACATTATCCCTTTTAACGAACACAAAGGCAAACAGACAGACAGACAGACCTTTGTGCAAATAGAAAACAACAAAATGAGGTGAGGCGAAGAGAAAAAGGAAAGAAAAGGGTGACATTATATTGAAGAATATTAGTCTATTCTCTCTTTCTCTCTCCCTCTCTTCCATCTCTATCTCTATCTCGCTCTCTCACTCATCTTCTTTGTTGTGATATGTTGATGTTTTTTCGTCTTTGTGAGAAAAATCTAATAAATTTTAAAATCGTTTCATTTTAATCAATATTTTTTTTATTTGAAAATTCAACGATACAGGGAGTGTATGCTTATTACGGGTCCTGTACAGTTGCAACAAATGCCGTTCGTTACAATCGAACATAAAAAAAGTATATCACAAAATCGACGGCGGGCTCGTTTTGTGAAATGTAACAGTTTTGTGTGTGGTAGTAAATTGGTGTGAAAGGGTATGTTTTTGCGGGTAGATCCTGCTGTTGTCTTCAACATCCACCAAACAATACAATATTGTGCAATATTTACAGATTATTTGCCATTTTGCCATTCTATCACTTTGGAGTGCCCGTCGGTTGTTGAGGTTCGGGATAAGATTCAATACGAGCCACTACTGACTGACCCAGTGACTCGTCATGCGGCGACTCGGCCATGCAGCGTATGTTTGTGTGTAAGAAACTTTTTAACTTTGACTTAATTAATCAGAAGTAATTTTTATCCTTCAAAATGAATTTACGTAAGAATAAGAAGTATTCCATTCCTTCAATTGATTTTGGCCCTTTATTAAAATCGATCCTAAATTAAATCGTAACTATGAGAAGTAGTTTCTAAAAATTACTGAGTGATCCAACGTAACCAGCAAAAACTGTCGTAACATCTTCCCAAGCAAAGGGTCTGTTTTTGGAGGAAGAGTGGGTTGACGGAGGGGGATGATTCATCAGTAATGTATTAATTCTGGCTCAAAAACTTACTTATAATTACAACTCCGGGAGCTGATTTGATTTCGTAATCACTACTACGAAGGAGAGGGGGGGGGGAGAGTGTTGGATATAAGCTTTTTTGGTCCTCAAGATTAATATCATAACACTCCCGTTATTTAATAGTTGTCTTGTGGAAATATTAGTTTCCTTTTAGGTTTTCGATAAAGGAATCATCAACAACTGAAAGGAATCCACCTCGTTGTGAGTTTATCAATATTGAAGGACATTAAGGCATTTTGAGGATATGGACAAATTATATTTCTCTTAAAATTTTTTTAAAAAGTGATCAAGGATATTGCCGTAGGAATCTTGAAAAGTAAATTCAACTTGTTGATTTCATAAAAATGCACGCGAACAGAAGAAAGTGACTCCTCTGATTAGAAAAGGATTCATATGCGGTATCCTCGGTTGTTTCATTTTGAAAAAGGATAAACTTAATGTCAATACACGGGGAGATGAATTTTGCATTAGAGACATCTGTTCCATTTTTTGTTATCGAATTTTTTCATCTAAAATTTATGTATTTGTAAACGAAAATCAACAGAGACAACCGAACCCAACCGAACCGTATTCTGTTTGGAATTCTTTTTTTTACTCTCCGCTTCCTCCGTTTGCAATATTGTTAACGGTAATTCGATTTCGAGGAAAACCATTTATAAATTTATATTAGTTGGTATGATCTGTTGCGGTATAGCCGTTCTATATCTTACTCTATATTTTGCCTCACTTACATATTGTCTATAACCAATCATTCGAGATTAAATTAGTCCGATATTAGTATGATATAACCGAGTAACCAAATAACGTGAGTAGAAATAACCGTTAGTAGAAGTAACGGTAGTTATGGACGCCTTACTATTTTGATTGGAACTGTAACGTGTTTGTGTATGTGTTTGTACATGCGAGCATGTATATGTGTATGTGTATGTATAACTGTGTGTATACCTATGTGTGTGTGCGCGTGTGTGTGATGTGATGGTACATCTCGTATAAGAGTGGAAATTTATGTTTCTGTTTGTCGTACGCAAACAGAAACGGATGGATCGACGCACATTTACATGACTTGAGAATTCGAAAGGACCAGAACAGGATGCTATTAGCTTGCCGGGAGACAAACGGACCGATATGTGAAGAAGGGTTGGGGACAAGGGGAGAGGTCGGGTGGTCTTCAGCCTTAGCCGAAAGCATTTGAAAGCATTTGAAGGAAATGAGCTACGTATATGTGTTGGAATTGGTAAGGGAAGGAGGCGAGGAAGAGCAAGAAGGTCGAATTGCCGGCCGGATGACTGTCGTTCGGACGGAGAATTTGAAAAGGGTCAAATGGAGATAAATTTGGATATTTGAGGACAGTGAAAGATGGGCATGGGTAACCGCTGTGACGTTGCTATTTCTATTGCCACTGCTACCGCTGTTCGTGCCTCGGATGCTGCGGCGGTGACGGCGTTGCTTTAATATGTATTTACTTTTTATGAGGTCACTTTTTATTCGGGCTTACTTCAGGGATGCTATGCTTCTTCCTTTGTCATGTATGCGAGCCTTGTGGCCTTTTAAGGGTTGAGACGACTTCTCCAGGAATTACTTTCTTCTTGAACGTGGTCGACAGAAAGACGCCATTGCCTTTGCCACCCACTCACGATAATACGTTAACTATTCACAGATGGTTAATGTTAAATTTGATAGCTTTTAACAAAACCGAATGGATAACATTCTCTTTCAATAATTATTTCCTTGCTTCTTCTACGGCACGAAAATTATTGTAAATGGTGACCATGGCAACCACGGTAACCGAGGCAGTACATATGTATTGCGAAGAAGAAGAGATCGAACTTCGCTTCAAAGGGTCAATCGAAGATAAAGGAATTCGATAACGAAAAGTTGAGCGAGATACTGGATTAAATATATGACGTACTTCCATCGAATTTTCTGCCTCGATAGTCATTCCCTTCTGAATCTTTTATAAAGTTATAAACTATTTGGATTCACCTGTAAAATTTCCCGGACATTTTAAGATTATAATTATAAAATGCTTCGATTAATATCGATATTTCTTTTGTTTTGCATTCCTAACTAATTTGTGTGGTTGGCAATACTAAGAGGTACGAGTTAAATAATACGATACAGGGTTCACATTGGCCTGACTGAACTGTTGTACCTTTTTACCATCCCCGGGGACTATGCGTCTTCGCATTTGTGAGATGAGTTTATCTTAAAAATTGGATTCGCCATAAAAGCCTTTGATTTGCGAGAACGATTAAAAAATGTATTTTTAACACAAACACAAATATATTGTATTTATTTAGAAAAAAATAGACAGTTATTGAATTTCAGGTAAAATGATCTCAATTTCGGAACGGTATTATTTGATAACGAAGAAACGAAGCCGGTGGTAGATGGATAGACTTGTCCGCCGGATGAACACGATTTAATCGGTTTAAGAGAGACACCGACAACGCATAATCGTCTGTGTGTACAATCGTAAATACAGTTATATAATATTGCCCATTTTCAACGCCTGTTTTAGTTTCAACTTTTTATAATTTGTAAATATTTTTACTAATTTTCATTTTTTTGTCAGCATACTTTTCCGCATATCTTGCGCACTGCACTAGCCCTTCAATCGATTATTATTTATTATGTATCTTCTTAAGAATCTTCTCACCATATTCTTTTACTTTTAACTATTTTTGTTCACTGTTTAAATGATAGTGATCAAGTCCCGCCTCGTAAAAACCACTTTAATGAGCTCGGCCAACCAATAACTGCAGTTTGAGATCAAGTTTTAGACGCACGATCATTCGACTGACTTTCATCCCCCGAAAAACACGTTTTGACCCCGAACGCATTCGTGAGGTCTGCCAAGAGGGAGAGACAGAGCGCGAGAGAAAAAGAACCGTGGCATCAAAGACACGCAAAACGCATCCTGCGTAAGAGCAGGAGAGGAGATGTGTGGTAAGGTTGGCTGGTGGGTGGTGGTGAGGGGAGGTGGTTAAATGAGGCTTTGGGATTTTACTAATGCCTTCGATGTTTGTGGATAACTTTTTTATAAACGTCATCATTAAGTACTTGCTATAGTTGTTCTCTTGGTTTCCTCTGGTTTACTTTGCAAATTCCCGCTTTCTGCGACGTCTTTGCAGAAGAAAACCATAGAAGATTGCAGCACGGTCGTTTCTTCAGTGCATCGCATCGAAATTTGCGCGGTCACGACATCTAGGGGTCTTTTTCACCGACTCAAATTTAGTTCAAGATTTTGAATACAATTCAAGCTTTTATTGAATCTCGATCGTTTGTGTTAAAAAACGAGACGACCACAATCGAGCGCTTGTAAAACGTGCATTTGTTAGAATTTTACAGAGCTCTCGTTTGTCGATTTACTCTTCTACACTTTCTCGCTTCTTTTTGAGCAAGTCATCATCGATATTGATATCTTCCTCGAAAGCGAAATGTTTATAATTTTATTAGAAACGATTGTGTCGTGCGTTTGTGTTTCGAGTTCGACAATCGCGACGATGACTTGTTTCTTGTGAAACAACAACAACAAAAGCTCTTGTATTGCAATTTAATTTTATGTTTCGAGATTACGTTTGTGGTTCAAACCGACGATAATAGAGAACACAATAATACAAGCGTTCGGCACTCGTCCGTTAATTAACCGATAGCCCTTAACGTGATTAACCGATGCCCCGATAAACCCGATTTCTCAGTTTTAGATTTTTTTAGATTTACGAATCGATTATAAATGTCGATTAATTTCATCATTAACAATAATTGATTCTGAACTACGAACGACTTCAATGTTAATTTCTTCTAGTCTTCTCAAATTTTGTTTCTCTTCAACGGTAAAATCATATTTTATACAGAGAACGGATATGCCTGAAGCCATTGCTTCCTAGATTCCAATTTTTTTTTTCACTTGTGGAAACCTTGAGAGGGCTGCCTCAGGAATAATCCACATCTTCACGTGTCGAGTTGAGGAAGCCTGGACTGGGATCAACGTACATCGTTGTCTGCGGTAGTAGTAAAATCAACTGTACATGATTTCTGTGGCATTTGCAACAGGATAATGGTTAACAGGATCATGAGAGAGAGAGTGAGAGGGAGGGAGGGAGCAGATATGGAGTAAGTGTGTGTGAGAGCGAGAGGGAGAGGAGGTTGAGTATTCGTCTCTTATAGTCAGGCCTTACACATTCATTGCTGATTGCGAACGTTTTGGTGTATTCAGTAAAACGTCTTCTATTGAATTTGAAGCTTTTTCTTGTTCGCTTTTTGTTCGCTGGTCAAACAAGCGTGTCGTTGCGGGTGGATTTGACTTAAAGACAACCAACGCGAAGCAACGCAAACAGAGAATTTTGTACAAGCAAGAAGAATGACACCTATCTTCCCCTTCTCAAAAAACCCCATTTAAAGATATTGATGCAAAGACACAGAGTACACGGAATTAAATTGTGGCTTGTGGGTATGTTCATCTGGTCACAGGATGGTACGTGTGGTTGTAACACTGGCTGGCTGGTTGCGCCTCAATCAAAAGGAAGAGATGGATAATCTTTTACTCGGGAATCTTTTTTAGGAAATGGACTAATGGATCATATAGTATCGATTTTATTGTAAGATCCAATTTAGCTTTGGCTTATTCAAAGGAAGGGGATATAAGTTCAAAATTCAATCTGTAGTACCCCCTCTCCTCCTCTTAAAGACCAGTAACACGTTCTTTCTCAAACAAATTTCATTCTCAACGTTTCTCGTTAAACCTACTCTATTTGTTTGCTTTCAAGGCTGATACAGTTTCCGTGAGGATGTTTCTACTAATAAAAGGATTTCATTATCTTATGTGGCTATTTCGTCTGACCTTAACTATCATTCGATCTTTGACCTCATGTAGACAGCCGGAGAATGGGTTGCTATTGAACCCTACAGGATAGCGTGACCAACCTTCTTTCCTTCACTTCTCTAAGAAAAAAAATATTCTTTATTTTTTAATTAAACAAAAAGCAAGTCTTTTACGATTCAGGATTTCACTTTGTATTTGAAGGATCAAGTAATGTCAAGTTCGGAAGCTTAGACACAAGAACTGGTCACTTCGCTCATAAGGTTATGCTTCCAAAGTCGTGAAGAGAAACAACATCAGTTTCATTAGAAATTTGAAACATTACTTTAGAAAGAGGTTATGCTCTCTTTAAAGTTTGTGTATAGTCTCACTAAAGCAATGGTGGTGGAAAGAGCGTTTGCTTCCAGCACACACGGGTTGTTAATTATTCCATTAAACGGTATTGTTCTATCAGTTCGTAGATGGCAGGAGCGTAGCGTAAAAAACTAAATTATATATCGCATTTCCATCAGGTTTTATTTACGGTTTTCGGGGGTAGTATATGCGATTATGAAGAGAGAGGTGAGCGATTGATATGAGAGCAATATTCCAAGGCGACACACTGGAATGAATACGAGACCTATAATAATTAGTCAACGCTTAACATATTTGTGAAATTAATTCAGGGAAAAAAATTAAGAAAATATCTAAATTTATATATATATATATATATATATATATATATATATATATATATATATATATATATATATATATATATATATATATATATATATATATATATATATATATATATATATATATATATATATATATATATATATATATATATATATATATATATATATATATATATATATATATATATATATATATATATATATATATATATATATATATATATATATATATATATATATATATATATATATATATATATATATATATATATATATATATATATATATATATATATATATATATATATATATATATATATATATATATATATATATATATATATATATATATATATATATATATATATATATATATATATATATATATATATATATATATATATATATATATATATATATATATATATATATATATATATATATATATATATATATATATATATATATATATATATATATATATATATATATATATATATATATATATATATATATATATATATATATATATATATATATATATATATATATATATATATATATATATATATATATATATATATATATATATATATATATATATATATATATATATATATATATATATATATATATATATATATATATATATATATATATATATATATATATATATATATATATATATATATATATATATATATATATATATATATATATATATATATATATATATATATATATATATATATATATATATATATATATATATATATATATATATATATATATATATATATATATATATATATATATATATATATATATATATATATATATATATATATATATATATATATATATATATATATATATATATATATATATATATATATATATATATATATATATATATATATATATATATATATATATATATATATATATATATATATATATATATATATATATATATATATATATATATATATATATATATATATATATATATATATATATATATATATATATATATATATATATATATATATATATATATATATATATATATATATATATATATATATATATATATATATATATATATATATATATATATATATATATATATATATATATATATATATATATATATATATATATATATATATATATATATATATATATATATATATATATATATATATATATATATATATATATATATATATATAGTATTAGTTTAAATATGTTAGTATATATATCCATATATTTCCCCTTCTTGAAGAATAAATTATATCACCAATAACCCTCATGCCGCACAAAAGTGAAAATGCATCAAATAGATGGGATCGTGACACGATACCCAAGTCGTGGAATACTTATGCAGTAATCCCTCCAGTGGGTTTTTAAGAAACTATAAGCCATATTTACCGATTTTAGATTGGATTAAAACATGTTGCGCCACTTCTTAAAATGCCGTCGGCTAAGTAATTATGTAAAAATATATAAGTAACGTCAATATATTTTGTGACGTAATGGATAACATAATTTTTTCGATTTTATTTTGTAATTTTTAAATTTTTAAATATGTTGTAAAATGAAGTTTTCAAATAATAATTTTTAGGTTGAAAATGATTTTCAGAGAATTTGAATAACCCCGACCGAAATTTATTTACCAGTTCATACATGAATATATTGCGTTACAGCATTTAAACCTTTGGGGTCCAATCCTCTTTGGACCTTAGTGGGACTAAATTACTCCCAAATGTTCAAAGTACGTTGGAAATTCAAAGTTTTTTGTTTTGATATAATCGTTATCCATTTAATATTAATATGGATGAAATGGCCATTCTGAAAAAATCTTCATCGATTTTAAACGAGCTGTAAAATACTGCAATTTTATCTGGTTTTTTTATTAAATGGAAATCTAATTCACACTTCATTTTCGTTAGGATTCAGACAGAATTTTTACTGTTCAGGATATGCTCGATTTACGTTAAAGGTTCGCCTTTCCAGAGTTCTACAACGTACGAGTAGACGTATCTCATTAGGATGAAGTGAAGGACTAGAAAAGGATAATAATTATCAATTGAATTTTAAGATTTTAGACTACTTTGAAAGTTACTTAAGTCTATTAAGGAAAACACAAATCGCCAAACGGATTCTTTTGACTGTGCACGCACATCGCTCTCCATCACTCCGTAGACGTCGCTTAACACGACCAATATTAAAGCAATTAGACTGGCCACAACACTTAAAACCCAGACTAAGGTGAGATATTTGCTTTCCTAAAAATGAGAACATCCTCATTGTTTGAATTTAGTTCTATAGTGAACGATTATACGAACCAAAACAGCTGCCAAAAATAAAAGAATGTTTAGAGCCAAGATAAAAGTATCCGCACATAATACAAACTCTGACGTTTCCCCTGGAAAATGGAAAATTTTTATCAAAATACTCATCGATTAAATGAAGTGACTACATATAATTCCAAGTGAAATATTTAGAGCGGACATAATTATTAAAAGCAATGCAATAAATGCAGTGGTGGCGCGCAAGGATGAGTCAAATAATCCTTTTTCGACGACATACTTCATACAGAAGATCTACCGACACGGCCTCGTCCTTTTAAGTGAGATAGCTGCTGAAATTGTATTGAATGCAAAAAAAAAAACAACAAAACAGTACTAATGCGTATAGATAAGACCTTGATTGAGGCAAACACTTACAAAGATTTGAAAATCGACTCCAACTGTCCGAATGTATTCAAATATCTGTTGTAGGAGTTTATTGAAGGAGAGGACTGTTTTGATTTTTAAATATGACTTAAATCTGTCAAAATGTCAGTCTGTCACTTTAAAAAAAGCTTAAATGACAAGTTCAAATAATATTTCCGTCTGTCAAATAATATTTCCGTCAATATTTTATATTGAAAATAGTGGTTTATTTCGATGGATGCGTTGTGCAAAGGGGCGAGAGGCGTCGGTTGATTTACTTTCAAAAATATTAAAAACAAAAAATTCAATTTTTTCAATGGCGCATTAGAAGAAGTAAATTCTGCGAAAGGACAAAAGAACCTTGACAATTTTTAAATATTGGAGTTTGGTGTGGAAACCAGCTTTCATATAAGTAAAAGACACCATGGTTCCCAAACAGAAACTTCATTTTGGCGCTCCTTACTGCAATTATTTTAAGTCTATTCAAATATATGCGTCAGGTCGATTACTTCTGAAAGCAACCTAGTGAATCGAATTTTTCCAACACCCTTTTGGAAGAGAATAGTGCTAGAGTCTCTCATCGCTTTCTGTATTATCGGTATTATGTCGACCTTTAACGGCGATCTTCAGACAAAAATCATGCGATTTCAAAACAGGCTGATGTCAAAAATAGCACACTCTATAGCACACAGATTGGGCGCTGAAAGCATAACAACTAAATACCAACAACATATTTCGCTCATATAACGTGCTTCTCTATTGCAGGTCTGGCGATGGAGAAGAAGTAGCTCAGTCTACTTATATGAAATTAGATTTTTAAAAATTTGAGTAAAATTACTTTGGGTGTGTTTGATAAATTTAAGAAAAGAATGTTCAAATTTCGTTAGTTTGATTTTTTCGGATCACGCGTATGGACCTGACAACACTTTTCGATTGGGAATGTATAGAATATCCTAAACAGGGTAGCGGCTTCTCTATGTGAAAGTCACAAAGGTCCTTATAGAATGTGAGAAACAAAATAACATTTCCCGCGACAAAAAAAATTCGCGGCGACAAAATTCGTAACGATTGCTCTAATTTGAATTTCATAGGGAGCAGATTTCTTGTTGGGTTACATAAATTTGACATTACATTCAAGACAATCTGCTGAATTCAATTGAAAGTGACTTTTTTCATCGCTCCGATTGTGTTGAGCGATTTCATCGTATGTAGGGTAGAAAACGTCTCCGATGACAACGTCTTTGACGAATTCTTTGTTGTCCCATTGAGGACATGTGAGGGATAAAGTCTCGCAATTTGTCTTGCAAGCACAGGAAAATATCAATACACACTACATATTTAAAAAGAAATTCTTCAATGACGAAATGCTAGACACTGTTCCGTTTGTGGTTTTCGAAGACCAAATCGTATGAAAATGTCTTGTAGGACCGATATAGGCTTGCCTTGCAGGCGTCTTCGACAAGGTATTTTGGAATTCGAGACTTCTTTGATGATTTATGAGTATTATGCGTATTATGCGTATATTTTACATTAAACAATTACATTAAAAGCCGCATTTTTTACGGGCTTTAATTTTTTTTTATTAAATAATATCCAAACTTAAAGTATAATAATTTATTAATTAAAGCATGTGCAATTTATTTCAAAAGAAGAAATTATTCGAAATTATTTTCCAACGCATTTTCTTAATTAGCTTCTTTCCAAAACATCTTTCGTTTCAATCTATTTAAATGACGCGAACGTATGGCGAATCCTGTCCTGTGACGTTTGCGCTGCTGCTGCGGTGGTTATAAATATATACGCGTGCCTCAAAATATTTACACACATCAGCGCCATTGGGTAGCATTAGTTCAACGACAACAACCGGGTCCGGTCCGGTCGTATGGGATGTCTTGCGATGGCCTTTGGTAATTCGTTCGGTCATCCCTAAATGGCCGGACAGCCTGACCAGCCCGTAATGTAAAATTCCTGTTTTAGCATTTGCCGAATTTCTTTCAACCCCTTTCTTTTTTAATTTCTTTAATGCAATGCGCTCTGGGTGCGATTTGATGTATTAACCGGATGCAGGACCTTTGCTAAAAAAGATGAGGAGATATTTGTTGTAGAGCCTTGTTGGACATTGATAATACTTTGCCGAACACGCACGAATGGCGTAAGGGATGAGTTTAAAGGTTAGCTCGTTAATTTAGAGGTTATCGTTGATTCTGGCGAATTTCAAAAAGGAAATATTTGATAAAATATATACAAAATGTCACCCTTTGTCGGAAAAGAAGAAAACGAGAGTAGTTTAACTTTATATAAATCTAGGTGAGGTCATACAATTTTTGAGATACTAAAATATAAAATTTTTATATAATTATTCGATAAGATTGTTAACGCTTTCTAAAAACAATATCGTATTTATAATTCGTTCATTTTAGCCATACGATTTGAATAAGTCGCAATGGTGTTGAAGTTTAAAGTGATTAATTCCATACCCCGGAAATATCAAGGTCAGTTTGAGGGGAGTAGAGCTCGTAGCTGTCAGTGTCAAAATTTAAACAATTTAAAAGACTCACAAGTAAGAACACCAATTTGGGCCCTATAACCGCAACGCAACCTTGGTTAAATAAATAAAATGGTTTTATACTAGAGACTGATGGGGGGGACCATGCCCCTTGTGGGAGTTCAATTTGTCTTACACGGTTGATTCTTAAGCAAAATACAATTTTGGCTTGACATTTGCTCCACTAGCCATGAAATGGATATTTAAGTACGGAGAAACCTATATTACTTCTGAAAAGCAGGCGCGGCAGGATTAAAATTTCTCCCATTTTCGATACCAAATACCCAAGAATGGGAGGAGAGAATATTCTTTTCGAACTTCATGACAATACCTCCATGTCAATCTCCTGCGATTGTTTTGACTTTTCTCGAGAGACAGATAGGCGGATAGACAGATCGACCGACAGTCACACAGTCAGACGGATAAATGGGCAAGAATAAATCGAATCGAATATATATTCCTTTCTATATCAGTTATGTCTCCTTTAATGTGTTACAAACCGAATCACAGAGTGGATTGTAGTCCACCCCGTCTCGTATAGACTATAAAAGGAAACCAGCTAATGGAGCAACCCTTAAGAAGAAATTATGAATTATTGAAAACGTTAGTACAGTAATATTTTGTGGATTATTATGCATTTTATGAAATTCTTTAAGTTTCGAATATCGAATAATTAGAATCGTTTGAAAATTTTAAATCATAAATACATGAATTCATTGGTGAAAAAGTATGTTCCCCTCGATGGCACGAGTTACGGGTATCCGGACTACCCTCGACGTTCATACTCCAGACTTTAGATTTGGGTCTTTCCTGTTCATAAAATATGGCTCTTGATTCGCACACACACACGCACGTACACAAACAAACGCAAGCACACACATACACACGCACGCACACACAACAAACCAAGCATGCTTTGACTTTCTTTGTTTTAATTTTATTTGTTGTGACGATTGCAAATAGTCGCCGGCGACGAATGGCATTGTCGGCCAGTGGCGAGAGACGGTTACGCAAACGATAATGGCTGAAATGTCTGTCTTCTGTGGCTTGGGCACCGTCCCGTTGCACGCACTGGGCGGGTGGATGCAGAAAGAAAGGCCTTTTAAACACATTGAAACAACACGATTATTCGTGGCCAACTTAGGTTTTGGTCCAGGGGCGTACGATAAAAGTGGGGAAAAGGGAAAGTAATGGAATTACCGCAAAAGGGACATGTTTTAAAAACTCTTAGCCTTAAATATAGTTCGTGCTTGTTTCATCGCTTGATATTTGTATTTTTAAACCGCTCTTATCGATATTGAAAAAGGCATTGGCTGTGGAAATTTGTTTATTCGGGGACTTGTTTCATTTTGATTTTCAAAAGTTCGAAAGAGAAATAACTCTTACCTTTTCTGACCTTTTTGTCATTTGATCATTAATTTTGCTGCTGTCTAGGAATGTTGTCTAAGAGGTAGAAGCCGCAAGTCTCTGTTGGAACAAAACAATGCCCGAAGTTTTTATCAGACATATATATAAAATACATAAAGCCACAATAAAGAATATTACATAAATTTGTTTGTATTCGGATATATAATTGTGTATATAAATTTACACGTGGGTGTAACCTATAGCTTTATCACTTTCATCCACCGCCTACTCCCCCTCCCGCCTAGCTAACATTAAAGGGAAGCATGTATATGCGGAGACCATTTTCGCTTTCACTTCTTTCTGCTTCTGTCAGCTTCGCAATCGACGAATAGGTCTGGGTGGAAGGGTCTAATATTTCATATTTTGTTGACGCTCTTTTCACGCGGTTACTTCTAAGGTATAGACTTTTTATCCCCTTCAACCGGATGGGAAAGGCACATATTCGTATTCTGCTTCTGTTTGTAACATTTAATATTCCTGATTCGATGCAGATTTGTCTGTCTGTTTGTCTGTCTATCTGTTGAAATCTTGAATACTGGAGAACGGTTTGGTTCGAATATTCTTCCTCTTCGATCCTAGGTTGCTTGGTGTTGAAAATGGTTGAAGTCGAAACTGTGCCGCACCCACATTTTACAGTTAATATGTGTTGATTTGTATTTACAACTACTTTTTTTAGCTCGCATTACTCGTTGAAATCCATGCTCCCACTTGAGCTCACAGTCTAAAGGGCAAATATACTACCAAAAGAAGGCGTGTTCCGTCCTAACTGGTATACAGCCCATAATTACGAGAGAATGGCTTTTTATGATTACGCAATTATTTTATATATATTTTCGGTCTCCCTAGGGCACTTGATGTTGAAAATTGGAGAAATCGGGTAAGTGGCACGCCTCCTGCAACATTTCTGTCGGTGTAAGAGCAGATCACAGTTTAGTTTTTCAACTTGCAAATCAATTTCGAAACTGAAATTGAATTCTGGAGTCTACCGTCAAAGCAAATGTGTACTTCCAGAAATGGGCGTGGACGAGTTATTAGAAGTAAGCTGTAAGTTTATATTACATATTACAAGGGCATACAAACCTTGGCCAAGCCGAAGTTAGCGATCTCACTAACTTTATTTTTTTGTAGGAAAGGAAAAATTTGAAATTGGAGAAACCGAAGAATGTTTCGAATTCTGAAGAAAGAATAGGGGTGATTGCAAGGCTACTAGATGCTTAATATAGACGCCGCCGGATGGTGAATGTTAGAAAATTGCCAGTTCTGCCCTTCACGATAAATTTTAAATGTCATTTTTCCACTGAAAAATCCGACAGAGTCCATTTGACACTTTCTCACAGGAAACCAATTTCGAGGTAATCACTAAGGTAATAACATTATTTTGAAAATTACGGTAATGTGTATTACATTTTTAGTGAAAGATCATCGGAAATCGTTTTTGTTTCGATGAAAAATTTAACTAATCGAGCGAAATAAGAGGGCATCACAGTGGTTTGACTAGCCGGAAGGACATTTGGATTCACACGGATTGTTGATTAAGAATCTATTTGAAAATTCAATTAACGTTGGATGAAATTATCTGTATCGTATGTTTACTCAAAATTTATTGGAAATTTTTATAATATTTAGTATTTGTAAAACGATTGTAAAGTATTTGTTTAAATTATTTCTTAAGCGAAGAAAATGGGAAAAATTTGTTAAGAATATTATCAAAGGAAATATTTATCAATTTTAATCAGTCTCCTACTTTTCGTTTGATATCACCCCTCATCCTCCCCTGTGTGAAGGACTAATCTTATTTGACGGATATGACGGGATATATTACCGCGAGGTGACTTGACAAGAAGAAAGAGCATTTTAGACATTTTTAGACTAGATGTAGAAGTGATTTCTCTTTTCGCATCGGTACGAAGTTTATTTAAAATGATTGTAAAAAATTCCCGTTTATTCACTACCTAGGCTACAGAGATTAGGTTAGGTTTAATAACGATTATTAATATGTAATTTTAGGTATTTGATTAGTGGGAGATTTTGAATGAAATTATAATATTATCAGATCAGATTACAAGATGAATAAATTATAATACCATCTCTAAAATAATATAAGTCAATTTTTTGGTTTGAACGAAATTTCAAAAAAATTTCATTGAGAATACAAATTTCTGCAAAGTTGGCAACTCTTTTGCCTGAACGTAGAAAGAATACTAATAAGCTCTCTTAACTGTGTGAGCATCGCATCGTCCAGAGTTAGTCCTTTCATTCTAGCTTGTCCTTTCACACATGGACGGACACTGGCACGATTGTATATATGTATTTATAATTATAAGTGTGTGTGCTTGGGTTTGTGTATGGTCCACCAATGGACTTTACAGATAGCTGTGCGGGTGTGAAACGAGAGAATGTTAGACTACGTAGTTAAATTGCAAACGACCACGAGGGAGAATAATATTCGTCCGATTGCTCGGGGGATGTTCCTGGTCTTCGATTGGTCAGTTGACGACGGCCTTCATGCTTTTGGCGATTTTCGAACATGTGTGCAAATCAAACGAATGAATAGGTGGTTGTGCAGAAAACCGTAGAAGAGCATTTTCCAGGGTAAAGAATACACACAAACACACACGCGTACGTATATCGTTTGAGATGAAGATTTTATTAGTCAGAGCGAGGGCGAGAATTGTTATTGGAAATTTGCTTGTTATTGTTTCGTGACGTCGATAGGGGTAAATTGATTTTAGGGAAGTCGAGTGTACACACGATATTTCATTCACTTTCAATAATTTTTGTACACAGAGAATCCGTTAATGTTTTTATTGCTTTCACAATAATTACCCTTTGGATGGCCAATGTGAGTCACTTCCATATACAATTAATGCAGACAGTGCGTCGCCGAGATGTTTATGAGAGAAATTTTTTTGTAACTTGAACTGGTCGCGATATAGATGATTATCTCTTCGTGCCCCGCAACGACCAACGGTGTCTATTTATTAGTTACCGATTGAGTAGAATGATTTGATCCGGACTTTTTACTATTTCTTGCTGTCTGTCTATATCCCAAGTGTTGACTTGAATGAATCTTACACTAAATAAAACAGAGTCATTTTGAAATTTAAGCGCATGCTTCGTCCAAGTATTTTTTTCTATTGAATACAATGCGAAATTTCTTTTAAAAGCAAAGAGATGCGAGCAAATTGAGACGTTGTCGAGAATTTGCAAGACTATGGAATGCAATTGATAAATAATAATTATCTTTTTAAGTAAATAAATAAATTAAAGATTTAAATAAATTATAGACTAAACACACACAAATACATACCTTTATGGTATTCGAACAAACAATATGAAGTTTGCTCGAGTTCTCGAAAGAAACGGAAACGTTCTTTTTACTTCCTTGAGATCACGTCTTTAATTAGAGGAGGAGGAGGAGGAGGAGGCTTCAATTAGAATCGGGAAATGCTCATAAAATTACACATTTTTTGCCCTAGAGCATGACTTAGGCTCGTATAATTTTCATAGTAAAAGCTTCCAGAGTTTTATCAATTTATATTTGTATAATATTTTGTATTCAGATAAAAAAGCTTCAAGATTATCAAATTCGAATATTCATATATCGATTGTATAAAACTACTTTGCATACTGTATTACGTATTTTATCGTGTTTTGTAAAACTACACCCTGTAATAAGTATTAGTTATTCATATTCTTTTTTTAAATTCTGTGACTGTTCTCGATTCTCCTGTGGTGAGCTTCGTTTTCTACTGAGAAAGATAAACACATAAAGAACATTGAAAATCAAATATTTCCCTCTGAAAAACTTTCATAAAACTTTGAGAAGAAATAAGAAGGAAAATAAATTGAAACTCGTAATTATTTCTCCCCATTCCATAATCCTCTGTTCATCCAACATCTTTTTTTAAAGATAAACATAAATGTTTTAATTCCATCTCTGATTTTAATTGTTCATCGTAGTGATACCCACTGCTGTAGCGCCATCTCGCGCTAAATTTGTTTAGTGAAATGCGTAACCTAAAAATATGCAACAATTTTACTCTGGCACGATCCCTTTGATCGAGGCAAACAAACAAAATAATATAGTTCTGGCATTGCATAAATCAATTTTCCAATTGGATTCTGATGCAACCCACCAAATCTAAACCAATTCGAAACTTAATAAAATTATTTTTATTTTTTTTGGATTTGCTTCAATGTTTTTCTTATATTTTTTCTACGAAAGATTTTTAAAATACTTTACATTGACAAAATAAAAAAATATAATTAAAATTAAAACTATATTTAATTAGTTTTATGTAGTTGTATCAATAATTTCCTAATTATACGAAATAATTTATAGTTTTAGATTTACTTGTCTTAACGAATTGTCTTTATGTTTTGTCTTTTTTCAAAATATCTATATGTCCTTTAATTTTATAGATATCTTTTTTATACGTATTTATTGTTTGTGTACAATATTTTTCGCGTTTTTTAATTAATTTTTTTTCTTAATTTATTATTGTATCTCTCTGCTGTTTATGTTTTATATGTCTTTGGTATGGCTGATAAATTTAAACGAGATATTGTTATAAAATCATTTAGATATCTAAAAAAGAAGTGGCAAAAATGTTTTTATATAAAATCTCGTTAAATGATTTAGAGAAATGCAAGAAAAAATTCGACACTTGTGTTTTCAACATTCGATCGACGAGATCCGCCTTGATTCCATTCCGCTATCCGTCCAGTTTGAGGTCGCTAGACAAGAAGTAACGAAGGTCTACGGAACAGAAGTGGAAATCCTCCCGTCGATTGAATATTGAAAGCACTGGAGGAGCAATACTGTATTTATATGAAAACGATTTTTTGAAAGTCGAGAATTTTTAATTGAAAATTTTCGGCTTTCAAAAAGAATTGTCCATATAATGAATGAAGGTAATGAATGAAAATATATATCGCATTTTCTTAGATTTATTTTTATACATTGAAACGCGCGATATATTTTTAAAACAACATTTCAAATTTAATAACAAACTAATTTAACAGCAAACACAAATTATTTCTTCTAATATCGTTTAGTAATTTCACATAAATATTGAAAACAGATTTATCAGTCTTTGATACACGACTCCGAGCGGTCCTTTTTTTAGGCCAAAAATTAAATTTATCAAGCAAATACGAAAAACAGCTACAAAACTAAATTTCGCTAAATTAATTATTTCATAAAAAATGTTTAAGAAAAAAACAAGTTTTGCAAACTTGAAAATATTACGCGCGTTAGAGACCTTTTTCACTAAAACTTTTACCGGAAGTACAGATTTTGTAATAGAATAATTCTAGAATATGAATTAAGTAATTTTAAGTATTTTTTTTTTGGTTTTCTTAAGAGCAGAACAAATAAAGATATATTTATATATATTTATACATTAAATATTTTTTAAATAATTAATTTATTTTATATTTAGTATTTTACAAAAAAACATATCATGTATTTACACTGGAACATTTGTCTCGAACTTAATCTTACCCGAAGCAATTGCTTCTGGCTTTTACCCTTTCTGGGATTATGCTTTATACACTGCTTGTTACGAAGTCTTTAATTAATTGAAAGCATTCCGAACAATACGAAAATGATTTCGTCGTAACTTGGATGAAACGGTGTTCAGGAAATAGATCACTTAAGTGATCTTGTGGCGACCTTTTCGGTGAATAAACGGTCTCACTGGTAAAAAATGTCGATATGTGTCTCGGTATCTGTTCGACTTGATCTGAGAATCTGCAGAGAATAAATAATCTAGAGAAAGTTTAAAGTACTTCGTATGGATATTTTCCAAATCGTCCCATCGCCCTTCTTCTAAAATTTGGAAAAATTTAATAGATTTCTGTTCTTTCGAGACTTCGAAAAAGCAGAATTGAAAGTTTGTGAATATCTTTCGAGACATTAAATCGAAGAGATCTTCAGAACATTTTGAATGACGATCAGAATCAGCCTGTCTTGCTTTCTTTTTAAGACGTCTTTAATAAAATCAGACCCCGAAGTAATCTTCCGATCATAACTTGAATCTATAAACATACTCGAATTCGAATATTTATCCGAATCTGTCGTCGATTGCGTCAAGGTGACTTTTGACTTGGCGCATGTAAAGACATAACGCATGCAATGCGCGGAGAAAAGTGAACGCGAGTACAGATTTTGTTTATTATTGAAGATTGGCCGGAGATGAGTGTTCTTCAAAGTGATGACTTCTAGAGGTATCAGTTTTCTATTTGGTGGGGTTTCCGATCTGTTGCCAAAGGCAAATTACGTAACTGAACGATTGACAGCGGCTTGGTCGGTTGCTTAGAAAATGCGCGGTAGGATACGACCTGAGGAATGTAAATGATGATGTGCCGGCAGAAGACGCTGAGGGGGATAGTTGTTATGGGACCAATACGGAAAAAGTCATGCTTCATCCTTCATGGAAATCGGAGGAGGTGGTAAGCTTAAGGATGTGTTGGAATCGTTGTCGCCACTGACGCTGCTTGGCAACGACAGATTATTGCAGTTTGTCATTCCCGGAAATTGTGCGGCATAGGATGAGAGTGAGGTAGACGGCGATAATTGCGCGGGCATTTGACTTTGGATTTGCTGTGCGGTCAAATTCGCCGCATTTACAGCTGCTGCTGCCGACGATTTTCCTTGGCTTACAACGCATTTGCGCATATGCTTCTCTAACGTGGATGGAACGCTGAATGGCATATCACAGAAGCGACAACGGTACACATCCTTTCCAGTCCGTCCATGCGTTTTCATGTGACGCGTCAATTTCGAACTTTGAGCGCAGGCGTAAGAGCAGAGTTCACACTTGTAGGGCTTTTCGCCCGTATGACTTCTTCGGTGGACCGTGAGGTTTGAGCAATTTTTGAAAACTTTCCCACAATATTCGCAGGTATCGTTGCGTTGACGGCTTTCTTTCTTCATCAAAGGATTTTGCAAGAGCGAACTGGACGAACCGATACCAATTTGCTTGAGTTTTAAGTTTTCAAAAATCGATTCATTTCGATGAAGTGAAGACATATTCCACCAGTCATTCCCGTCCATCTTCATTCGCTTCGATATCTCGAACGGATTTGGGAACGCGTTGAAAAGCGGCATTTGTGTCGAAGGAGCGTCTTGTGATGGCGGCTGGAACATATTTTTGGCGAACTCTTCACGTAGACGCAGGGCTGCCGGAATGCCGTTCAGCTTGTCATTCGAATGAGGATCGACATTGTTTTTATTGTCATTGGTTTTGCTTTTGAGTTGTCGCACGTTACCGGATTCCTGCAATGCCTGCTTGTATGCTTCCGAATACTGAGTTATGTTCGAAAATCCGAATTTATCCATCAGTTCGCCCACTAGGGATGCTGCGCCACTACTCGAAGCTTTGATACACACATTTTTATCATCTAATCGATTATTTACACTGAGATCTTCTGCTTCATAACCGACGTCATCGCCATCGCCATCGCCATCTCCATCACCATCACCATCACCTTCGCCGTCACCATCCCCATCATCCATATCCTCTTCTTCATCTTCTTCCATGCATTCGTCCTCCGCCATATCGTCGTCCAGCTCTGAAGTCTCCTCGTCGTTCGTTTCCGCTGAATCGGCGTTGCTCACACCATCTTCAGGAGTGCGATGAACGCGCATATGTTTCATAAGTTTTTTTATATGGCAACATTCGAAATCGCAAGCCGTGCATTTGTATGGCTTCTCGCCCGTGTGCATCCGCTTATGAATAATTAAATTATTCTCGAAGCGGAATTTCTTGTCACAGAAATCGCAAGCGTACACGAGAGCGTTTTCGTTGGTGGGTTTAGACGGTGGAGTTGAGGCTGAGCGAGGCGTGGCATTTAAATTTCCATTTTCGTTATTTCCGAGAACATCGCTACCCTTTTCCGGCGGAGTTAATGAATGTGGGCGTGTGTTCAGAGTTATAGGCGTCGGAGGTAGATGAGAGGGTGACGGACTCGCAAAATTCGGCGATTGCTTCTGTTTTGGACTCGGCGAGCTCGAGCTAACAATGATTCCAGCTTCGGGGCTTGTAGTGCCGGCTAGCTGACGCAATCGCTGCGAATAAAAATCCATCTGTGGTTCTAAATTAATGCTTGTTGGTTGATTACTACTGGGCGTGCCAGAACGTTGCTGCGGATGATTTAGTGGGCCGTGTTTTGGTGTAGCCATTATTGAACCACGTTGATTTAAATTGTTATTGCTGTTCGGTGCAGGACGTGATTCTTGACCATTGATTGACGTTATATTGCCGCCAGTGCTGAATTGCGAACAAGCGGCGTGCGGTGAGGCTAGAGAGTTTGCTGCAGCTACTGCTGCTGCAGCCAAATTAAGGCCATGGTGACGGAATTGCTCAGAGACTATTTGCTCCATACGATAGTGTTCGAGATGTGGCCGAGGATAAAGAGGTGACGAAGGGACTACACCGGCCTGAGCCATAGTTGGCGGTAATGGCATTCGTAGTAGATTGAAAGGATTATTGTGCATGTCAGGAGGTGGCAGAATCGGATGATGACGCAAGCCAGCAGCAGCAGCAGCAGCTATGTTCTGAGCGGTATGCATTGTCACGTTTAGATTAGATTGTTGGCGTTTTTGGTGGTCGGTTGGAACGTTTATTGTAGCTGCTCCTCTCGTATGTATTGGATGCTGCATTGGCGGCTGCTTGATGGTAAGATCGGCGCCTGTGCTGACTGGAGATGTGGGTTGATTCACCTTGCTTGCGCCGCCGTGGCAACTGTTTGAATAGATACCACTACTGGCTCGCCCCGTCGTCTTTTGGGCGGAGTGTGAGGACGAGGATGGCAGGGAGGACGGAAGCGTAATAGCACACGTTGATGGGAGACATACCATAGAACTGTCAGATAACTGGCTGGCCGGCAATAAGTTAGACGACGATAATGACGACGATGACGATGATGAAGAACCTTCAACATAAATCTTGACTCCATGCGAGTGCTGAACGTGCTGAATGAGACGCCATGCTGAAGAATAATGCGTGATGCACGTCGAGCAAGTATAATTGCTGGGTTCTGGAAAAATGTCAACAAAAGAAAATCTTTTAATGGAAAATAGTCGAGGTAGTTAAGTTAAGAAGACGAAATCAGCTGATCAGCCGACTACGCCCCGAATGTTATGGAGCGGTCAGGGCAGGACGAGTCATCAATCAATAATAATCACTCTTCATCAAAGGCCTAACCAATAGAATCCTTTTGGTCGAGTTTAAGTTCAAACAAGCAGAACACACGATGCATACAATTAACTTCCATCTAAGTCTGGAGATGATTTTATGTTCGTTCATTAGTGACAATTTTAGGGAGAGTCCTTTTTTAATTATCTCTAAAATCCCAAAAAAGCCGCAAACGATAGATGATTTTGTTGTTTCCATTCAAGTGTTGTCTGCCTTTTCTGAAAGATGATCGTAAAGTCTGGGAATGTAAATGTTCGAATGAAACGGACAACACAATTGGACACACATGCACCCACACGTTCGTTCACATCTATAGCGTACATAGCGGCTTTGCCGGTCGTAGTGTGTATATTTTGAATACAAAGAGCGAACCTAAACACCGGATGTGACCCACCAACATCCGCTTCGTGTATCGTGACCCGACTTGATAGCAATAAAAGTAACAGTAAAACTAAGACAGGCTAGCCTTCAGAAAGGCAGAGGTAAAGACAAAACAAAGATTGATATGGTGATACTCAAAAGTCTTCTCTAAAGAAATCCTCTTTTATTTAAGCGACCAGCAAAACATGCCTCCGCCACCCCCGCCTCCATGTGTTATTATTTTCTTTAAGAGTCCATGAGATACCATTAGTCCATGGAATACCTTGCAATGTAACCACAGAATCGTGGTTTGAGCACAGAAATCGAGCGTGCTTGAAACTTCAACAATCACATACGCTCACACACTTACATAAATGTATGATATACGACTTCTGCTACCATTCCCCCAACCATACATGTGCATCAGTATGTGTTGATGAGCGTCTTTGTTTTTACGATTAATTTGATAGCTGCGACAGATGTTCTAGAGCCAGTGTGCCTTAAACCTTGCGACATCCTATTGCTTTAGGAGAAAACCTTCTATTCTTGAATTTCATAGTATGCAAGAAAGAGAGAAAGAGATAGATAGCGGGGGAGGGGAGGGGAACAACGAGAGAGATAGGTAGATAGATAGATGGAGAAAAAGGGTGAGAGAAAGAGAGAGAAAGAGCGAGAGAAGGGAAGAAAGTCATCCCTTCGTAATTCCAGATTTTCTTACCCGTCTTAACTTAATGTTAAGAATGCTTTCTCGAACAGTGAAGGGGATGGGAAGGGAGGGGATAATAAGGGCCCCGCATTTGCGGATGGGATTGACAATCGATTGGCTTTCGTGTCAATATTATAAAACAAATGGTAAAACAATAATAAAAACCATTGAGGAACGCAATATTTTGATTTTCCAACATTTTAAGTAATGTTTGACCATTGCATTTAATTGGAATTTCCTGCACGTCCGTGACCTCGAAAACCTTGGGAACAGCTGCCTCCTGACGCCGTGTTCAAAGATAATTTTCTGTAACTTTCCAATTTTAAAATAAAAATCAAATAAAAAAATAAAACGCTACCGCACGTTACGCAAATCGGCGACACAATTCACCCTGAAATTGTCCTGGAAGTGAGACTACGATATGTGTATTGAATGTCGATTCGGCGGGGGTGTTAATACGGATTCGACGTTTTATATGCGTTTCTATGTCGGGCACATTTGCAATATGTTGCCGCAGTATCTCGTACGAGATTATAATAAAACAAATTGCGTTTTCTACGGTTTCGCTGAATCAAGTGCGGTCTCAAGGCGGCACAATAACGCCCAAAATTAGCAGAAGTGGTTTGGGTTTCTTTTCGCACGGATTCTTGGCCCTTTAAAAGTTTTCATTTTTGTTCGGATATTTAGAAAAAATAGTCACATATTGCAAGAAAAAAAAACGGTTTAATTTTTTAGATTTTATTTTTAATAGAAACAGAGGTGACGTACCTTAAGCTCGTGCCAATTCATTTAATCAAGCGGCGCTATGCCTCACCCGATCCTTCAAAATAAACCCAGCTGTCATCCGTTTAAGAAACGCGAACCAAACGAATAGCATCGAAGCGAACTGCTTCGGAATGCCCATATTTTGTGTGCTCTTCAATCAAGCACGGATGCGTTGAAATTGACCCCGTTTGTGACATTTGCCAAAGGCCTCACGTCCTCACGTCGTCTTTCCGCCAGCCGTCAGCCGTCGGTGAACGAACGAGCGAGCAAGAATAGCGCGGATTTGGGAAGAGAATGCGTCGACAACGCACGGTTATGCAAATTATTAGCGGGTTTGTCTATCTGTCTGTTCGACGCATTCGATGCGATTACGTTGAAGCACGAAAGGGGTGACACAACGCAGAACATCTCCTCAAGACTTATGCAACGTTTTTAATAATGAAATTGGTTTTTTCAAGAGAAAGCTGATAAATTCTCGTTTTTTGTTTGGAGAATAGTAAAAATGACTGATTTTTCCCTCGTTTTTTTCGAGGTTATGAAACGCGAGCTAGTCACGCGTCAGGCGCAATTCGAACTCATACCGGTTTTCTCTTCAGGCTGAGACCGGCCCGTTCGGCGATATTTAAAATGTTGTGTTTGTTAACATTCTTTTGGGTGGATTTTTTTTCTCCAATTATTTATAGATATTAGATCTCTAATGTTTAAAATCTGGCAAAACACATCCGGCATTTTTCAACCCTTTCCCTTTCATTTAAATTTCGACCCTTTTAATTTTTCCAAAATTCCGTGAAATAAAAGTAGTTTTTATATGAATTTATTTCAAATGTTTCTCGCTGAAATTTAACGAATTTTTATATCATTAAAAATGGCAATTTATCCGAAAGAATAGAAATAAATTATTTTTTTCCCATTTTTAAAAATCGATAAATTATAATGATACTTTCAAAAGTGGTTTTCAAACGGTTTTTCATGGCAAAAAGTTTCAACCATGCCTCTACGCCTATTTCGCTCGTTCGTTTGTTACTTTTGTTGAAAATTATTACGAAATTTTTATTGTTAAAAATGCCTTAATTAAAAATGACGCGCGCTTTCAACTAAATTCTAAAGTTCTTTTCTGTAACCAACATTTCATTTGATTCGGGCACATTCTGCCTCCTCACGCTTTGACTCTCCGGCAATGAGCGTCCGTGACCCGGAGTGGGATTCGGACCAAACAAATCAAGTCACCGTCGGACATTGCCTGGGCGACGTCACATGAATGTGATTACAATCGGGATTATCAGCAATTATCCATTAGCCTTCCCTCGCCTCAACACAGTTAGCACACATTCATTGTTATTGCATCTGCGGTCGAGTTTATAAGCGCGGTTGCCAAAAATACATCAACTAATTAAAATGTCATAAATCCTTTGAAGAGAAGAAGATAGAAGAGACAGAAGATAGAAGAAAGCCCGACAAAAAAAACTATATCGTATCGGTAAACGGCAAATTTCTCCGACGAAAACATAAATAAATAAAAAAGCAAAAATTTATCGCGGATAAAAATCCATTGAATAATTAGAAATCGACGAAGCGGATGTGATACCACCATTGTTGTCATGTACACGAGACACACGAGAAACACTGCCTTCTTTGTCACTACATGTTTCCACATTCCCTAACCCCCGCTCCTCGATTGCCCTCCGCTCCCATCGACCGCCAACGCCAATATGGTCCACCGGTAGCAATGACTTCGACGATGACCTGGGCAACGTGCGTGAAGTATGCAAAGTGGCGGTTAGTTCAGTGACGATACAGCGATACAGTAGTGACACAGAGGCGATGCGATGCAGTGATGTTTAAGTAGATTAGTTGTAGAAGAGGAGAGGCATGGCGACACGACGCGACGGTATACTGAATACTCGCCAGTAGAACAAATGATGAATAGATGAGAATTTGGGAAGGGCCGAGGATTGAGAAGGACTTAAGGGACTACGACATACGTTTACGTAGCATGTATGTGTACGTGTGTGTGGGTATGTTGAAGGAACAATGAATAGAATTTCTAAGACAGCACAAATCTGTTGTTCTGTTGTATCGGGTAATTGTGCGGATTGCTGGCTTCGAAAGAATGATAAAACAAGTGGAATCATAAATTGCTTGGAAGTCGCAAAAAAGGAAGAAAACAACGAATGTTTGTCAGAAGTAAAAACAATGAATCCTGTCGCCTCGGGTTTTCATTAACTCTTTGAATACGTCTTAAGGACATTGGCTAAAGTCAGTCAGTCGTTAAGTCGCAAGGCGAAGAAAGACAAATGTATGAAACCTAGTTGGGGACGCTCTTTTCCTTATCCTTTTCTAGTCTACACTGAAAAACAAATCATCATTTTAACCTCATATTCTCTGACGTCGAAGCTAATTATAAAATGATTTTGATAACATTAGAATTCTTGAAGACTTTATTTTTCTGTTAAAATAACGAGCCCAATCTTCCAAACGAATTTCCAAGCCCCGTGAAAGCCTTGAAACTAAATGCATTTTTTTAAACTCTCAAGATCGTCCAAGGCTATTTTCCCAGTTTATTTTTTTTAAATACTTTGTCTTCTTTCGATGTCCTTCCCTACGTGTTATGATCCCGATTTCATATTGCGTTATGAGAGACCATTATTTCATTGCTTTCTATAGACGAACTTCCTGCAGATGGACTTGACAGCCTTCGAGAAGAAGAAAAGCGAGAGTGAACGAACGGTCCTTCAGAGTATTCTGAATAATTTATAGCGGGCGAATAACTGTTGTGTCCACTGGAGACTTTTTTCAAGCAGGATATAGTATGCACATAACGTTCTGCTTCCGCTTTATAACGAAGGGTTGTTGTTTATTCTGGCAAAGGAATTCAAATAATGTTCCACCGAAATCAGTTAGTCTTCTTTTTTTAACTTTGCATTAAAAATGGCATCAAGAGCGGAGTAGGGGCAAAAAATATCCAAAACAACGTCACTGCTTTAGACATTATATTCTCGTCGTCCTTTAACAGCACGAGAATGTTCGGAACAAAAAAAAAATATGCACATGCAATGGACCGCCGTCATGTTGCAAGTTCTGTGATTTTCTTTTGATCTGTCATTAAAACATTTTTATTTTCCGAGAGCGAGAGGGTACGATACGGTCAATAGCTTGAATGACAGACGCGTCAAGCGGGCAGATGAATTGCGTTTTTGTGCATTCAAATTATTTTATAATTCATTTCGAAACAAAAATTCCTGTCATTGAAAGGATTTTTTTGTATGCAATCGACCGGAATGACTTCACCACAAAAAATTACGAGCTTTTATAAAACGCACGGGCAGATATTAAATACTTACCCGTACAACGCCCACATCTTGGGGATACTTACCGGTGTGTAATGTATTGGACTCAGCATCGGCTACTTTAGTTTTGGGTTTTTTTGCTAGAGGCACGCCTTCTCGCTCGTTATCGTCGTTGCCAGGAAGCCTCGAGGAAGTGGTGTCAGTTGTTGGTTCTCGTTCTGGTTCTCTTTTACGTTCTCGCTCATCCTTGATTTTAGTTTTCTTTGGCAATTCGATCTGACTGGGATCTTCTACGATAGGCTGACATTCAGGCTGTCGCGAGCTCTCGTTGGGAGTTTCGCTTCGACTTCGCAGAATAGAGCTTTTCTGTGGAGTGGCGTTATTGTCGTTATCTACAAAGGTTTAAAAGATTCACAGCATTAGTTTGTGATTTGTAAGACGCTAGGAAACGGCAGAAGCAACTGATGGCGGAAAATGAATCTATGGATCATATGAAACCTACCGTCAACCAATCTCTTGGGAGTACTTGAAGCGCCATCTGCCAAAAGATCTGCCGGACTGAGTGGAGGTGTGTGAACGCGGGTACCAGATTTGCGAGTTGTCGAAGCGGGCGGCGCCGTTGAAGAAGAGCAACGATTTACTAAACTTAGCGGTCTGCCATCTTCGGCATCTCGATCAATATTGCCTGTGAATTAAATTTGAAAAAAACAGATTAGAATTTTGAATTTTTTGTTAATGGGTGGGAATAGATAATGTCTCACCTTGGGATGAACATTGCCCGTAATTCTCTTTATTACATTGCAGTACTTTATGTTGGATAAATCGTACGATATCTGACAATATGAATGCCTTCTGACACGATCCACACGTCAATATATCCTGCACAGAAGGATATGCATCGTTTGAATCCGATTCTGTGAAAAGAAGAAAACCATTTAGGAAGCGAACGATATATCCATATCGAAATAGGAATATTTTAGTCTCTTGCTATTTTTAAAAAAGGAAAAGTTTTAGTGATGTAGGATTCCTTTGCTTTTTTACGTCCTTGTATACAATTTTTGCAAGCGTGGAAAGTTTCGAAACGCTGATTTCAACGGAAACACACATATTCGTCAATCCTCAATCGATTTAAATTAGTTCCGTCGTGACTTTTGTTTGTATACGCCTCACATAGCTCAGAAATGGCTAGCCGTAGAAGGTTAAAATTTTGTGTTTGAAATTGCTTCTACTGGTGATTACATCTACTGGTGAGCCTCTGTTTCCGGTTAAACTCGGTTATCCTATGGGATCATATTTCTCAAAAGGGTTTGCAAATTTTACAGATAACTTAAAAATGGAAAGCCGTATGACGTTGTCATTTTGTGTTTTCGACTACTAAACCAGCCTCTGTTCTGAGTCTCTCATTTTGATTGCAATCGGGCAGTCGTAAAATATTAAATCCCGTAAAAATCGAGCTTATTAACAGTAAATAATAAGTAAACGGTGCTTCCAAAATTCAGCCAATGACCCGCTAGTTAGTTACGGATAAAGTGCTGAAGTGAAAGGAACTGTTCTGTCAATTATAATCCATAATAAACAGGCTATGCATACATTATTCATACACACACGCACACACACAACACATTAACATATGAGTCCTACTTATATTAGCGCAATTTCATAAGAAATGGCTCAATAAATTTTCTTTTAATTCGGTTCGTATCCCGACTACTCAGAGCCATTAAAGCGGACCAGAATGAATCAGATTTGTTTTGGAAGGGTGGCGGTTTGATTTAGTCGTGAATTGATATTCCGCGTATGCACGATTAGGTCCCCGAAATCACTTGGCTACTGTTTCTGATTGTCATCCTTGTTTGCGTCCCTTAATATTTGGAATGGATTCATTGAGGATGGTTCGAGTAGACTATTCTTGACAATAATTTGTAGGTTTTTACTACGAATTGATTCGATCTTCTTGTGAATGGTATTTATTGTATATGTGCTCTTCTCCCCCCCCCCCCCCACTCCACCTTCTTACAGTCCTGCACAATTAATTATTGAAGCCGCAATCGACAACGAGGCGAAGGCGAATTTGAGTACAGCTTATCTGTTATCCTTTATTGGCAAACAAATGAAAGGCCTTTTATTTCCTTCGTAAGCCTCGACGAGTCAAGGAAGGGATATGCATATTATAAGAGTCTGGAAAGGCTCAAACTAATGGTGAATATATTAGTCAATATAATTAAATGGTGGTTTATTTATTGGTGTTTACTGCTATGACACAATGAATTCTTTTCTGACCTTGATTCTCTGGGGGTTACTAATGTCCCCTTCCGCCTGGTTTCAATTTAGTGATTTTTTATCTTCGTAAAAATTGAATATTTCCTTTACAAAAGAAGAATTGACTAAATTATTTGTATGAGAATAAATTTTTTACGGTTTATTGATACCAACAAATATTGCCATCGCTGGTGCAACGCACGATGAACTACGAATGCCTCGAATTCTGCGGCGTACCAAAATCAATAACCTCGGGCTAACATCGTACTAATTTGGCGTAAGAAAAGGACAAAGACAAAGGAATTGTTTTTTTATGAAGAGCAAGCAGCCTTCAATGCCTTCATTCGTTCCATCATTATCGTGGGTATCATTCATTCATTACATGTGTATTTTTTTATTGCAAAAAGGAATTCTGCTCTTCGGGACAAGAAGTGAGGTTGTATTAACTAAAACCATTTGTTGTTGTGTCTGTTCGTCGGGGTGGACATTTTTTTTGTTATGAATTTACGAACATGAGGGTGATATGAAGAGGTCAAATATTTCTTTTTATTGATTTGTTATTGCCCGCGTTTATTTGGCTGTTGATTGAGTGGGCTGAGGTAATACGATATATTTTGTTTGGGTTGGAAGGAAGAGAGGGCGGAGGAGGTTTGTTAACTGCACGGTTTGATTTCATTCATTCAGAAAATAGATGAAAATTATTGTAATTTTCGAGTTACAATCAATCGAGAAGGAAAAATATTAAACATTACATGAGGTTTTTTCTTTGGTGGGGTTAATTTTTATTTCTTATCAGCTTATTTATGATAGGGCGGGTCATTGTTTTGACAT
Organism: Physocephala rufipes; assembly: GCA_963966595.1. Taxonomy (NCBI): domain Eukaryota; kingdom Metazoa; phylum Arthropoda; class Insecta; order Diptera; family Conopidae; genus Physocephala; species Physocephala rufipes. The sequence continues at coordinate 40,289,103 of OZ016504.1, forward strand.
GCATTGGTTTGGTAAAACCGGACCCAAATGCGATCCATTACAATTTTGTCCATTCGACTGAAATTCTGGAAGGATAAGTTCGTTTATTTCGAAATAGAATTATACGTTCGTCACCAATGGGCAGTTAATCCTTTGCGACATCTGTTCCAAACATAAGTTTCGGAAGCCAAATGTGAAGGCTAAGCCTTTCTATTGGTTGGAAAATTTGATAAGTTTGTTTTCCGGATGGCTTCTAGCATCCAAACCTTTTTATAATTATCACGGAAGAGAGAAGCCGAAAGTACGATGTTGATGATGTTTAGTGACCTGTGTGCACACATTCGCACAATCACACATACCCATGCCCACACACATACACACAAGCTCATAAACACACAACTATTTTTATCGCAAACACACACACACACACAAACTGTGGTGACACCTATAAACCCAAAGACAAAGGGTATGGAAATCCTCTAAATATCACAAGTTTTGGAGGCAGACCGTTTGGAATTTATATCGAAAATTGAAAACTTATTGTCATAATATTACGATATTCTTTGCTTGTAATATGCTTGAGGCAAAGGCTGAACCGGTAACAGATGATACCGAAATATTTAGGCCGCAACCAGAAGCTGCCGCCTCCTCACCTCAGGCATTTTTACTCAATTTGCTCCATTTCCTTTCAACACATTCTGACGAACATTTTGGAATATGTTTAGCTAAAGTTGCACGCATGGCAGATTATAAAGGGAGGCCCCTAAAGTCATCGAGTTGACAGGTCGGTCAGAGAAAGGGTAAGCGTATGCGGCCGTATAAGGCCGCATAAAACCATGTACACACATGCGGTAGGCCGTATACGTACCGAGATAAGGTGTTTCACCGAGATTGTTCGCACATTGATTGTTCGAGGCGATTAAGACAATTTTGCGTTTGCTCGGGTGACGATTGATGGCTGTAGCTTCGGTTATGGCTTCTACCAGAAATTTATTGGCACGTCAGTACTAAGGTGCGTAGTGCGTTGCGGGACGGCCGGGTACGGGTACGGGTTTAGTTCATAATCCAAAGCTATTTTTATTTTGGGTAAATTATGACAGAAATGTCAATTGCCAAGATTAGGGTGCGGATGACAGTGAAAGCATTGTGCAATTAATGGTCACGACTCAATGGCATCTAATGCACTTTCCCCAATACAAAATAATACTAGTTTTGCACATTGATAATTGTCGCCCCGCTTGGTACGTTTTGCATTATTATGCTAATTGTCTTCTCTCTGTTCGTTGTGATTTGTTGTTGTTGCTGTTGTTTTATTAGGGGGTATGCGTAAGTCGAACGATTTCCATATAAATCGACTGTGAAATTAATAACCAGAACGATATTGATATTCGAATATCGGATTAAGATTGATCAGAAGCAGAAAGAGGAGAGTGGTGGCAGAGGAAGGGGGTGTCTTTTGTTTTAAGCAGAGTTTCCCTCTTAGAACGACACAACTTTTCCATACACCCCACTCCTTCTTCCGTCTTACTCCTCTCATTATTCTCCTCGTCGCCACTCAGTCACGCATTTTATTCACATTTTTTCTGGCCTTTTTGAAGACTGGAAATATTATATGAATTTGTTATGCGCGAAGGATAAGAGAATGGCAAGAATAACAAAATAATGGATCGACTTGTGGCTAAATGAAGAGTCGTATTAAGATAAAAATATGTGTTTTTATGGGCGTTACTGCTCCCACCTGTCCAAGGATGTAGATTTTCATTAAGGGAAGAACAAATCCAACAGGCGGAAGAACGTATGAGTTGAAATTATATTTAAATCCATGATGAAGAAACTCGTGCAGGGGGGATCGTTTAGAGGTCGCATCTAACGGAAATCCAATTTTTCAAACTTATGTTCGCGAACGAATACGCGAGCACGAGAAAGAAGCAGAAAGGAAGTCAAACAGATGCATTAAAGCACACATTCTGTGGCTTCTGTGATTTGACCTGGTAATTACGAAGCCTAAGAACAGACACACGCATACACTAATAAACGTTCTGAACGTGCTAAAGATAGTATAATGTTGCGGCGAAGAGTTCGGCATCGTTGATGGAATGAAAACCAAAATGCTCTAAATAGACTTGATTAGAATGATTTTTGGAGGATTTGCGTAGGGGAGGATGTGGCAGAGTAGCTGCTGCGTGTGGGCCATTATATGGTTTTTGAATCAGGCGTTCCAGCGAGGCGATTTGACACCATTTAACTTTCTTATAACGAATTAGGAAGCAATATGGATTATTATTTCCGCCATTGCTGAATGAGTTTTGAAAACACGAGATAAATGTTGACAAATTGTAAGGCGGCCTTGCTTACTGCGGGGGAAGAGGTGGCAGAGGTTTTATATAAAATTATAAAACTTAATTGCCTTGCCTTGCGTGATTAACTAAATGTTTGAAAGCCATAGTTTGTTCTGATGCGATGATCTATTCGAAGAATTCTTGTTTTTAATTAATTCTGATAGAAATTATCATAATGATAGACTATTTAATACCGATAGAAATAAGTCAGACACGTACTATTATACAACTATAGACGTTTGTAATATGCTGATATTAAGGGGGAGGCGGGTGTTTAGGTGATAGTCGAAGAATATCAGGGCAAAAATTCGCGATATGGTCAAAAATACTGGTCTAAATTAAGAAAAAACTACGATGAAGTTTTAAATGAATATTCTAAAGTGGTTTAATAGAACGATATAGTTAAGGTAAAAGAGAGAGAGAGAGGCAGAGTGAGAGAGAAATGGAGACAACAAAGGAAATATTATATATTCCGATTGAATTAAAAAACACGACCAAAACTCGGATCTCTTCTGAAATGCCCCAGAAATTATTTCGGAAAAGCAAATATTTGTCATCTCGGTGCGCACATTTCAATTTTATTTTTTCTCTTTTTATTAACTTTGGATATTTGCCTGTTGTTTTTCTTTTCAGTCGAAACTAAAAAAGAAAAGCAAATATAGCGTCGAAATAGCAGAGTGATAAGGCGGCGTGGCGGCGAGCATGGAAACACCAGCTGTGATCGTGATCAGAACTTGAGCGAGTAGAACGCGACGAACGCGCAGAATGAATGAATGAAAAAAAAACGAAATGATGAAGACTTCAACGACATACAAAACACCGGTCGCAGCCGCGACTCAACTAATTTGTTTAAATAACAATTTGTTAATCGCAAAGTTCTTTCGAAATAATAGTAATAATAATGAGGGAGGCATAAAACCATTGCACCATATCGTCGCCCATGCCGACGTTATCAGTAAAAGTCTTCGGAAGAGGAGTCGAAGCAGGGAGGGATAGAGAGAGAGAGAGGCCCGGTGTATCATTATGGCCTTCCCATGACCATTATGAAGTTGGTGAAGACCAGAAAGGGACACTTTATAACAATTCGATAAAGCCCCCATGTTTTGAATCCGAAATGGGCAGGGGAAGCTCTAAACAGAGATAATATGGAAATGGAAATGAGGCCAGAATTGGTAACACTTACGCTATTACACTAACGGCAGTAGCAGCGGCCTATCTGCGAACGAATGGGAAGTAGCGAGTAGCATCGCACTTGCGTTAGAGATAATTTTTATCATAGTATTAAAAATAAATAAAACGTTTCATTGTGAGGAAATTCCATTCATGTTGGATACATTGATACCCCGATTTTATATGGATGTAGTAATGTATGCATGTTTCCGAATGCTCACTAATGATCTCTTTAGGATCGGCGTTGCAACTCGGGTTATATCGAGTTACCAGAAGTTCCTTTGGATACACCAGTAAAATACATGGATAATCCTAGCTAGGAGATCCATTAGATTTAATCCTTTTTCAGTTCGGAAACGCACAGATTTTTCAATTTCATGCAACCATTCTAGGAATTCTGCTTGCAAAGAGATTTACTTAAGGCTTTCACTTACGGCTTAAGGAACGAAATCCATGATCTTCGCTAATATGCAACATTTTCTCAATACGTTTTTCACTTGAAAATTTCACAAATATTTCAAAACATGAATTTTCTTGTGTTTTTTTAATAAAAAATGTGAAATACACGAATTGTCTAGCGTTCGAAATCAGTGAACGAGCATTGGATTAAGAACTTTAAATATTTGACGAAATTATTAATTATCATTGATTTCTTAATTAAAAACACTTAATTAAAAATTTTTAAAAAATTTATTTCAATCCTTTTCCTCGATTCTCTCGAATTGGACGTGTCGACCCCTCAGAAACTTTTCTTACACTGAATGATCCTGAAATGAATCACAGACGACGCACGGTCGCGATCGACCACGGTGAGAAACGTAGAAATTGCTTCGTTTTTTATTTGAGCAACCGTTGTCCTCGTTTGGTCCTCGACTATTTGGCTTGGTTGAGAAAAAAAAACTGTGAACCCTCACCAATACAGCCTCACAAAATCATCCTTCTTTATAGTGACTCCTCTCTACGACGCAAAAGGGAACTCTGTATCTACAAGGACTTCAACTGTAAGTGCTATGATTCGTATATATGAGTGTTTGTATGTGTACATGGATCTGCGAGTGTTTGTGTGTGTGTGTGCGTGAGTCCAGAAGGGATGAAATGCCAAAGCAATTCACAGAGTCGTCGACATTAGATCTGGCGAGGTCCAGACCAATCTTTCCTTTGCTACTTTACTATTAATCTCCTGTTGTTGTTGTTGTTGTTAATGCTGTTAGTTTCATTAACATTTGATTTATACACATATCCACAAACACATACACACACATATATACATCGTATGAAAAAACTAAAAAAACGCAGTTATAATTTGATTACGCCAACAGAACCAAGGCGATCGTCAGAACCTAAAAAAATGTGATAAATCTGAAGATTATTCTGAGGGTCTAACGAACTGGCAGAATGATGCAAGAGAAGAGATATATCTATTCATATATAGAGGAGTTTTTTAAGATCTAGATTAAGATTACTTCGTGGCAGCTTTCATAAAAAAGCTTGATTATATGCGTAACCTACACAAAGACGCATTTCGATCTACCAGAACGATCTTGCGGCTTCACCTTTTTTAAAAAGTGGTTACTTTTTTTAAAAAAGTTCTGTTTTTATATTAATACTGTTTAGATATTCTAGGACGGTTGAACTTTTCTTTCAAAATTAATCTTTTGAGGAATCTTTTTTGAGGGATTTGTAATCACTTTATGGTACCCTATAGCTTCCATAAGAATTAGGAAAAGTAATTGGTAAGAAAAGTAAAATTTATTTTATTTAAACTGTTATAAAATAAAATCCTTCGTCATTAAAAAAAATTTATTGCAATTTTTTTCATTACATTCCATTTTATTTAGTAATTTCCCTAACTTTATCGTGGTTTTACAAAGAAATTAGTTTTGGTAAAAAATATGTAGGGAGAAATTTGTTAGATAACCAGTCAGGCCTTCATAAAATCGAAATTTTCGCGATCCGTTAAAATTGCGTTGGATTCAACGTTCAAGTCAATAGGTTTTAGTATTGGATACGATCCGAGATCACGAAGCCGAGACGCTATGTAATTATTTTTATTAAGACAGTTAAGGATGGTTTATATATATTCGAGTCTATATTCCATTCTCGTGCAAAAATGCTTATAATTCAAAAACGGTAAAATCGGCCTGGCCGCAGCTTATATATCCTATCCCCGTAATATAAACTTGCAGTTTGATCCTAATAACCAGTGGGGGGTGCACACCCCCATTAGTATTAAATTTTCCGTTTGATACGAATTTGTCACGCATTATAGAAGGCGTGCAGCTATGGAAAAGTATCTAACTTCTGGCTCAGAATCATCTCCTGAGTGGGTTTAGCCTTGTTGGTCCGTTAATTTGCAGACATACGACTGTCTGTTTGTCTATCTGTCTCCTTGGAAAACTCACGATTACAGAAAAATGAATATTCTTATGAAATTTGACATAGATATTCTATATTATTATAAGCTATTATTGGTATTGAAAATATGCGAAATCGGCTGGGAATCACGCCCGCTATTGATACCTAATATGAATATAAACATATGTTTTACCAGCTTTCAACGTCTGTACCGTAATTGGATGACAAACTTTTATCCTTAATATCAATCACAAATATTAAATTATTTTGCAGAAAATGGGCGTGGTCCGCCTATCAGAACAACAATTCTAAAGAAGACCGCAATACAGGAGAATGAGTTGGAGTACTGTCAAAAGTGGGCGAAAGCTGACAGTTCCACACCTACTTTTTTATAAAATAATATTGCAAAACCCCATTTTTTCAGTATCTTCTGATATTTTGTCTGCTAAAATTTTATAATCGAAGTAGCAATGTTTGGCATTATAAATTTGCCAAAAAAGGTAGTGGGTGTCCCACCTACATTGTGTGTATTCGAATACATACAATGTATGGACTTTTTGAGAAGAGTTGTGGCTTAGTTCGTAGACCTAAATTAACCAAGAAAAAGATAAGGTAATATCAAAAGGGGGCGTGCATCACTCAATAATTATTTGGCTTAAGCTATAAATTTACATTATGAAAGTAGGGTGTATAGGCTTCGGCTAGGCCGCAATTAGCGTTCTTACTTGTTCAAAATAATATCGCACTCAGGTATAGAAATGTTTTCTTATAGATTAAATTCTTAAAAATTCATTCATCACTTCTTATTCCTTTGTTTTTATATTTATTTATTAAACCTCAAGCAGTAGGCAATGATCTATTTATGATGCAATAGACGCCCTCAACAATGGTGCAATTTCCTCGGTGCATCAACAATTATCTCTTAACTCCCCCTCTCTGTCTCTTTCATTCCGTATTAACTGTCAGTTATTTGGCAAGACTGAGTTGTAGCAAAGTCATAAAAACTGCTGGATATTTTTTTTGTTCTCTCTGACCGAATTAGCTTCGTGAGTTTGCCTTCCCAATATGATCGATTATATATATATGTCCATATATAATATTATGAGAAATATTTGGTTGTTTTGGTCGAAGATTTGGCAAGATATGTTTTTCAGAAATTATTACATTAAAACTGAGAGAATGAACGTTAAGAGAATTGTTTAAATTTTTGCTTGAATTTCTTTCATACGAAATTTTTATTTGGATTATATTACGATCCAGAAGAGCAGCTATTAAGATATTGTCACTTTTGATATGGTAGATGTTTCTAAAATTGACTAATTCGAGTTTGAGTAATTTGAAATGATTTCGTTTAAAAGAAGAGTTCGATTAATTTATTAAAACCGATATTAATTTCATTTACAGATCGTTAAAGAAATTTTGACGAATTTTATAGAAAAGCAAAGATTTTTGTAAATTGCTTGATTTATATAGTGTTTAGATCACCATCAGTACCGGTATACGCTGTCGAGTTCACAATACCATAACCATCCATCGCTAGAATACGTTATGCTCATTTTTGTGGATCCGAAACGGATGCTGAAAACAAAATCGACAATAGCGCGGAAATTTAAGAAGGAATCAAAATGATGCGATGCGTACGTGTACCGTTTAGAGTTCCTTTGGCGGATATCATATTCTTTTTTCTCTTCTTCACAAACGTACCCATCCGTTTAGCCTAAGGACAGTCGTAGCAGCAGCAGCAGGAGCAGCAGCAGTGTCGTAAAGAAACCCTACATTTTTTATTAAAGTTTTTTTAGAGCATTAAGCAAACCATCACCGTAACGCGTCGCACTCTGCCTATACCGGTGGACAAGCCTCATCGCATCATAACGCACCGCAAAAGGATGCTTCTAAGTGCCCGAAAAGAAAGCGGACTGCGAGGATGGCGAGAACACAAAGGAACTCTTCATTCTTCATTTAATTTCATGTGTGCAAAGGCAGAGGTTTCTACCTCTGAATCAGAGGCGGCTGGGAGGTAGCAAGAAGCAACTTGTGCTTGATGGTTGTGTCCTTGCGAATCCTTAAACTGCAGTTCCTTTTTAAGGCAATTTTTTAGGGTAGCTCGGTTGTCTTCGGTTGCTTTTTTTATGTTCGCATTTTTTATTTTCCTTCAAGAAAACAATGCCTGCGCAAAGAAATCCTTAAATCGTAAAGATGTAACGTGGTGCACCCCTCTCACAACGATCTGTGGCTCCGAACTGAACTGAGTTTCTGTTTGTTTTTCCTCTGATTCTTTTTTGATGCGCCCGTTGTTGTTGTTGCTATTCCTTATGTTGTGTAATAGATTCGTGTCCCTAATGGAGTACCCGTCGAAATTTATTTGGACACAACAAAAGACCGAATTAATACGTGCCCCGTTCTATCGGCAACCGCGTATCCCTGGGTAGAGTTACGTCGTGTAACGGCATTTTTTATGCAAATTCAGCTACATTCGTCTTTGTTTACTGTATGTGTGAGAATATGTCCGTACGAGAGAGAGAAAGAGCGAGAAGAAAGAGAGTGTGAATACGTTTGTGTGCGTGCACGTGTATGTGTGACGAAGGTAAACAACTTTAGGGTGCTATGTGTACTCGGGGTAAACTCGGTTATGTTTTTTTTTTAAAAATTGTGTGTATCTTCGTTCGTTTTTTAATCGGTGGGAGAAGATTTTCCCAGGGTTATGATTTTGTGGAGTCTGTGAAAAACGTCGAGCCGAATATCGAGCCGGGGTAGTACAGTTAGAAACGTAATAACGATCCATATCCTGGATCGTTAAACGCAGCACATCTATGACATCTATTAAAGATCAGATCCTGGGTGAAGACGGGGTGAGGTGAAGCGATGTGAATCCTGAGCGACGTCATTAAAATATGTGCGCTCAATACTCAATGATTGGGACAAATCCGACGACTAAAACTTTCTTTTATTTATCAGGCTGAACTTATGCGTTTTTTTGTTCACAGCAATGCCTTTTTTATAAAAAGATTCCAAGGAGTAATTAGATACAAAAGAGAGAAAATGACCTGACAGCTCCTTGTGCATTTTTTCATCACTCGCTGTTCTCGACTACAAGAAGCTGGCTTTATAACAGACATTTTTATTCAGAGAAGATTTGTAGACTGCGTTGTCCAACACAGTTGTCTTGTGTTGTTCTGGGAAGTTGTGAATGGAAATAAACACGATGTTTAATAATTTCGTTCGACCGATCGGTCAGGCCAGGCAACGTTTTCATCCGAATGACATAAGCATTTATTTTGAGCGGATCAAAATTTGTGGACATTTTTTAATTTTTCTTTAGGTTTGTAAATGAGTCCACAAAGGAAAAAATATTCAAAGATGGAACAAAAACAAAAACAAATCTAACAAGCAAGTATTAATAACGTCCGAGATGAATGTCATGTCCCAAAGAAATCTGTCAAAGCCAAGGTCCACTTTGATCTACTCGTTAAGAATGCGCATGACGTACTTTTGACAGTTATTGTGTTTAAGTTGTCAATGAACGAGATGGACAATACTCATCATCGATGCAACAAAGCAGCCCTCTAAACAAAACAACAACAGAACCAACCCATTGTTGTTGTTGTGCCTGGCAAAAAAGTGACTATATATAAATTTGCAACGCATTGAAAGAAACACGTAAGAAAAATGTACTTCTTCGAAGCTATTGTCATTTCAACTGGCCGCAGAGAGATGGATGACGAAGAGTATTCTAACTTTAATATTGTATACCAAATATAGATCTTTCAGAAAATGTCTGAAACTGTTGCAACGCCTGACACTTTTACTTTTCATATTCTTTGCTGTTTTCGTGCTAAAAAAGTGAGTGGAAAATTGATGGCAAAATTTCGTGATAAGAATTGCTTTAAAGCATCGGGAAGAGAATGATAAGAACGATTTTTTTACATTTTCAAAAGGCTGTTCAAAAAGACTTACGAGACTTACAGTCTTTTTTGTTACGATCATGACACATTTTGTCATCTGTTGTTGTCACTTTCTGTTGTCTGTAGTTATCACTTTCATTGACCTTTCATTGCTTTGACTCAGAAGCAATCTATGAATTTTGATGTATTAGCACTTTTCATCCCTTAGCCCAATAAACTTGGATGCAGAAAAGCTCGCAATTTCTTCTACTCCTGCCAAAATTTCGCAGATAATCGCAGTAAATAAATTAAAGACATTTTAAGAATGGAAAAGGCACATATGATTATAAACATATCCTATTTTTTAGCTGTCTTCGATTTCAGTTTATTTACGCTTTATTCACGATAAGATAAAATTTTGAATTTATCCAAAAAATTGTGATATTTCTTTAAAGCGAGTGCGAGTCTGAAGAATCTGGAGAATGCCTTTTGATTTAATTCAAAAATTCGCTCTTTTTCTCTTCAATTAACCAAGAAGTAAACAAAGAAATATTAAAAAATATTTAAATATTAAAAAAAATAAATTGTTAACAAATCGAAAAGAGGTTGTATGGTATAATAGTGGAGTGGACGATCCTGTGGATAAGCTCTTAAACAATCCATGGAAACATATATTAAATATGGTTATCCATCTCGTTATGAATGTAAAATGTAATTTGTTCCTCGGATTGGCATCAACATGTATTGTCTCTAATCGGGCAACTAATGTGTAAAGATATATGTATGGAGTATGCATGCATATGTATGCGTATTACTCCATCGGATCAAACTGCCAAATACTATGCCTATCGCTACGTATCACAAAGTGAGTATTAAGCGTGTTCTTCTTTGTCCTCTTCTTCTTCTTCTGCATCTTCTCCATCTTCTCCGTCTTCTCCTTCTGACAATTTTGTTTTTCTGTCTAATTTCGTTTCCCTGATTTGAAATCTCACACGTTTTTAGGTCATCATGCATTCAATGCATTCAAATGATTGACTCCAAATGCTTTCAATAAAGCGCATACAAATTCCGAAGTTAAATTCAGGTGAGTCCAAGAGGACGCCAGCACAGACGACGACCACTGCGCCAAACTGCGATGTGCGGATTGTGCGGATGGTATTTTATGTGGAACCCTTGGTTGTCTTTGTCTGCATTTGGCATTAATTGCCTGAAATGTCAAATGTCGTTGGTCGGGCCGTGAATGCCCACGTACGTTATTACAGTATTGGGAGCAGCCTAACCTTTGAAGGCGCATCGTTGCAAAGTGCACCATCCCAGAGACTAGTAGACACTAGAGCAATCTGGCATTGGACACTTGTTCTTCGTTGACAGTACTCGCCAATAGTGGCAGCAGCAGCATTACCACTACCACCACCAACAACAACAGCAACACTAATAATAACAAGAACAATAACAATAGCAATAGCAACAACACGCGCAGCAGCAGCAGCAGTAGAAGCAGTTGAAGTAGTAGAAATGGAAGCACAAGTAGCTTCAGAGCAGAAGCAGCCATAATTCTAATAGCATTCAAGATACAGTGGCACAGTTTGGTGAAATTAGACAATGAAAAATTGATAAATTGAAAATCTCTTTTAAGGACTTTTGTTTTTCTTTTGCCGTGGAAAATTCTTGCTTTTCTTACATTTAATTCTAAAAAATGCAAATTAGTTTTCCCCTTCCGTTGACGAGTCTGAACAATTTGGAGGGCCAGATTCTTGCCCATTGTCCGTATTCGACGTATTTGCTCGTGATACCAGTTAGGATTTGCTGCTGAATTTTGTTGAAAATCTACGAGGGCGAATAGAAGAAGAAGAAGCTCGATGCTGTTATGCTTTCGGAGCAACAAACGTCAGACTACGAGCAAAAGTTCGTGAGAACTAGATGCTTATCGATATGATTTTGAGGGCAACTTTACCAACCGAACTTACCAATTCAGCATCTTCTAATAATAAAAAGAAGAAGAAGAAGATGCCTCTTCCTCATCGTTGCCCACTTCTTCTTCTTCATTTTCCAGTCGGGATAGGCCGCAACGGGCTTTCTTATGCCGAGCCGTCGCAACTCCGCAGGGATGCTTCTTCACATTTCTAGGAATTAGCGATGTCTTTGGCTATGGCAGTGCATTAGCCTTCCTGTTGATTTGATTTAGTTAAACTTAAACAACGATTTAATACTCGTACTAATCATTTGTTTTAACTAACAGTTCCATCACCTACAACAAAAACAACGAACGGGAAAACCACTAGTATTTGATTCGATTTAGCTGAGCGAGTAGTTGTTATTTCGTACAAGAACCATAATCGTTTTGTAACAGTTACTAAATATCTGACGATACGACAGGGCACTTTTAATCCATAGAAAATGTGTCCCTGTTTTCAAAAAAAAAATTGCATCCATCAGAATTTGTATCCTGATAATCCTTTCTCACTTGCGCGGTATGAAAGGAGCTCGGGACTTTTTAGTGACATGCGTGTGTGTGCATGTGTGCGTCATATAAGAAAACAATCATCCCAACGTGTTAAGGCATTTGCCTTGCATTTGCTTTTCGCAAACGGTTAAGAGGGTTAATCCATTGTTCGAATGAGCGCGGGCACAGGGACAGGTACACCAACGAACTCCTGAGAAAATGCGATATATAGAGCATTAAACAATAGGGCCATCGTGATCAATTCAATGAATAACGACTTGATCGGGAAAATCGTTTTGTAAAAATGTGCTGAGATTCGAGATGATGTGCAGGAAATCGAATTCGAAGGCATAGGAAGGGAGGGAGGCAAAGGTTAGCAGTAAAGCAGACGCACCTGCGCGATTTTCCCAGGGTCCAAGCAAATTGCTTCGCTTTGTTGTATCGGATTGATCGCCAAAAATTTGAGTCTCGTATGACATCCTTTGTGATCGATTTTAAGCGTTTGAAGGAACCCAATATTTGCAAGGAGCATCCCGACATTGGTGCTAGCACACAAATATGAGACATTATTTTAATTCTTATTTTTTTTTTAAAAATCACAATCAAACTTCCGTTATTTGCAAAAGAAGAAAAAAATTATAAATCAATGAATGACCTGCACAAATCATTCCCGCCCGTCTTTCAAGCAAATTCAAATATACTCGATTTGAGCAAAAAAGCAATTTGATATGCTTTCCCCTACAGAGTATTAGCCATTCATTGAAGAAGGTAAGATCGGTTTGGTTTAGGGACTCTTGTCACTTGTCATATATTTTGGATTACAAGCGAAATTTCTTTCTGAATTTCAGCGATAATTTTTGTGTTTGGAATAAATATATATTTCAGAGACTTTTACGAAACCAAAAAAATTGTTTAACAAAAATTTAACTAATAATTAGTGGAAGAAAAAATTATGATATAATATGTATAATATTATTTATTGTTAAAAATAATGTCGTTTAAAAAATTGAGAAAAGATTATAAATGAAAGTTTTTGAAATTAAAAATTAAACAAAAACCAAAATAAAAAGTCATTAAATTAAATCAGAATTTTAATAAAAAATGTTTTGTAATTGAAAGGATAATCTCAGTGATAAAATAAGAAAAAAGTGTTTCGGTCATATATTCGGCACTATGGGTTTTTAGGACTAAGGCTACGACCTCTTTGGGATGAAAACATTCGGAAACGATGACTACGATTTCGGCCAACAATTTGGAATGCTCTTGTAGGTGACGTTTGTATATTGCGATATAGAGTTGGGCAACCTTCCTAGACTAACTGCATAATATTGTGTCTTCTGAAGATGTTCAGCGATGCCGTGTAAAGCTGTTGATTGTAATAAGGCGAAGCAAATAAGCGCCTTAATTTATATGAACACAAGTCGAAGTTGACTGCGAAACTGGTTTGCAAAAGATGGACCTGAAGGCCTGATTAATAGCGTGTGTATGTGTATGTGTGTGTGTGAGAGAGATTGAGTGAGAGGGATAGAGAGGGGTGGGTAGGTAGTCCGTGGGCTATCGGAGTTGGTTGCATTCGCATGCAACGCCGAGTATAAACGACGGTGGCGATCGATGCCAACCACAGAATTTTAACGGCGACCGCGGCGGCGCAAAATAGATAGAGAAAAAAAATATAAAGGCGACCAACTAACTTGCGGTGATACGGGCAGTGTCTAAGTTTAAACAATAGTGAGAATTTTCTCATATTATAAAATCGAGATCCCGATTAGCGTAATAACAAGTGCAACAACCCCGCAAAGTCTCCGAGCTCTAGCTGGGCTAGATATGATTGCTATATGCTAGAGATCTGCTGACGCTTGATGACAAGAAGCAATCCATTTCCAGCAACGGTAGCTTGAAACAATCGAGAAATAAACAGTACTCTCGTTTATCACGCTACGAGTCAAAAACATCTGGAACATTTTAATGGACAAAACAATGTAAGAGTGGTAGAGCGGTACAAGTCAGTGGCCGGGCTTACCGGTACTGATGGATGTATCGACAATGCAGTACCTCAGTCTTCCACTTGCGGATTTGATTACTTTGTAGGGTCAGTCATTGAGTTCCACGCTTTGAAGGGATTGTTTGGTGTTTGGCTGTTTACAAACTCCCGCGTAATTCTAATGATTTGTCTTGGTCTTATTCATTAGTTCAAGGTTCACAGGCCGCACACTGCATGCACGATCGGTGGGGTACGGGGCTGCATCTGATGCACTTTCTTTTCATTTCTTTCCTCTTTTTTGGTGTCTTTCGGTTTTTTCTAATAAAAATCTCGGTAGCGCCGACATGAATCGCCTTCACTAAACAATTAATTAAACCAATTTCTCATGAGCTTAAGAGAAATTTAAGCTTCGTATGAAAGAAAAAAAATTGACATCATGTCAGATCACATTTTCATTAGTATGAGGTGAAATCATAATCAGAATTAAGAAATCTGTTCGAACGTTTTCTCTTTCTCACTGCCTCAGCGACTCTTTTGGCACCTAGCAATTACGTGCTTTTAATAAACGGTCATGAATAACAAACAGAATTCAAGAATGATCCTTCTAATATTTTCAAAACGTTCGACATCCTTTTATAATTTTGTTAAATTTGTCGACATTGCCAGATACAAACGATCTTCCGGACCGCATCACTTTAGAGTAAAAACTTCTCTTGTGCCGCCCACATAGTTCACACCTACAAAAATATACAGCCTATTAATTTTGGCGAGCTTTTGGTGTGATGATATGCAGGATTCGTGGCGACTGGAGCAATTCCAAGTAACCACTAGAAACACGACGACACACACGCATGACAGGAAACCAAAATGGTCCATATGAAAAATGAGACAATTTAATTTATGGACGACTTAGGCTAACCGCAATGAGACAACCAGTCCGGGGCACTGTTCATTGAGATCGATATTGAGATCGTGTCTTTCTTTATTCTAATCCAAAGGAAGCATTGTATCCACGCACAACTGGAAACACAATCTGGCAGGTCCAAGGCAATCATCATTAACAAACATAACATATTGTTCATAGCGTTAATAGATAGGTGCCCAGATTCATTTGGTTCATTATGGTTGATCATTGACATATTCGTTCGGTACATGCGAATTTCATTCACCACGAACGATGGGTGGGAAGGGAGGGGAAGAGCAGAGGTTCTCTTTCTCAACCACAATGCGAAATTATATGAGACGATTGGTAACCGTCATCGCTATCACCACCGCCGGCCAAACGTGGTGGATTGCAGCTTTAAATGTTTACCAAGTTATTTCACAGGATTTCACTTAGAAACATCAATTTGAATTGTGGATGCCTTAGAAAACATGACACCGGAAAGCAGAAAAATGGTTTTAAAAACCACTGGAAATCGAAACTGCGTTAGCTTGCGAGATGACGATTTCTAGCATAGCGGCTAACAGCCGCCTCTGCCGCCGCCGCCGAGGTCTTCTACCGCAATTCATAGAAATGTACTCTCATGAAATTGTGGTTAGTGGCGATGTTTCTTGTGGCTAAAACGCAAATGAAGAGCATATAGAAAACTCTAATCTAGCATTTTGCAACAGACCGATCGTATAATGATACGTTCATAATATTCGCGTAGTCCGAGTAGTCGCTGAAACCATTTGGAATCATCATTATTAACAGGCTTCTGTTCTTAGTATATAATATATCGATATGGATATACTAAACATTGTCAATAAAAAATTTATTCATTTCATTTTTCGATTCTACCGTTAAAAGCATGCAAAGTGGCCCGTTAAGTCTTTCTTATTTCTCTCAATTCTTTTTTTATTTGAGGTGCCTTCTCTATTAATTTTCTTTTTATTCCTCCTTTTGTTTTCGCGTCATCACTAAATTCGGTTATTGGCATGGCAAATTCTCGGAGGAGAGATGAAAGAACCAGAACGGTGACTGACATTAGAGCGAAGTGTTTTACCTTACGGGTTTAGTACATTATCTCCCTCCCCCCCCTAGGTTCGATTAACAATGGTTTGTATGTCTATAGATTGTAATTGATCTGCTAATTAAAAATGACGCGCCGATCGAAGTCGAGTTCAGAAAACAAGTTTACAAAACATGTCCTTGGAATCTTTGATATTCTTCATCGTACTTTTCATATAACCTGTCGCCTGATTCACTGGCAATACTGGGAAATACAGATCAAAATAAATTACGCGTTTTTTTCCTGGTAGTCCTTTGGCAGCGGATAGTCCTTTTTTCGAAATATTGCTTTTAAATTTCACCCCGAAATTATGTGACGTCAATCATAATTAAATAAATTACATAAAGTTCGATAAAGTCAAAATTATTAGCTCTTATGAATGGTCATGTGGCTAAACAACATCAATAGTTAACACCCTTAGGGGCATATCTGCGAACTCTAAATTGAAAGTATTGTGGAAAAATCCATAAACATCGAAAAGAATCAATCTCGTGAAGTTCGAAGATATAACAATTTATAAATTGCGGATAACAATTTATAAACTTTATAAAATTTCTCATTGTTTCAGAATAATTTTATTATTAATTTATTTTAAGTAGTGGTAAATAAAAGCCATCGATAATTGGAAAGATCGTCGATTATCGCAATCTCGTCCGTCCACATTCCTTCGTATTCGCTCTTTGTGGCTTTTGCGTTACGGGCTTAATAAAAAAAATGATCAGCACTTTGGCTTCAATGGCGTGGCTAATCGTCAAGAATTGATGCTTTCCAAAGGTGTTCTGCTTGCTCTTCTTCTCCTTCTTCGACTGCGAGTTTCAATAGCCAATCAAAAGTGTACATTCGTATATAATGTGCAAGCAGCACGCTGATTGCGGGCAGAAAACAACCAGCACCAGCCAGGTATGGCGGAGGCCGTAACGTTTCGCTGCTATTTACAAAAATAACAACAACAACAACATTGACAACTGCGTTTTGTATGAATTCTGGACTCGTAATGCAACAACGGAAACCTGATCGACGCGTTACAACGCATTGGAAAATATGTTTTTTCAACATCGAACACCGATTATTTAGATAATTCAGATTTATGCGAAGATATGATACGACGATGGAAGACAGCGGCAGACAACAGACAACAACAACAACAACATAAGCGCAGATACAATACACTTTTTTATTTTTATATAATCGAGCGCACCCGGTGAT
The DNA here is from genome assembly GCA_963966595.1 of Physocephala rufipes. Lineage (NCBI taxonomy): Eukaryota > Metazoa > Arthropoda > Insecta > Diptera > Conopidae > Physocephala > Physocephala rufipes. Next base: position 40,306,451 of record OZ016504.1, read on the forward strand.
CGCCGTACTGTCGAGAGCGCCGCAGCCATTGGTGGTGCAATTGATGCGAATTAATTCGAAGGATAGGCAAGTGGTAAAGGTTTTGTTATTTTATAAGATTATATTAAGCCGAGGTAGCACAACAGATTCGTGAAAATAGTGGTATTTTATTATTTCGTGCCCGATAGAGAGATAGAGAGAGAGAAAGACCTGCGTTACTTCTTTTTGTTTGTTATTGATTAAAATCATTGGATATTTTAAATAGTTTTGAGTCTTCACTTCAGTTGATTTACTGACATTTTGTTGATTTGTTGTCATTTTGGTCTCTAGATGAACTCATATATCACAAACACTAACGAATTTTTTTATTGACGTACAACAACTACGTAAAATATCGACTTAATAAAATGCATGAAAATTTTCACAAAAAAGGAGTTAATTAAACCCCTCATTTGAAACCCCTGCGATCTTGGATATTATGTTTAATATTATTTGATGACCAATGATGATGCGTCAGCGATTCGTCGATATTTTCCGAAAATTTTTGCAAAATAACTTTTGAAAACGAGATGACAGTTAGCAAATCCGAAATAAAAGACGCGAAAATTAAGAGAAGTTACTTGATAATCATCGTCAGCTGCTTGTACGAAAAAGGGGAGGCGTCAATATTCACGACAAGCACAATCAATCGCTGCTACCCAACATCGGCAGAGAGAGCGAGTAAACAAATACGTGAGCTAGCAATAACGGCAACGAATAACCGAATGATGTCGATCGACACTTCAGTAAAACTAAACCCAACAAGTACTCGTGGCGAAGTGGCGGAGGAGCATTCAATTCTACACCCCAAACTACGGCTTATGCTTGGGGCCAACCATACGATCCGGAGCGTCGTAAAGTCGTGGACAGATATGGTGTGATACGATTAATCGAGGTAATTGTTAAGGGTGTGAGCAGCGTACAATTTGCATTGGAGTCGCGTTTACATTAAAGTCGCTCATAGAATATCGCTAGAGTTCTTTTAACCACCAATTCAACAAAATAGCACAATCTTTATATAATTCAGAGACGCTGATTAGTTTGATTTTGTCGTTGCTTCAATGATCTTTGCTTTCAAATCGAATATCAAGATAGTTTTGCTATAGGTGATATTTGTTATATTGATTTCCATCGATTTAAAGTTCAACGTTAATCGGTGTCAAAATGTCTTTTAAATGCTTCAATTTTTTTTGAAGGCTTGAAAGTTAATCTCATGTGAAGACTGCTTCCTGATCCCACTCAGGTTTCACCGTAATCTCTTAAATGTTTTGTGATTGATAAAAAAGATCTAATCGACAAAGGCTGACAATCATTATAATGATGTACTAACTCTGCACTTATACATCTTAGGTAGGTTGCTTACTCATAACCGCACCCTCAGCAACGTTTTCCCTTCACCGGCTCATTATTATTGACCAGGCTATTCTGCAGCGAAAAAGAGGCTCGCCATTTAGTTTATCATAAACGATGCCTACGTAGTTGGGCTCATGACGCGGCGTTCCCGGGGAAATTGTGAAGACAATGTGGACAGATTTTTGTTGATGATGCGGATGATTCTCAAAATGTGTGTGGGCTTACTAATAAACAAAGCTAGTCAATGGCGCTCCTTAAGCACTCTCCGTAAATAAAAGTGGTTTAAAAAAATTTAGTTTTTATACGATTTCTTCATGAGCCTTCAAATTATCAAAATTCAACTTACGGTCATTTAGAGGGAGAGCGTGTCACGCGTTTTAATATATTTCACAGCAATCTCCAATAGATTAGTAATATTTTTATCTTTGAATGAATTCTATGATACGAAAGAAACAAAGGGTAAAAGGTAAGGTAAAGTTCATTCTTTCATTTCTTCCATAAATAGAATTTTTTAATTTCTCTCAAACTGATGTTGAATCTGCAAAAAAAATTAACCACATGTAAATAAAGATTTCACCGATTGCCATCCAGTTTTTGATAGCAATGTTTTTGAACAGAAAGAGAATGAGCGAGAACGAAGGAATGGAGAGCGTTTCACAGATCCTAAACTTACCTGCAAGAAATAGTAAAAAAACAATAAAAACGTTATAATTCCATAATTTGAAATTGCCGTACAAGTAACTTCCAAGGTTCTAGAATTTAAATATTTCAATTCCAGAAAACGTGTTTAAATTAATTCATTTACGTCTGATTGATCAAAATTGATGGAATGATTAAGAAATCCTTATTTATTTGGCTTTTTATTACCAATTACGTACCGTTTCCTTCTTATTTTTAACCATCATTTAATATTCTCGCTGGGCGGCTTTGAATTTAACGCTCTTTCATTATTTCCTTCGTTAAATCTGTTACTCCTGGCGAATTAATTCTTCTAATCCCTTCCGTTACAAGGGGCAAATAAATGGGAGTTGCATAAGCATGCTCATGGAATGAAGGTTTTTTGGAAATTAACACTCTCAGGATTTCTGAGATATGGAAAACATTTCAAACGAAAGTGAAAGAAGTTTCGTGTTTTGCTTTGCATCAACAAAAAGCTGTTACAAATTTTACGATATGTTTCGGTTGTTGAAATAGGGCGTTATTTACTCGCTTCATTACTGACGCTTGTACCACTTGAATTTTATGTTTCGACTAGCAATCAGTTTTGACTAATTTTATTTTATTTAGACCACGTCTTTAGCGTTATTTAGGCCATTGGTTACGAGAAACTAACTAAAATTCAATGAATGTGTGTCAATTTGGAATTCTATTAAATATATAATATCAAATACGTATTTCTTAGGAAAAAATAATTCTGAAATGTTTTACCCTTTTGTGCTACAGAAATAAAATCAGATTTTTTCTGATAAGATAAGATATTTCTTAATTTATATTTCGGTCGGTAAGACTTCGGGACGTTTCAGTCACAGAATGGCGTTACAGGCTATTTGCTATTTGCAATGATCGGTCCGTAATCGTGAGACGAGTTTCCAACCTTTATGTCAGGTTAAAAAAATTGTATGATTCTATAATAATTTCACGATTTAAAACAAGTTTGTATTTACATTCTCTACCACGTATTTCATCAAATTTATAAAAGAACGTATGAGAGAATTATCATGCGCATTCTTTGGATCGGAATGGAGTGAATGAAACAAATATGTGTCTAAGATACTTCTATCTACGAGGTTGTATGAATAGATAGACCAGTATAATTTCCTTTGCAACACTCGGAAGTGCGTCTGATTGAGTGGTCAGCCCTGTACAGGAAGGAAGAAGTTAGGGATGTAATAAAGATCCGAACCGAATTTGGTGTTTTTGGAAATAGTTAGAATGGGATAAACCAGACGAATCCATCGCCAGAGGTATCTATGTGTGTGAGTGTGTATGTTGGTATGTGTGTGACTATAAAATGTGGAAATTCGTGAAAAGAAATAAAGATATCTGTAACGTTTTATAGCTCGAGGCAGAATTTGGAGACTAAGATACTGATCCGTGCGCGTGTGTGTGTATGTCGTTGGCGTGTATGCAGGGAGTACAATTACTATAAGAACACATCAGCCAGAAGTCGGCAACCTTCTTCAACTGCAAACAAATTTTAATCAAATTTAAAGAAGTCCTGAGAAGCATTACCGAAGTGGTCTTATCGACAAAAAATAGAAAATTCAAATTGTAAATATTGAAAATTAATGGAATCCGATACTTACATATTTTGTATTAATATACATGACTCGTGATATTAAGTGAGCAATTAAATCTTGTATTATCTGAATAACCCATACTAGTAATACTAGTTAATAATTACCAGTATACTAGTAATACTAGTATAATACTCGTAGTACACCAGACGCCGAACTTCTCAAATATCCGCAACATCTTAATCTTCATCTAAAATATAAATTCTGAATAATTTCCTTTTTAAATTGTCTTTACGTTTACCACGAATACTCCGATAAATATAATTTTTAAAAATGCTATACTCGAGGTTTCTATGACTACGAAAAAGAGGAATAGGAGTGTCCTTTTAGGTTCGCTATATGCAAATTTTTCAGAATGCGTTGTTGGAACGAATTTCAGTGATATATCTTTTTTACATGATTTTGTAATAGATATGCATTCTAGGTTTTTTAAAATATATAGAGGGCATAACTCACTAATTGGTTTAAAAACATTATTGATTTATCTTTAAAAAAATACAATCTTAATCAAACAAATCATTGGACTAATCAGATTTAAGAAAACATCTTGAAAACTATTGGAAATATTTATAAAACGTTTATTTTAAATTATTAAAGTCTGTTATTTAATAAATATTCTGTTAACCACAACTTAATTTTATTCTTATCTAATTTTATTCTAATCTATGCCTTCCTCTTCCATTCAACTAGAGACCAATTTATATAAATCGTTACAATTTTCTTAAAACTATTTATTTATCTCATTGAAAATTCTATTGCAATGAAGACGAATCGATTTGGTCACAAAAACTGATTTGAGTCATTTCTACAAAACTTTTCTACAACAAGTCATCCCTTTTAAACGAAACAAATTTTTTTCTTTTACTTTAAATTTTATTTAAGTTATAGAGGAATATTTCTCGTGTAAACACTTTTTGCTCTTGCATCGTTTATTTATTCTTCTTTGTTTGGCGAAAATGCCGAAAAAGGATGAGTGCGAGTGCATCCAGTCAACCTTGAATCGCTATTTAAATTACCTTGTGTTCTACTGCTCCCTTTCAAAAAAAATTGTTACTTTATTAACAAACCGTGATGGCGTTGACTTGGATACGACGATTTTAATTTGAATGGAGTCATAGTAAAAAATAACGCGCATGTGTAGATAATATTTGGTCGATAGTAGGACACACCGCCCCCCCCCCCAAGTGTCCTTCTTTTGATTGGAAATTTTTGCTTAAACCGACTACATACCTCGAACACACACACACGTACACAGTCACACGCAAACACGCATACATATTTATAACATTCATAGGCATCCATTTTATGGGGACGTGATTGTGAAGCAGCTCTTTAAACTCGTGATGTTTTACCTTGGATATATTTCATATTCTCATAATCGAATCATCGATACCATACGCCTCGCACATAATTTCCAACATTTTCTAAAAACGCTATTTTAGCTAACTGCTTTTTTATTTTGTACCAAATATTGTTGGTGTTTTTAACAATATTTCTGCATATAAAATATGAATTATATAAATCATGCATTTATATGTTGGTCACACACAAATATACGTATATATGAAGGTACGTCTTTGTCTAAATATGTGTGCAGTGGCATTTATTCAAAACGAATTAACTGAAAGACGTAGAAATGTAGAAAATAAAATTTATTAAAAAGTTAATAAACCACCATCGCACAGGAATTTTGTTAATCGGAAAGATATGCCCATTTCCTTTCAAAATCACAAAAAGTATATATAGTAAAAAACCAGGATCAAGTCAAAATTTGCCTTCGAGTCTTATAAGAATTTAAAACTGATTTGACTTTTATCGAAATAATGTTAATATTCTTGTATGTACGTGCCTATGTATACACGTGTGTATGTTTATATGTTTATCTCTTAAACATGTAGCCAAATTCTTATGATAAAAGCGGCTCAACAGGTGACAAAATCAACTTCTAATAACCGACAACTGGTGCAACATTTACAACATTCTATTTTTTATATCATAAATATATTCAAGGAGTTAACGTGAGAGACCGGATGTTGGACAATTAAATGCACATAAAAATTCATAAAATTATCGAAAATCATTTCCATATTTTTATTTCTACTTTCTGAAATTAGCCTTAGATTAAAATTCATGGCAAGACAGGATTTTACATGAATGTAATTTACCTTATTTGAATCCAACTTATTTATGAAAGTATTTGCAAAATTTTCATAATTCTCATACAATAAAACAAAATCTTTTTCTATGAGAATGTTTGAAAGAACATTCCCATGAAATATTAATCTATAAATACATTTACTTTAAAAAGAGATTTATATAAATACATTCTTACTTTTTTCTTAACGAATAACAATTTAAAAACTGCGGAAGTTTTTAGATTATTAATCAATTATTTTATTCAATTATTAATTTAGAACGTATTTTAGGAGAATAAAAGTTGTGATTGCACTTCTAAAGCTTTTGTTTCGAGCGTCACTTTTGCTCGAATTTTTGGTGACGGAATGCTCTTTTCGAGTTTTCTAAAGGACTTCTTTGAGACAAGGATAAAATTTGCTACAACAAATCTATTCAAAAATTTATGAAATTAAGAAAAACGCAATAATGAAGGCAATTCTAAACAATTCATTTCAAAGAAATTGTTTTTCTGACTATCATTTCGATGATTAAAAATATTAATTTTTTAAAAATGTGTTTTAAATTATGGTGTATATATGATTTACTCTCAATAGTATGATTCAATGTCTTTCATATTTGTTTTATACAATTCAATTAACCGCAACTACATAATGCCCTTTTCTTCATTAAGTATTCAAGGTCAAAACTTCAATAAGATGCATAAAAGTGTCGTAAGGGATTAATATCATTTATTTCGATAACAATATTAAGTACGTTATTGCCACAGCAGAATAACTAGAAATTTACATTCCAAATGAAATGCAACGATATCACGATTCCAGCATTGGTTATTTTGCTACAACGCATCCATTGCAAAATAATGTAAAAGATTGTTCCTTAATTGAACGATCAGTGTTACAGTAATTCCATGTAAATAAAAAGTGTTTCAATGGAAACTTAAACTGCATTTGACGAGACTGTCATATTGACAATTCGTGTATAGCATAGTGTTGCCAGTTCGAAAAAGTAAGCCTTTAGAATTTAAGAACTAGGCAACAGGCATTTTGCGACGAGACGATATCCTGACGGCGCGAAAAAATTATTGAAATTTACGCCAATCTCGTAATATGTGAGGCAACATTTTTAGTATAAAATAAAATTAATTAAAAAAAATGTATAAATACATTTTTAGTGTAAAATAAAATTAGCTACAAATATGACTGTATGTAAAATTAAATTGTGACGATTTTATGAAACAGGCAAAAATTTAAAAAGGACTCACGAATTAAGAAAATCCATCGAGACGAGTAATTTCAAATAAGAATAGAGTGAGAGAGTGTGCGAGAACAATGTGGAGAGGGGAAATAGGAGAAAGAGAAGTTTATTAAATGCACACCATTTATAAAGAAGACGATTTCGGGGAGAGCCCCGATTTAAAAATGACAACTTTTTTCAAATACAATTCAGTGTAGTGGATCGATTCTGTAATTGTAATTTCTAAAAATACAAATTTGCGAATCGTTAATCAAATCAAAAATTGAAAATTTCTTCAAATCTCTAAATTCTTCAAAAAATATTTCATTTTATTTGTTTAATGTGTGCATCTTGTATCTTGGTACCGGTAAAATCTTTTATATCGTAAATTTAAAAATTACGATTCTATTGTGGTTGGTTAGATATATAAAATGCGACTAATGGGTATATAACCAATATACGTGTCTCCTCCCGCTGCCTTCCCTTCGATTTTCCTTGGAGTCTGTTATTAAAGGATATACGGAATGAGTGAAACCGCGAAATAGGACCAACTGATTAATTCAAATAGCTTTTGAGAGCGTGCAATGGAAAAGCACCCTCTCTCTCTCAATTGTCAGTTCTGGCAGATCGTTGAGATTCATTCGTTTATGAAATATCAAAGCAGGAATCTCGAAGTGTTTTGCTTTTGTCATTTTGACCTACCTTGTGCAATTCTAACGGCTGGCATTTTAATTCTCATTTTTCCGATATAATATTTCCTGGATACAACTCCGTCCCCGACAGTTGCTTTTTTGCGGGCTTACGGAAATCGCCTCCAGTTTGATTCCTTTTTCAATTTGATATTGCCAACAAATTCCGCTCCAGACCGAACATTCGAATTACAAAGTCAACACAAAGTCCCTTAGACCGAATTTAAATGGAGACGTTATCGGTTATTTCTTGCTCTGGTAATGCTTCTATAATTATTGAATTATTTACAAAAACTTTATTTTAATGAGATACGTAATTTTGAACTTGTGTTTAACGATAGGAACGATGTGCACTTGTTAATTATTCAGTTACTCCTAATTTTTATCAAACTTCAGTTTTGAATTTTTGTGCTCTCTCGAGAGTATTTTGGAAGAGGCAACGGGTTTAACCCTCTTTCTTTTTATGAATTCGTTCTAATTGGAATGAATATTTACCGAGAATTTTTTTTTTTGCACTGTAAAACCAATTTGGTACCGATCAAATTGAATTCACACGTTGTTTTTACAAAAGCAGGGTTGATAGGCGTGGTAGAGAAACGAATTCGTAATGTCCTGCGGTAGATTGCACGAATATAATGTCATCGTATTTTAAAATTGTCTTGATTTTGATGTTTCGATTTGTTTTGAATTTTCAATTTGTGTGGAATGGATTGTTTCGGTTTCGATTTCGAATTCGAATTTTTATTACGATTGCTTACGGATGTGGATCGGATATGAAATATATTTTTAAGAAATAAATTTAACACCGGATGAGCGGCGCGACTTCGACCTTTCTTTCTTAACAGTCCATACACGAGTGCTAATCTTGGCCAGAGCGGCAAATTCTAGGCGTCAACGCGTTGATTACACTTCGCAACAAGACGACGTAGCACGTATAGTGTATGTATTTCCATGTGTGTACATAGCATGTGCGCTACACATGCATTTTATATACCGTTATATGTCGTATTGGATATATGCGTATCCTTGCATATCCTTGTAAAGGAGCGAGAGCGTTGTTCATTGTGTCGTGCGTTTCCCGATGGACAGTAATAACAACAATAATAAAACGGTACGGTACGGTACGATGATATGATAACAACAACAATAGCAGCAACAACTAGCAACTACGCGACTCTACATGAAAGGCACGTCCTAACGACGCGGTAGTCCGTGTGCATCTAATAAACTCGATACAATCCATTCACTCAACTCAAAATATATCGAAACCATCGCAACGTAATCGCTTGGCTCGCTCACTCACCACTCGTTCTGCTCATACGACGAAGACGCAACAGAGCAGACACTGTGAATGAGCTGCTACTGCCGACGCGCTGCTGACGACGCGCTGCTGACGACGTTTACTTCGTCATGTTTTTCTTAAGAATATTTACACATTCAGACAAATATGATATAAATATTACGTTAGTGGTTTGCTGGGGTGGGGTGTGGTCTGCGGTAGAGGCAAAAGCCACATGTTTTCGCGCCACTCCATTCAGTCAGAGTCTAGAGTGATGGTGGGTACGATGTGCACGTTCGGTTAGCAAAACATTTCAATAAGAAGTGATCGTTTAAAGCCCTCACGGACATTGGCGGGCGTTTGCAACGGCGGGAAAATCAAGCACAGTTACTTCCACTGCTAGCGATGTTAAAAACGACTACTTAACCCTCTCTTTCCTTATCAATCGTGAAGAAGCGCATGAAATCGCTAGCAGATGTTACCATCAATGGGTTCAGCCCACTGCCTACATGACATTGTAATGTGCTCCCCAAAAACATCCTCTTCAGGCTCTCTCTTTCACTCTCTCTCACCAACACACATGCGCGTGATGTCTCCCCACCGTAAACTAGCCACCGCAGATGAAACCTCGCTACGTAAATGTGGATATTGAGAGCCGTTTATTTATTATTACGTAGAATTATATACAATTGTATTGAAATGTCTGTATGTTTACACGTTCAAGTGGACGTAACACATTCCCTTGTATATAAGATGACGTCGGGTCGTGCCGTCACCCACTAACAGAGAGCGAAGCGTAGAGAGAACAGAAGCAGAAGCGGTAACATTTAGATGCGAATTTCTGGACTTCGTCAACTTCAGCCCACTGGCGATTGAGGGAGAGCCGAGTCATTCGTTGGACAGACTGAGTAAACAAATAAGTCTCCAGCCTTGAATAAGCGAATATTATTGAAAGACAACAAAGGTCCGCGAGGGATGAAGGCATCAAAGGTTTTCTCGAAATATTGGTTTACGGGAAATAGGATTCCGATTGTTCCGGAGAGAATACGACTTATAGCACAAGTATATGGAATTGGTTGGGGTCGGTGTGTGGTGTGAATCGATATTGGAACTAACGTTTTTCACACATGATTTTTCGAGTGTTAGTGTATTTTATATACATATATGTATATAGGATATACGTACATAGAAATAATAGGAAAGGCTCTTGTTAAAATCTGCTGCTCTGCGCATTTTCTTCCACGCAGTCATGGTAACGCGATTAGTTTATACTTTAATGGAAAAGGTATCCAAATCAACATCCCCTCAGTTGTTTCGTCCTACTCTTCTTCTCGCCCATCAACCAGCTGGTATTGCGGGTGGTTCGTGGTTAGTTGGATCGGCCATCCATACAAACATTCATGTACACCTCGCAACCCTACCACTCTCTTCTACCGTCTTTTCTTTCTTACTCTCATTACTGTGGTTTTAGATGTTTGCATGTATGGCCAAAGAGAGCACACTTAAGAGATGTCAAGCAATTTGTGAGAGGCGACTGTTCTTGCCATGAAAAAACTTTGTTGAAACAGTTGCTTTCTTTGCAAACAGTTAGACTCGCCAATTTTAACTGATAAACTTGTGGGGAGCAATTGTCTGTAGTAAGACCGTCGCCTTATTCATTGCCTTAACGGTATGCGTTTGTCTGAATGTGAGCAAGTTTTGTGAATATGCTAAATCTCAGTGCCCTCTGCCCGATAACGACGAAAGTAGATGACCAGTGCTTGTGAACGTTGGAGAGTTAGGGGGGATGGGGAGGGTGTAAGTGGGTGGAATATAAACTATTGCAAATACATTTATGCACGCACTCATACAGAAACACACACACACATACGCACATACACAAGCATATGGTGGATATTCAAAGCCTCGCCAGGTTGACTTCGGCGTGCGTTGGTTACAAAAACAACAACAAACGGCAGCAGCAGAAGCAGTTTAATGTGAAAGATAAATTTGGGTTTAATCAGAATGAGGATGGACATTGATGAATTGAACGGAATGATCAATAATATTGATAATAAAATAATATCAGAAATAAAATGTTCCAAAAATGATCCAGACCATTTTAGTATTATGAGTGTTTGGTCTCCTTTCATTGAGTTGAATTTCAAAAGGAGTTCGGATTAGGATAAGGCGCCTGAAAAATTAAAATCCAATAAAAACCAATTAATCAGCGGCCATTTCTTATAGTTAACTAATAATGACGTAATTTTGCTAATAGTGATTCTCTTTAGGTTAAAACAACCGTTGGCAAGAGGACAACTACTTTATAATATTTATATACTTATATATATATATATATATATATATATATATATATATATATATATATATATATATATATATATATATATATATATATATATATATATATATATATATATATATATATATATATATATATATATATATATATATATATATATATATATATATATATATATATATATATATATATATATATATATATATATATATATATATATATATATATATATATATATATATATATATATATATATATATATATATATATATATATATATATATATATATATATATATATATATATATATATATATATATATATATATATATATATATATATATATATATATATATATATATATATATATATATATATATATATATATATATATATATTTATTTATTTATTTATTTATTTATTTATTTATTTATTCATTTATTTATTTATTTATATATTTATTTATTTATTTATATAATATCCTCCATCGATCAAACAAACTTATTGACACTGTTTTTCCATGCTCACTCTTTAGCAACACCGACCGATTTACTAAACGAATGTGTTGCCAATGACGATAAATTACTTCTAACTGTTATTTCTTTAGAGCAAAATTATTATGAAAAACATAAAATAAGGAAAGTTTTGTCCAAAATATATGCGCGTGGCCAAAAGGCAATCAATACAAGCTGACTTCCCCTTAATGGATTTGTGAGCCGGAGGAAAAACACACGAAACAATAACAGTGAGGAACGTTTGTGAAGTATCCGTGGAAGTGCTTTAGAATGGTAACAATTTCCATAAAAAATTTAGTTATGTATAAAAATTATATTCAAAATGGAAATGTGGTAAAAAATTTCCTTATCCTAAGATTGTAAGTAACGTCTCTGAATGAAAGGCACACAGCTTGAGCACTAGTTCGAAATGACCGACAGATCGACATGAATTTATTCGAAACGATCGACAGATCGAAAATAATTTAATGCCATGCTTTTCAGGGACTCCAAAAGTTACATAAAAAATGCATATGATTTGATCTAAATCGGCAACTTTTCTGTCGATTCCGCAAATAGATATCCTTGAGGGATCCCTTTTGTTTCCTTATGAGCCGTTAGATTTAATCGTTGAATCTATTCCTAGAGAAATAATATTATTTTTGAAGATAATCGTAACACGTCTGCTTGCAAAAATCACTCCCGTCTCTGGGATAAAATTTATGAAAGCCCACGAAGTTGAGGTGGAAGAAATATATGAAGTAACGAGCTGGAAGAGACTGAGCGAGCATTGACCAAATTACCCATTTAAGAACTTAGTCACGTTTGGCCATCGCGTTTTCGAAGCCAAAGAAAATATACGAAAGTCTTCAATTAAAATTGAGCTGGAATATTGCACGTCGTTTGGCCTCGTATGGACGTATGAATGTTTTCTCGCCAACTCAAAACATTTTTCGATGATGATTTACCTTTTTTGATTTAGCAATAATTTTGTCTAATGAAAAATTTATGATTTATTTTTTTTAAATATCATAGAATTCCAAGCTGTATCGTTGCAGCAGAGAGGGGGGGGGGAACGAATAACTGAACGAACGGCACCAAATGACAAGCAGAAAAAGCGAAAGGAGAAGGTCGTGCGCGGTTAGACTTTGGAACACGTAACGATGCGACGCTGTAATCATTTACAATTCGCGCACTTAAGGAAGTCTGCTAACACGATTCGGCCACACGATTGTACCAAACGACTCTAATTATGAATCATTCATCAAAACCAAAACGTCCAATTGTCTGTTTTTTTTTCTCTATGTGCGATTTTAAGGCTTATGCCGTGCCGGTATCTCGAGAGATTGTGACTGAGAGAACGGTAACCCACAACCGGCTGTAACACTTGTTTCCAATCAACTAATGCCAATTCAGTTGAAGAGATTCTCGCAGCGGGCAGTTGTTGATCGGACAATGCGCGGTCAATGTGTCCGCTTACAAAATACTAAATCATAACTAAGCACAAATTAATTGTAACTCATGGTCAGGCTCATGCTCAGGCTTGACGCCGTTAACAGATAAGTTTATTAAGGCAAAAATGTGTCGGCTTCAAAACTTACACGGGAATTATTGAAACAGGATGTGAATTGAAAGGAAGTTAGTGTGTGTAATTCTAGGATTCAGCGAGACCTTCTCGTCTGTGATATAGACCGCTCTCATTCAAGTATAATCAATCAAAAGGGTAGGGACTACCAAATATGGCTCTTTATTTTTCACTCTTATAAAACTATAATTTTTAGTTGGATAAGACTGCAAATAAAATGGTCTAAATGTAAAATCGTCTTCGACTTAGGTTAGCAATTTTTACAACAATTAAAATTATGATTAAATTGTCCAAAGAGTTGATTGGATTGATTGTTTTGATACTTCCTTCACTACCAGAGCGTGTAATCAAAGTGATTGCAATAATTTTTAGTTGCGTTGCGTGACGTAACGTTCCAAAAATTAGTCAACAGCTCGGATCGAAGCAGTAGCGTATTTACTCTATAGTAGTTTTGCTCGCGCTTGGACCTTAATTTGCCACTTAGAGGCATTAATAGCCCAAGTCGACGATGCAGAACGAATTTTTCACTCGCATTCATTCGTTAGAGAAATGATTGTGGCGAGCGCATCGTTACTTCAAGATCGAGGAAAGATAATAAACCAAAGAATTGTCATTTTGCGGGCAGCAAGCGTGGAAACAGTTGAACAATTGAAATGAACATTAAAGAAGAACAATTTGCGGCGACCGCGGCGCAGGTCCATGTGTGGGAAGCGCGAAGCGCGAAGCGTTAAATATTATTAGCCGTTTGAAAACGGTTCGAGTAAACCGTACGGTACCTTGACGACAATTTGCCTAGATATAAATCATAGAAGAGCACACGATGTTATAGCGTACCGCGTACTGCACCAAATGGCGAATTAGAGGAACGTAGAAAGGGAGGAAGAATGGATAATGGTGATGACGATTTCTTTCGGAAATCTCTTTGGTTTTTTTTCTTGATTCATTGATGGGATAGATTGGCTCGGTACTGCATCTCATCGAATTTATCTTATGCAATGATTAACGAATTCAAGAAGGGCTCAAACCGCTATTCAAGCGAACTCACATGATCAGCAACCAAATCACGACACTATCATCGCACGACTAGAACTTCGTTTGTTCCACTTTTTTCGAAGCTCGTGTCAGACACTGTTGCTGTCGCTGCTGCTGTTGCTGCTGTTGCTGCTTCTGTTGTTTTCTGTTGACTGTGTAGTGTTAATGGTTCCGATCTGCTTCCTGTTCGGAGCGGAAAACGGGTAAGAGCTATATCGGCGTCACATTTAAACGCGACGACGGAGGTTTCGTTGATAGCATCAAAGCGATCATCTAGGTAATTGGACACTTCCAAGCGTACCAACAACGGATAATAAACCGCGCACGGATAAGCGACGGCCATGAGGACTAAATTAATAATATTTCAACGAATTTACAGGTAATGTCGCCGAGGCAATGACGCCTCATTGATTTCTTCCTACAGAAGCAAAGCTTTATATTTTTCTTAACAGTTCCGTCAATTATCGTCAAATATCTTTTGTCATATTTCCTGACATTTGACTTTCTCCGAAATGACAAATTTGGGAAAGTCACAATTTGATAATTTCATATTATCATTATTATCATTTCTTTTTATCAAATTATCACGAATTTCGTAAAGTTCAATTTATTTGGTTTTATCTGATTTTATTTAATTTTATTCCGATAAAAAAGTGCAGCTCCCTTTTTCATATTCTCTATTTCTTTCATATTCATTTTATTTTCTGTTTATGATTTGTAAATATCTGCGGATGACAACAAAAATCTTATCTTGTGGTCAAGGGCAATGTCCAGTAAGAACGCACCCACATCCACCCACGTCATAGAAAACACATTCACGACACAACCCACGACCACAAATGACGACAACGCTATTCAGCTGTTATTCCAACAACCGGTTGGCAACCCTGTATTCGTTATCATTATTCATTTGTAATTAATAAACCAAGAAACTGATGCAAAGAAATTCAAGACATTTAAAGGTCAGCCATACAAAGGACAGTAGTAGAATACACTCCACCAGAAGGAATCCGCAATATTCCATTTCCTTTTTCTTTGTGATTTTCTCACACCCCGAAAAAAAGGAAAATCAGAACACCCGCACTTTTTAAAGTTTCTTAAAGAAATCTTTGAGAGAAGCGCTCGCGGAAAATATTGAGAAGCTTAAAAAGTTCATATCTGGATCAACTTATCAAAGAATTTCTCATTTAACAGAATATTTTCTGCTTAAATTTCGTTCTTCAGACGAAGATAACGTTCGTTTCTTTGTTTCGTAACTAGGCGAGGGAAGCTCAGATATATCTGGGTCACAACAGTCCATCCTCGATACATGAGTTAATCACCCACTTAATCCAACTTTAAGAACTTCAAAAGGATTCTACATTAACAGCGTATGTATATCCAGAAGGGTCTAAACTCGTTCGGGTCTTTAAAGTTTAAACTCGTTTCTTACTTGAGAGGATCTGTTGAAGGATTCAAAAGGGTTTTAGGACATTATTCTTTTCGAGATCGAGAAGAGTTTTGTTGAAATTATCATAAAAAATTGTTATTAAAAGAAATTATCATAAATAATCATTTTAAGAAATATGTTTTTTAACATTTGCAAAAGATTGAATGCATTTCTCATAGTCAGGATATCCGAAAAAGCTTTTAATGTTCTTTCCGACTTCTGCAGAATTTCGAATTCTGATCTGGTTCGAATTCGAGTTCGAGTTCTAATCGTTTATTTTTTTGAAGTTATTCGAGCTTTCTAGTTGATCGATTAGTTGCGTGCGTGGGTGATAATATAATCACATATATTTCGATACAATTGAATTCAATTTGGATTGAGTTTGAAGCTAGACGCGTGCGAATGTGTGCGTGTGTGTTTGCTGCAATAGATTGTTCAGTGGGCTTAGTGGTCGACTCTCCTATCGAAAGCGAGCGAGCGACGAGCGGGAGGGTGAGTCCGTTCGATTCAATAGCGATCGCGACAACGCATCGCATTTACAAAAATAATGACATAAGAAAATAATGATATCTAGTAATTGAAATCGCAATATCTTTCAAAGAGCAATTATGTAAGTGTTACGGAAGAAAGCGAGCAAAAGCGTGAGGATAGATTTTTAACTGAAGAAACCTACGAGAAGACGACTGTTGGTAGAACGAACGTCACGATGAATCGCTACGCGTCATGATACCCCCACGTATATTTGGCGAGGCTAAGACTAAGGCTAAGACGCTTCGAGACTGTGGCTAAGACGACGCTCTGAGGCTGAGGTTCAATCTGTCGCTGAATAAATCTGAGAGGTGTGCTGCTCAGTCGAAATGTGGACTTTATCATTCCATAGAGGCCGGCCGCGCAATGACTACGTAGAGCAAACGCAACAACAATTTATTGTTTTCTTCGCTTTGGTTTTTTTTCTTTGAAAAAGTTGTTGAAGTTGCTTTTGAAACGATTGTAACAGAAATATAAAAACAAAAACAATTCGTGGTACTTTTTAACAGAAGATCGTAGAGGAAGAGGCTTGACGTGTATTAATAATTTCGTTATTGTTGTTGTTATTGTGATCTACTTTATAAACATTGATCACATTGTGAACAGATTGGTGCAATGAACAACAACAACAACCAAACAACAAACATCGGCGGCCAGCAACAAACAACACCTATAGCAAAAACAAAACCACCAACAACGCCACCGCCACCGCCACCACCAACAACAATAACGAAGCGAAGATGTCAAACAACAAAGTTTGTCCGCCTGTACCGTTGATGAATTATGAAATGCGACACACCTTAAAAGAGGCACGTCGCCTAATTCACGTCGCCTCGCCACAGAAGAAATCAAATTGCTCTGTCTTTTGTATGTGTGTGTGTGCGTGTCCCTGCCTCTGTCTCTGCCGCAATTATGTGACTCGAGAGTTCTTGAGCTGCTCCGACAAAACTCGAATTTAAATTTTTTAAATACAATTGAAAAAGTTTAAAAGGCTAATTCTTATGATAAGAATCAAAGGTATGGCGGTCAAAGAATCTTGATGATCCATCCTCAGTCGGTTGGTCGGTTGGTCGGTTGGTTGGTCGATCGCACTGCATTCAATGCTTATAATATTTATTATATATCTACTATATACGATCTATTTCGGCGATATTTTCTGGGGACACCTACGTGATTAAACAAACAGATCTATTTTATTCAGATGATTATATCGTAATATTCATTTCGGGGCGGCGGAAGGGAGTAGGTTCGGAAGAGGAGGAAGGGAAGAGAGCCGGAAGAAGTAATAATCAGTCAATAATCTATCAATCATTGTATCAAACTGTATTATTTACATTCCCTGCCCCCGCCTTTGAGAAATATTGTAGATTTTATTCGAATAAATTTCTCAAATTTATCACTAAAATGTCTGTCAATTGAGAGATTTATTTTGAAAGTGCTTCAAACCTTCTTCTTCAAGAATCAATTCTCTTGAGCAATTCTGAAATAAATGGTAAATTTTTATAAAGTCTCTTAATTTTCATAAAAGAGCTATTTGCCTAACGATTTAAATGCTTTGCAAGCCACAAAAAATTGTTTCCATTTTACAAAACTAGGCTTAGCCCACTTTCAATATTAACGGCTCGAGCATGTGCTAATTTCTTTAAGACTTTAAATGATTTTCTTCTGAATTACTTTTAATTTCGTTTAATTCAGTTAGAAAGGATCTGTAAATTATACAATTGCGATGGATTTGGGTACAAATGATGTCTTCTCGTTTGGTGGTTTCCACCATAATATCGTAATGCGGTTAAATGTTGCAGAATTATTAATGTTTAATAAATTTTAAGATTTTATATTAAAAAATTTAAATTAAATTAACAACAATTGTTTAAATTTAATAGAAACAATAACAATAAAGCCAACTTGTGGTTTAACGCATAATACTCCGTATCCACTTGAACCGATGCTATAATCTGGTGATGCGCTTTTCTATATCTGGTACAATTCCCAAAGTCATTTCATTCAAGTGGACAAAATATCTAAATATGAAGAAATTTGTCTTCTTCTTCGTAATGTTTGTGGTCGGTTTTAAAAGAGATCGCAGACGAGAAGATTTGCTTCTTTAGAGAACGCAAGAGAGTGAGAGGAGGAAGGAGTGAGGGCGGGGCATGTAAATCGTCTACTGGAGAACATCAGTATTAAAATCGGCTGCAGCAAAGCTGATAAATGAAATGCTGGAGCGAATGTTTGATATAAAAATAGAATAGAATGATCTCTTTTTTTAAATAAAACCTCGTCAGTTTCACGCCGCCCGTGAGAGGGTCAATAATTTCGGTGAGACCCTGTATAAACATGTAAATCTAAAGTATTTCCGTTTAGTTTTGAAAACTCAGTTCAATTCAATTCCCTTCTGCGGCCGCAGCAATTCTTTATCACATAAAATCGCGATGAATTCTCAGCGTGCGACATATGTTGCACAGATGTCAGCAGCCGCCTCTCCTTCGATTGCCTTGAATTTGTAGTAAAAATAGCCTCTGGCTTTCGTGGTGAATCCGATGAACGATGATCCACTGGCACTATCGGAACACAACATGACCACTACTGAAGGTGGCGGGTGGGCCGGGGTTGAGGCGAGTAGGGGGCACCATCGTTAAAATTAGAGAACACCATCGTTAAAATTAGAGAAAACCACATCTCAAGCATTTCAAAAAAATGTGCTTGGTGTATTGTTTTGATGTCCTCTGACTCCTTTTTATAGAGAATATCATTTGACTTCAAATTTGAAACCGCATTAGATTGTTATAAAATATACAATAATGATTTAATTTGGGTCAGGAATACTTTTGAAGCTGGAAAAGTGTTAAACCGATATGTAAAATACTTTTAAGAACTAAAGGATTGCAAGGAAATGGAGGCTTTTTGGGGGTCGTAAAAACCAATTCGGTAAAAACCGATATTTTTTGAAAAATCATTCGAGTAGACCGATTCAAGTCAAAACAAAATCGCCTTGAACCCAAACACTAAACTCTAGAAAATAAACGAGATCTGGTAATGTGATTGAGCGTTTGTGATTTCGTCTCATAAAAAAACCGCGCAAAACGATTTCAACGCTTTTGTGGATTGAGTGACCGTTAGTTTAGTGGCTATGGTTACTTATTGCTCAGTCATAAACAAACTCATATCACAACCTTTTGGCACGTTTTAAATCGAATATTATTGGACGAAATTTACAATAGCCAAATTTTTTCTTTCTCGATCGCATTATTTAAGATTGAATGAATGGATGATACGACAATCCTCACGACATATTCAAAAATAACCGAACGGTAGTTTGTCTCTTCAATGGCTGGCAAACGAGACTCTAAGACATTTCGATTCCGACTTAAAGCCGGTCAACTGTGTCGTCGCTGCCATCCTCGTTGTTATTGTTGCTGTTGTCACTGCTGTTGTTGTTGTTGAGGCGAGGTCAATTGGATTCACATTTTTCGATACAAACACAAGCACATAATGTTGAAGTTGTTTTGCCCAAGGCCAGGTCCCATCACCCAAATCGTGACAGTTCTTTATGTTTAAACGAAACACGAATTACGTAAAGTCACAGCTTGTGGTGCGGTGCGCGGAAGCACGAGAATGGTCCGAACGGTCCGAACAATTGGTGGATTCAACTAAGTGCTATTTCTTTTAGATATATTTATAAAGGTCAAGCTTTCATTTGAAACGTTCAACAAAAACAACTCTGCTTGATAATGATGATGATGTTGATGACAAAAGAAACGGTCCCTTCGTGGGGGCAAAACATATAAAAGCATTGAAAGAAAGAAACCAATTATTTCCCATGAGTTTTCCTTTCTAACAGTTTTATTTACGAAAATATAATTCAAAAATTATTTATAAAAAATCATTTGTTCACGAACAAACACAAACAGTTTAAGTTTTTTTAGATAATTCTAAAAAATATAGTCTTCGCACTTTGAAAATTGTCTTAATAAACTGTCTCTCGTCTCTCTTTAACGTAAGTATTTTTAAAAAAATCTTGAAAGCAAAATTATGAAAATTACCCCAAAATTATTTGAATATTTATTTGAAAAAGAAAACAACAACGTTACCTCTTGAATGAATTGTCGGTCCCTTTAGCACCAACACCGAATATTCTGAGCTGAAAGAATATTTCATATTTTACGGGCCGAGATATCTTTTGCTTATTTCATAAAAAAGGTCACCATAAGTAAATTCACCGTAAGCACATCAGTTCAATTTGTTACCGTACGTTTGTGGTCTTCTAGTGATCTTGATTTCTGATTAGAAATAACCAAAACCGAGCCAATCCGAACCGATCTCAACGAGTTTTATTCGCCACTCGCCATAACAAAATGTTGCACGTAGCAAATGATACCCAGGCCTTTATGTCATGCGATCAGTCAGTCAGTCAGTCGATTAGATTGTACGGGGAGCCCTTACGCAAGCGTCTGTTCGTTTTGGTTGAAGCTTTTCAGTAAATTGCTCGTTCCGTCACCAACTGCTGCTGATCAGCAATACCAAAACTAAAATACTGGCTGGCTGACTCAACTCATTGCTGTAAAACTTGACTAAAGTATCGTAATTTTTTGCTATGAAAAGCTGAAGATATGTCATAAGTATGCATTACTGAGTATTGAATAAAAATGTTTTGAAGATTTTTCAATAGATAGATTATTCAATTTTAAAGTGTAAGGAAATCTCATTGGATTAATCCATATTTCTATATTAATGATTTAGTAGCTGGGAGTAATTTATTCTATAGCTGATTCCCTTGCAGAGCTCTACCCGATAGGATAATAAATTAATGAAATTTACCTTTAAAAAGTTATTTATTGAAAAAGTATTGGTTTTCTCCATTTGAGCTCAAACGCTTTGGCTTCTGAACTACTCGCTCGATTCTCTAAAAATGTGAAATGTCAGTTTAATCATCAATTAAAAAGGACAGCCGTGCTGTCGGGCCTCTATGTCATTATCACCAACGGCATCCGGAATAAGTCCTGAACTTTTTAAACATAATATAGAAGACTTTAACCGTGAGCTTAAATTATTAGATTAATTTTAATTAAGATCATTTATCTTAGACGCATTACTAAAAAATTAAAAATCCAGCAGTGTCTAAGTTATCATAAATTAATTCAAAAGAAGAAATGGCAATACTAAGATTCAATTCGATTTTTAGTAAGTCGATTTCAGTCTAGGTTTTCCATTTTAAATTTTTATTTCAATTTTAAATCGATTAGAACAAGACATAAAAATATTCCCATCAAAGAGAAAAATTCTGCTACTTCAGTTTGAATTTTTTCTCCTCATGCACAATGCATTTCACACGATCTATCTGGACAAATCCTCTTTCTAAAAGCCAAAAATAGAAATACGCGAACTCAATCGACATTTTGCGAGAGGTTTCTACAACTTTTTTTCTGATCAGAAGAGTATGCAATTCATTCAGCAGCTCTCAAGTTTGTCCACTGAAATGCATATATATATATATATATATATATATATATATATATATATATATATATATATATATATATATATATATATATATATATATATATATATATATATATATATATATATATATATATATATATATATATATATATATATATATATATATATATATATATATATATATATATATATATATATATATATATATATATATATATATATATATATATATATATATATATATATATATATATATATATATATATATATATATATATATATATATATATATATATATATATATATATATATATATAATCCGGAGTGTGATTGAGGCGATCGTAAATTCCAATAAAACGGACGGATCCTGCTATCCGGCCATGGTCTAATTTCAATGAGACTATTTTATACTTCTGTTTGGTTTCCGAAGACGTCTAATGCCGAGCACATTCGTTTCAGTGCACGTCATAGACGTTGAACTTGACTTTGATATTAATTTATTCTCGAGGAAAATATGGCGCCGCACTGTTTACTCAACAACTGGCAAAGGAAGGCATGTGTGCTGCTCGTACTTACTGAATCCTATATATAGATTGCAGACGAGATGCGAGGATCTCTGCGTGGAAATTCTTTTTAAACGTAGAAGGTGAATCTTTTCGGGAAAGAAGAACTTCGGCCATTTCACGGATTTTTTTGAGGGTCAGATAAAACCGCCGATACTCGCTAATTGAAACTCGATAATTTGAAAATGTTAGATTTCCAATGTTTAAACGACAATAATTGAAATGTCAAAATCAAATGTTAAACGCTTTGACGGTGTACGATTACGGTGGAATAACGTCTTTTGCGCGAATTCGTTTAATAAACCCGAAATGATTGCCATCGAACGTGCCAATAGTCATTTGTCCTTGCCTCAATACTCAAAAAAATACTTCAAAACCGCTATAAAATATCGTTAGTACATTTCCTTTATTTGTCGTATACTTCTGAGTTTTCTGAATATTTTGTCGTTATTTCTGAATTTTATGTTACTTCTCTTGATTATCATAAAGCAATCTCGACAATATTCTTCAATTGTTTCATGCATTCTCTTTCCCTTCGCCATCCTACGTATAAGATTTCCTTTTCCAACGAAAGTCTTGTATACATACGAAACAAATCGAATATGTATACCATAACCTTTGCCCCTCCCGCTGGATAAAAATAAGACTCTTTTAAAAGGTGAGTTCTTTCAAGGCTTCGCCTTCGCCTAACTTCACGTTAGATGGTTTGTTTAGACCGTTTGTCTGTTTAGTTTCCAGCTTCTTTTCGCTTCACTCAATAAATGTCCATCGCGTAGCGAGGGGTGACTATTTTTAGTGTCTTAGTGTATTCTTGCCACGGATCTCTTTCTGTTCGAGACTACATTTCGGACCATTTCTTCCCTTCATTTGAATGAAAGGCAGGCGGTGGATGTTAGACGTCTGAATATGTCTGATGTGAGTATAGCGCATTATGATTAGATCCCCTACAAATTGTTGACAAAAATAGAACTCCAATATTGTTTTAAAAATTGCTTGCTCCAACACAGAATCAAGAAATGAACTCCGGAAACAGCAGAGTATCGCTGCCTAGGCTCTGCACTGTCCAGTATTTTCTCCTTGAATAGATTCAACGATGAGGGCACTGGCGAGGGTTCTGATTTATGACTTTTTATATATACAAGTATTTATAGCGCTTTTCCTCAAAAAAATTGTCTCAAAATATTTACAATTCTTTTAAAATTTCGACAGCAATTGCTCTCCAACTAAAAGTCTTTCATTACTACAAGATCCAAAAACGTATGATCGCAAAAGATAAGAAAATTGATTCCTTTCGATTAAAAATCTTTTACAGTTTTATTTACAAGAAATTGTTTCTCGTAATGAATGGCGTAAAAACAAAATTGCATTTCTTATAATATGCAATATTTTTCCTTTTACAAAACCGAACTTTTTTTTAGTTCTAAAGCAATAACAATCAACTAGAATATCTTGAGTTTTGCTTCGAATTCTGATAGGGTTTAAACATTTGGGTAATTGGAATGATTTTTCGTCATCTCTTGTCAAATTTGGTTTGTAGACAAACCGGTTTCGGCGATGCGCTATAATCAGTGTCGTTTTCCTTTTTGAAACCTTTCTCGTTACGAGAACGACAAAGACACTGAAAATTGCGCATCGGCGTGACTGCTTTGTCTATGAACCAAATCTGAAAAGGCATGACGATAAATTGTTCCAGCTACCCAAATAAATTGGAAATTGTTAAGGTCTACATAAACGGCTTTTCAACAGAGACATAACATAGCTTTACCAACCACGGCAAATACAACGGCTTGATTATAGAGGCATTTGGTCCTTAAATCTTGATTCCAAAATGCCTCAAATCTAAAGTTAATTTTAAGTTGTTAATTTTATCTTGACCTACAGACAATTACCAAAATCCAAATTGCAGCGTTATATCGTCTAGCCTTGTTCATTTCAATGTAATCCGGTTAAAGCTAAAATATTTTTGTCACTTCTACCAAAGAGCTATCTGGCAAGATCAGAAACACGTTATAGCAAATGTATTAGCTCGGGATTATTCACTTAATCAAGCACAGTGTGTTCGATGGAATGTTTATTATGATCGAAAATTTTTATATATGTATATTGATGGCCAATGTTCTAGAATTGTGATAACAAGTAACTTTTGAAAATTGCCGAAAATTGCGAGTCGATCGATATAAAACGTATAGGCATCGTATGTCGTTTGGTATTTCCTGATCATAAAAAAGACTCCAAGGATGTAATTCTATTAAAATGCAAAATTGTTATGCACTTATTGGGAAACCTTATAAAAGCTTTTACAACTCCGAAATTTAGTCAATGACACTAACACTTTTAGGACAAACACGGTGCATTTTTTGAAAGCAAGTTAATTTTTTAATCGAACTATAATGGTTGGTAATATTTTCTAACATCAAATTAAGTTGAATAAGTTGAATACATTTTGTGTTTGAGAACATCGCTTTCGAAGGTTTTTAAAAGTTTATATTTTATGGTAGTTAATTATTATTTGAATGTTTTTAGGACTTCAGAATTTCAGAAGTAACAAAATATCCTCTTCTTCTTCTATGGCAATCGATTTAATTTTTTGATGGCTCGAGTCCTTCTGTATAAATTATTGTTTATATACGATATACGACTACTCCCATTAGCCCTTCTTCAGCACTGATTTCTTTTCAGTATCTTCAAAACTGTTTTATTGAAACGTTTTCATTACATTGCTTTCGTTCCTGTTAACCATGTCTCAGAAAAGGATCGCAACGGAATAGTGGGCATAACTTAACAACCCGCGCCTAGTTTATGGAGGAAAAAATGGGGCCCGCTCTCAAAGTTCAAAAAATTAACCGCAACTCAGATTTGAATGGCAATGCAATAATAAGCATTACCTAAGCAGCTACGCCCACTTTGATGCCGGAAATTTGGTTTCATTTTTTCATTTTCAACAAATTTTGAGATTCATTCCGAGTGTCCCGAAGAGGTAGAGAATCGAAATTTCGACAATAACTGAGAACTTGATGGCAATTCAACATGAACTATAAATTAATTACCCACGCCTACATTAAGGCGAGAGAATTGACCCTTTCAAAATATTCGCAAAAAAATTCGCTACGAAATTGATTCTTTAGAACTGGATGGCATCGATAAACACCCAAGTGGGGCTTGAGATCGGAAACGCGAAAGAATTACATGCATTTGATTTCAAAAACGATTTTCAAGAAATCAAATATATTTCACTTAAAAATGTTTCATGAAATGTTTCAGTAAAGTGCGTAGTAGTCTCTTTTAATTTTGCATAATTTCTGATTTGACTCTTTTCAGCATGAAAAGGCTTTTAGCAAGAACTTTGTGTATCATTCGTAAATTCGTATCGTTTTAAAAGCGCTTTATGTAAAAAAAATTATTGATTAGCTTGATTCGCTCCGATTAATTATTTCTTCCAAACAAATTTTGACATCGCGTGATCTATCGATCTAACTTTAGTAATTTGATTGTGTTTTTTTTCTTTCACTCTACCAGAAATTTGAACTTTCAATTGTTGGACACACTAAAGTAAAGTAAGTTTCGTTTGGATGCCATTTTTATCGATAAAACATTAGAGCCTTCTTCTTTAAGACCAGGAAGATGATTTTTGAATTGGCATTGCCTTCGTTGGCAACGAACGATATTCGTAATTTATGAACTGTAAAGTGCATCAGGAATTGAGTGACGAATAATTCTGTTCACGATTAAAATAATAGATACAATAAGCTTTAAAATGATAACCGCTTGTCTTTGGGGACTTATATTTCATATTTAATTCCCGCTGATACAACTTACCGTGTTATAAAATTGCTCCTTATGCAATTTTCGGGGAAAACCCCGTGTGAAATTCATGCAAGAGTAAGTTCAGAGAGAAAATAATTTTAATTTCTCTAAGGATATAATAATAAAGATATATATAGAATTGAAATTATGTTCAATTCAATTATATCACAAGGAGCAGCTCCATCGGTTATGCTGATCGAGAAATGGCCCAAGAATTTGGAGCAATGCTCTGCCTTAGTTGTCATATGTGAGATATTATTACAACGAATCGCGCATCACACGTTTGTATGCCAACTTACAAACATACAAGCACATATGTCCACATGTCTTTTGTCCCAACAAAAACTACCCCAATTTAGTTGAGGCTCTGATTGGAAATTGTTGCGTGTGTAGAAATGATGAAGTCAAGGCAAGGGTTGTATCAGCGACATCTGTGGCAATACCGTGAAACAAGAGCGATTATTTCTCAACAGATGGTGCTTACCGAATTTTAAATTGATTCCTTTAGATTTTTTAAAAAATTTAAGGGTTTTAGAATCTTTTTTGGATCTTTAGTGCCAAATATAAATCCGAAGCAACAATAATTTGTAGTGCTACCAATAACCGCCCATGATACTCTTCAGATCGTTTTAATTTGAGCTAGAAACTTTATGGTAAAAATGTTTTATAATAAATAAACCATCTAAAATAAATCCAAAGGATTGTTATAAATAAAGTATTTAATAAGGAAAATATTCATCAAGAAAAGCTTTAAAAATTGTATTTGTTTTATATTAACGTAAAAATTAACTAATATCCATTAAATGAAATGTGGATAAATCAGATAAAGGATATCATGACGAAAAATAACTTTTTGCACGATATTACCAAGAAATACATCTTAGAGCAGCGTTTTAGGCTTACCAGTAATTCATTAGAATGGACGACACTTTTCGCTACGGTTGTGATCAAATTGTTTCCTACCGTACTAAATTAACTTTATTTTTAATTTGTCCTTAAAAGTATGCATCATTATATACTTTTAGTATATTTCTTGCGTTGCCAACGCAAAATAATCCTTCGAATTGTGGTTTTTATTAACTTGTCATGTGTCTGGCTTTAAATATATTTAGGTGAAAATTTATATTTCTAGTTGCTCAAGAAAGCATTACATGTCTGTGTCTTTCCATAAAATAAGTCACATTTTTTAAAGCTGATTAAATTTGAAAAAATTAATCCTTTTTCGGTGCTAAGAATTTATTATAAAATAAGTTGATTTATATGGATCTTATACGGATTAAGTTGATATTTGAAATATCATCTGAATAATTTGATTACTAGTATCGTTTGCAAAACAATCTGTTTTGTAAAGGCGATTTGTTTAAAGCTTCTAAGGATTTGGTTCGTGCTGCAGAAATCTACAAAGACTTCGGTTCGTGTTTCAAGGACTTCGACTTGCGTTTGAAACCATCAAAGACTTCGGTTTGTGTTTTACCTTTAAAATCAAAAGTTGATCACCGTCAAAATTTTGAAATTAAAAGTGGCTTCCGAAT
Organism: Physocephala rufipes; assembly: GCA_963966595.1. Lineage (NCBI taxonomy): Eukaryota > Metazoa > Arthropoda > Insecta > Diptera > Conopidae > Physocephala > Physocephala rufipes. The sequence goes on from OZ016504.1 coordinate 40,334,182, forward strand.
ATGCATTTCATGCATAAAATGTACCACAATATCAATTAAATATTTTTGATTGCAATTGATAAAAACGTGGACAGCAGAAAAAATTCTAATTGGCACAGTCTTGGCGTCTTAAAATGATTGATTGATCGGATATTGATTTCCAACATATAATAATATAATAAACTTTTTAAAAACTTGGGCGAGCTAAATTCCTACGCCCTTCTGGTCGGCTATTGGAGCGAATTTGATCGGCTTTGAAACAAATTAAATAAATTTGAATAAATCCTCAAATCCAAAAATATCTCCTAGGCTTTAAACTATTGAAAACATTTATAAAAACATGATAGCGGTATCGACCACACCTCAGACCAAACAAAATCATCGGTACATATTCCCAAAGGCGAAAAGGGAAGGAAACAAGCCAAAACCAGGTTTGCATCGTATTTTGCGGAGTTAATCAAAAACTATTCATTGATAGAAAACTAGCAGAAATAAAAGAATTAATTAAAACTAGCAGAATATATATATATATATATATATATATATATATATATATATATATATATATATATATATATATATATATATATATATATATATATATATATATATATATATATATATATATATATATATATATATATATATATATATATATATATATATATATATATATATATATATATATATATATATATATATATATATATATATATATATATATATATATATATATATATATATATATATATATATATATATATATATATATATATATATATATATATATATATATATATATATATATATATATATATATATATATATATATATATATATATATATATATATATATATATATATATATATATATATATATATATATATATATATATATATATATATATATATATATATATATATATATATATATATATATATATATATATATATATATATATATATATATATATATATATATATATATATATATATATATATATATATATATATATATATATATATATATATATATATATATATATATATATATATATATATATATATATATATATATATATATATATATATATATATATATATATATATATATATATATATATATATATATATATATATATATATATATATATATATATATATATATATATATATATATATATATATATATATATATATATATATATATATATATATATATATATATATATATATATATATATATATATATATATATATATATATATATATATATATATATATATATATATATATATATATATATATATATATATATATATATATATATATATATATATATATATATATATATATATATATATATATATATATATATATATATATATATATATATATATATATATATATATATATATATATATATATATATATATATATATATATATATATATATATATATATATATATATATATATATATATATATATATATATATATATATATATATATATATATATATATATATATATATATATATATATATATATATATATATATATATATATATATATATATATATATATATATATAAGGTTTTGTCTCTAGAAGAGACAAATATTAAAAGATATAAATATATAACAATATAAATAAAGCAAATGTATATCTTTTTTCTGTATAGTTTTCTCTTTCCTCAAAGATTATTTTCACTCGATTTAAAATTAATATTTTATTTTTAATATTTTAGAGATGACGACGACTCTTTTATCAATTTTTTGACAAATGCCTCTCCAAATTTCTTTTCGATATAAAAGAGCAATTTCAAATTCACTCACATTCGCCATTTTTTTGGAAACGAAAGTGCAATTATTGTCTGAATGGCCTGATTTTTTGACGAATGAGAAATTATTTCAACCCTAAAAATTTTGTTTGACCGGACCACACCCTTACAATAAGTCTATATTCCAATGAAGCCACTCGCACACATATGCGCCTATACAAAAACAGTTCACATACATGCACACTCCCATTTTCTGTTAATCTCTTGTTTGGATATCCGTCAAATTTGAACGCAAATTCGTAACGCTACGAGGATCTGCAACGCAGCTACGTTTTGTCCGGAGAGTCTAGGTCACAATATTTGGAGTTTGGATTCCGTAGAACCGAATCTCATTATCAAATTTTAAAATCAGAGGAATAAATTTTCACGCATAGAATTTGTTCAATTATCCACAAAGCCAACACTGAGCGCTCTACAAGATTCCGAGATAGGATCCTTTTGAATTTCTTCTTATGACGTTTTTTTCATTTATTATTTTTTGTTGGAACATTTTAACGGTCTAATTTTTTGCTTTTCAAAATTTAAATTATTCAAGTAGTTTAGCGCTGTAAAAAAATTACACAATAACAGAATTGTGTTTCGCCTCCCAGCGAGCCACAAGTGTCCTCATAAAACACTTACTACTGCATAAATTATTCGCAGGAAAAAAAATCGTAGGGGTAGTTTCGATAATTTAAAAAATTCTTCTTGAAAATATAAAAGCCCGAAAATGTATAAATTGGATTTAATAGATCGTCACAGCCAGTGTTTATATGACCACAATACAAAACCTGTGAAATTGTATATAATGCATATATATTTTATACGAGTAGAAATTATATTTATCCTGTCGAACTTTGAATGTATTTATGTAGAACGAATATTGACTAAAAGATCGCGAGCTGCAACAATTTAAATCAAAATACCTTAATTTTATCCCGGTTTCCAGGAAAATGTTTAACAAAAATATAATTTATTTTATGAAAATAAGTTTAAATCAAAAATATTTCTAGGTAACCGGATTTCATACAGTCAGTAACGTGCAATAGGGCTTTTTTGAAATCAAATCTTCGATGATTTCTAAAAAAATTCTCATTTAGGTACTTAATAATATTTTCAACGGCTTAGTTGAGCTTCCTTAAATATTTCAAAAGTAAATTTATTAAATTTATATTAAATCAAAAAAAATGTGGCAAATCGTCAATCAATTGAGAAATTAGTGTCTTCTTAATTTCCCTAAGAATTCCCCTTTAATAACTAGTTTAGTATCCTCCATTAATAATTAGTCACTAGATAAAATCACTAACAGCCAGTAAATATATAAAGAGAAAGTATTTATAAAGAGGATTCAATAAAATAATCTTTTTCAGTATTATCCTCAAATAATTCCATGAAAGTAATGTACTAAACTGATTTGAAATCAAAATTAAAGATTTTGATATATAAAATATATATAACGTTTATGGGAAGCGAAATATATAATGCTCACAATTTTATTTTCGCGTTTTATAGAAACCTTAACAATACCTTAATAATAATTAATAAAAGCTTTACCAAAATTTTCAGTTCAAATCAATAGAATTTTAAAAATCCGATTTCGGTTTAATTTAATTCTATAATTATAAAATGGAAAAACTTTAAATCAGTGCCCTCTTCGATGCACCACCATCCGCGATTTTGTTCCTTCAATTCTTTATTACCAAATTGAGACTTCCTTTATGTCAAATATTTTGTTAAAACTTTTAAATATTCTTAAGCATTCTTTGTAAAATTGCAGCCTTAAAAGAGCCTTAAACTGGTCTGAAAAAGGTTCGGATGTTTAGTTCTTTTAAATCATTTAAAGAGTTCAATTCTGAGTTCATTCGGCAAAGATTATTTTTTGTTATTAATTTTATTGCCTTCTCAATCTTCACTACATTAGTATTGAGATCCCCGGGAGGATGTGCAGAGGTCTGAACTTGTATGAATTGTGTTTAGGTCTCTTAACGAATTCCAGTTTGAACACCTTCAAAATCTACATTAAATTAGTTTTTGTTTTATTCTTTGTGTTTCTAATTTTTTGTTTTATCCAAAATATTAATTTTGGATATTTTTGCAAACTAATTTTAGGGAATCTTCCAAAGAAAATGTCTAAAATCTAAGCTTTACGAATCTCTTAAATGAAATAAATTTTTGATAGCAATAATCGTGCTGAATGGGCCTGAGTGCTTCGCCTTATGGCGGTGACCGCCTCAGGACTATTTATGAAGATCTTCTGATACACGTCGGCAACTATCGAATACCTGAATAGCATAAACCGGTAATAAATTCTAAAATTTTACAATTAATTGGAATTTAAAATCGAATTCTACAGTGCGCACTAAATAAGGTTGATTTAAACTCAATTAAATTTATTTATACATTTTATTTGTTTAATTTAAAGAAAAATCCGATAGTGTCCTCTACATAAAATATATGTAAGAAGTAAAAATCAAATACTTCGATTAAATGATTTATTTTATTGTTAATTTTCAGTTGAAAATTCGGTTGAATTCGGTTGCGAAATTTTCTTCAGTGTATGATAATTCGGATATTTAAAGGCATCATAATAAAATTTAATTCGTTTATTTATTTCCCGAAATCGTCCATTTATATTAAATGTATATTGATACAACTAAATAAATGTTTATAAAATTTTTTATAACTTGCCAATGAAATGGAAAAAATTGCCCATCTACTTTCTTTTCAATTCACCTCGGAACTGATTCGAAACCGAAGTTGATGGATTGCTTGATTGAAGTAAAAATTGTGATGTAATACAAATGACTACCTGAAGCGTGTAAAGAAAACGACAGGAGCAAAGGGATGATGATGAAACACACGGTTGAAAAGGTCACAGGAAGGCAGTAAGGCGAAAGGTCTCGAATATTAGAAAATACCCTAAAGGTGCCTTTTGAGAGCCTTTTCAGTGGCGTTGAATGACGTGAGTTTTTGGCTACAATAAATGAAAGGCTCGTAAAAGGAAAAGAATGCAATTCGGAATATGCAAATGTGCATTTGCGTGATCTGGTGACATCAAATCCAAATTCCCGAATCCCGAACGATGACGGCATTTCAATTCAAATTTCAAATTATAATTTTCCTAGCTATTAAAATCTTAAAAAAAGACCGTGGCAGGGAAATCCGTTAGAGGTTAGAGGCATTTCCACATATCTTATTTCAGAATGAATTATTTTTACTGCCCCCTTCTCTCCCATCGTAGATTTTTTATAGAAAGGGTTTTCATCGATGGATACGTTAACGTCGCGGCAACGTATTTCGCGGATGGCGACGGTTTGTGACGGAACCAATTTTAATTTCTAGTTGAATTTATTTGCAAATTATTTTCACTTCCTCGAGGGTTGAATCATTTTGCGATTGTATCGGGCAAATAGGTACCGCCGTCCCGAGCACCGACAGGATATATGCATTAAAATTAGCATAAGAATATTCATTCAGTCTCTGCTGTCAAAGAGTCCTTTACAATTTACACTGCATAAATATACAAACAAAAAAATTCTTACAAATGTACGCAAATCCGCGTTTACGAATTTTGGCAAACCTTTAATTATCGTTCGATGACTGAGTTCATTAACCCGATTTTATTTATATACGTGTAAATTGAATAATTTCTTCTTTCAAAGAATAATTCATACAGAGGAAGAATTTGAGAATTTTATATTCTTCAGTGAAACATAAAATTAGTCTGACTATAAAAAACTGGCTAAACTTAAACCAATTATTCGTCATGATTTTTTAATTTAAAGCTTTTAAGATGTTGAAAAAATCTATGTGAAATTTAATGTGGAATAGACGTCAGCAGTTCTCGGAGATTGCTAAGAAAGTGTCAAGTTTTTGTCATAAAATGTCTCAAGAAAAAATATAAACTCACTCACACTTGGTTAGAATTTGTGATTTATCATTAATAAAATCAAATTAAACACAAAAGCGTTTTGTGTATTTGAATGTTTCTAAGGATGGTCGGAAGGTATATTTCCACGAAAATGTGTAACAATATCTTTTATTTCCAAACTTTAGGTTTTAGTTCTTTATTTAAAACTCTTACCTTTAGATATTTGTATCCTAGATCGATCCTAAGGAGTGAGGGTGTGTATCAACTTTCTTCTTCCGTTTGTGATGCATTAAAGGAGACGTGAAAGGTATAGAAAAGTACACATGTTCCTGCTGAGAATCACCTCCTGAATCACCTCCTAAATCAATTCAGCCATGTCCGTCCATCCATCTGTCTATCTGTCTGGGGAAATCACGATTACAGAAGAACGATTAAAGCTATCGCTACGAGCTTTGGCATTGAAAGGGATATTTCCTGTCGCCCGGTCCTAAGATTTATATAATAAATGAACGCAATTTTAAATTAAATCACGGAAATGTGAAAAGCTGCGAATTTATATTTGTGATCTTCTTAACACCTAACTATGTTCCGAGCCTTTTCGGTTGTGCCGACACGCATTTTTCTTGTAATATTTTTAAAATTTTTTCATATAACTAACCAACGCCTAACCGTATAAAATTAACTGCGCATTACTGCGGCTAACTGTATGAGTGTAGAGTAAGAAATTAATAGAGTCCACTCGTTTTAGATTAGAATTTATATTTAAAAAAATTCATAAAAAATATGTGGATTAATTTAATAGTCGTATAACGAATTCGAGCGTCAGAGTTTTTATTTAGTTTGTTTCAAAACAAGAGTTTATATATTTTTGATATATCTGTCCACAATCATAAGAATAGACACTCTCATATACAAAGAACTATTTGTTAATTTCGATATATACTTCAAATTAAGAAGAATTAAGAATGTCATCTTAGCCTTTTCATTATGAAAGATTTTCGATCGAAATAAACCATTAAACTGGTTTTTGTGAAATTACTTTTAAATAAAGTCTTGAAAGGATTAAATACGCCCCAACTTTTCTAAGTAAATTGAAACAAATTTTAATATATTTTAATGCGTTTTAGGCTCCTGAGGTTTATAGTAAAAAGTTGTAATTATTTAAGTAATTTTAATTTAATTTTAAATTATAACAATAAATTTTAAACTTCTACAAAAATTAAAATAAACACGCGACAGATTAATAGAATTAAACAAATCGTTTTTACGCATAAAATCAATTCTTATACTTTTACAATATTGCAATATATTTCAAACAATTAGCTCAATTATTTAATCAATACTCAATTAAAAACAATTAAACAATTTTAAGTAACCAAAACATTGCATTTATTTTAAAAATAATTATTGATTTAGATTTAATGCGGGTTTTGATCTATAAATCTAAGCTACAGAATGATTAAAAATATACTTCGATATAGAAATAGACACGCCCAGTGATATCAATCAATGACAGCACAAAAATTTAATTACCTTTCAAAACATATTTAAAAATAATTGTTACTGTTTCGTTAATATAAATCTTAATTTATTAATCAAATCAAAATAAACTGAATAAACTGAAAAGAATAAAATACAATAAAATAAACTTAAAGGTTGGGTCCAATGACAACAAGTACTTTATTGTAATAAAGGAGTTGCCATTGCCGTTCAAAATTAGTGCATTATTGAAGTTCGTATAGAAAACTCATCTCGATTGCATAAATATAGCAGGTGTAGGGTGGTTGCAGGCAGCTTTCTCATCACAGATGGTCCTAGCATACTTGTCGTCCAGGCAACCGCTCTGAGTTCTAACGGAGCAAAAACTAAAACAAATACAAGAACAACATACTGAAAATGACTGAGCATGTCGGTGGACTGATGAGGATTCACCGGTGAACACACTCGCACACACACATAGCCTGACACACACACAATTCCGATTTTCAACTGGTGAAAGAGAAAGAGAGATCAGCTATCGATAAGCGAAAGAGCTAGAGCGATGTACATGAATGAGCTCTAGTAGTACATGCATGTGCCGATGGAGAAGAATAGTTGTTCTTGTGGGATTGCTTAATAAGACGAATTTGTATTTGTTGTGCTCACTCCCATCACCCCATCATCTCATATGTATGTATATTATGTGGCGAATGTGCCCATTCCTGGTTCTCGCTGGGCGTCCGCGGTCACATCAGGATTATATTAAAGCAAAGACGGCTTCTGCTACTGGCATGTGAGCACGTCAAAGTTGACAGCTTTTGTGTATTGCTTGGATACACAATTCTCAATATTCATTCTTCAATATGTTTGAAACCGCATTCAAACGTAACTACGTGCAGTTCATGCCGCCTATTCTTACGAGCCAGGGCGGAGCTCTGTTGTACCATCTACGAATTTAGACCATCTACGAATTTAGAAGTAATGGCAAATTCCACAAAGTCACGAAGAGTCAAACAATTGAGTGTAATTTGTATGGATCCATGTAACGGTTTTCTGGACTAACGATCCAAACTGATGACAGAGGTAAACCCTGCTATTCACGGCGAAATTCCCACACATCGCCTTATCTAAATCGATACCGGGCACCTTGAAATCGTGTAAACATTTTCTCATTACTTTGCATCGTATTACTTCGTATTCGTGCTCATTTTTCGCAACGAGTACGTTACACAATAATGTAATTCCGTCCGTCCGTACATACGTCTACGTTTCAATCATTTGTGAAAAGAGTGTGGGAGTATGAGGTAGGGTGGGCACGCCATACACTCTTGATTCACGATTTTTGGTGACATCAGCCACCTTACACGGAAAACGGGAGAGGAAATATCAGATTTTTCACTCTTTATCGGTTAGAATTCGGTAGATAAATTGCCGTTTTAATAGCAGTCAAGCAAATTCGCATGCGATTATAGATTTCATATGTGTGTGTGTGCGTATGTATGTATGTATGATATAGTCACGTATAGATAAATTTAGAGAAAATATTTTGCCCAATATATATATTATATAAACCGTACATTTGTAGTATTTTAAGAATATTATGTAAGTACAACATCTTCCAATGTTCGCTAACGTTTGTCTTGTTTTCGTGTAAGTTCACTCATGCAAGTGCTGGTGCTCAAGGAGAGACGCGAATATACGAATATCACACACACAGTCACAAGAGTAATTAAAATAATTATCTTATTAATTAAATGAGATTCACAAAGTAACGGGAGTGTAAGGAGACGAAAGCTTTTTATGAAAAACCAAGAAGGACTTGCCCGTTCTGAGAATGCCCTCGCTGTAAGATTGGACATCGCTCAAGAAGAAGAACGAGTCAAAGTAATGGACAATTTACAGCATCACAAGTTTTAAAGAATTCACAAATAATTATTAATAAATAAATTTTGATTGGAATACTACTTTAAATTCAATTGAAATTCAGAGGGCTGTTTTTTTCTTTCTACGTTAGACCCATATTAGATCCGTTCCCATAACCGGTTTTTATATTATTGCCTTTTAGGGAAGCATTGATAAAAATACTTAGCGAAAATATTCACAGTTTTTCATTAAAAATGCATTCTTGATTTTTTAATTTCTCATTTCGTTTGATAGAATCAAAGTTATTGGCCGGGGTTACTTAACATCATTTGTCAAGCATTCCTCGATGAAGATTTTATTAGACATCGATGAAACTTAGACGACTAAAGACGAAAACCCATTCACGATCATTCGTGATCATCGTTGTTGAAGAATATATTTCTTTAATATAAAAAATATGCAAAACCTAAAACAGAATACTTTTAATAGAATTCCTGAAAACCTGCTGTGGTCAAATAATAATAATGAAGACGGCGTCGCGTCGACTTTCTCATAATGCCCCTCCGTACTACCCCTTCCCGCCAATCATTCTAGTAATGCAATACAATTCAGCAAGAAACGTTGAAGGGTTATTCTGGAGAGAATCAGTTTCCTCGATTTCGCTAACCTCGCTAACAAAGAAAGTCAACTGATTGACACTTTGACATTTTGGCATGCCTGGAAAACTAAATACGACGAGTACTGCCAGTTTATTTATCGGTAAATATATGACTGACCGACCGTATTCAGAGAATAAACAAAATATAATTTAAAATTTGACGTAAAAAGGGAAGGTTTTTTATACTAAAGCCCACCTGCTGATGCAGATTGGTTTACTGGGGGAAGAGGAAGCTATACTTTGATTCAGTATGCGACCAACTGACGCAAGCTGGTACAGTTTTGTGCAAATGCCATTTAAGGATTCACTATAGCTCATTCCGAACATTATAGTAATCTAATAGAGCGCTTTGATTAATTAAAAAGTCTCTTTATATTCAATAAATAAAGGCAAAACCTTATCCTTGGTTAGTTATAGTTTAAAAATATTTAATTATAGCAAATACAAAAATCTCAAAACGTCGACATTTCAGACTAATCACTTTAATAATGATAAGTCTGATATTCAAAACATATATTGCCTGACAATGTGCATATGTATAAATCTTGAACAGGTATTGTCTGGAATGTATGACCTTCCATGGAAGCACGACTGACTTTGCTTTGATTTCCTTAAAGTTGAAATCATTAGTTCGTTAGCCCTTAAAGCATTCAATGATTTATTAACCGATACTATTTAGGTGAATATATCGAGATTAATTGATATATAATGCTGTCAACCGACAACCACAGTTTGACCCCCCGTTCAGAAGTTCAATGGTTTGTTAAATTAATTTATGACTTTAAAAAAACCTGAAAATTTGCTCAATTTAAAGAAAAAATCCTGACTGTGAGCGGAGAAGGTAAGAAAGTCGAGAAAAATGACCAGTTCTTTTAGTCATATTATTATTATTATTTACGTAAGAAAGGGTCGGTATTTTCTGACCAATGGTTAAGAGTCAGGAAGTTCGCGTACGTCGCCACCATTTCTACGTCACGTTTGAGAATATATCTTCGAAAGGTCAGCCATCATAATTATCACAACTGTTTTCTGGGCTGAGGGTCAGAAAAATAAGCAGAAAGCTTGCGCAGTAGAGTGGCCGAACGTACCGATGCCCAGCTGTGCCGATGATCTCTGTGACACAGGGGTTGATTTTATGGTAACCTTCGCCGAGGGTACAATTTTATGCAAATTATTTTAATGAAATTTTAAAGAAATAAGGCTCTCGTCAGGGCTTATGTTAAGTGCAAAAGTGAGTGGCTGCATGACCATTGGTCAGCGCGATTAGTACGTGCAGGGCGCGGGGCACATGTCTATGAAAACCATAAACGTTTTTCCATATTTCATGAGCTGGGAGTGATCGTCGCAGTGACAACAACAACGAGTTTAAACAACTGGTAGAACATAAATCATAGACTTAAAAAGACATCCGTTGGGACGGAGCGCCCAAGACCAATTTGTATGGGCCAACGCACTGCCATAATGAGGAAAGGCTCGTGGTCAAAACATCATTTACTTTTATGATATATTTGATTTGCAGCTTACGCAGTTTTTCAATACATTTGGACAACTTGCGTAAAATTCAAATGAAATATTTACATCGAATAATTTCGGCCAACACCGCAGCATCTCTTAATCTTACAGAGTCAGATCGATCAATTGAGGAATCAGAATTCGGGACAAGATCGCTTTTTTTTCGGGACAAAAATCTTTTCGCTACACAGCGAATCACACACAGTGAATACCTGATACAGAAATGGGAGTCAATAACAATTTTAATACGAAATGCGAGAAGAAATAAAGTCTAGTTTAGTCTAATCATTTTGATACCCTTCACCCGAAGAGATAAGGGTTGTATCTTCTTATATACATTTTTTTTGCATGAGCCCAAGATCGAACAATTTCTATACGATATTTAGTAAAATTCTGCGATTCCTTCTGGTCTGAATGAAATGAATAATTAAAATTGGAAAACTCTAAAAACTTAGATGTTGAAAAATTTCCAATTTTATATTTTGACTGTTTTTAAATAAATAATTGCCACGTAAATAAAAATAAATGTTTTTGCTCATAAGTCAGATTTGCGTTTTATATATATAATTATATAAAAACTTCATGGAAGACCAAACATATTTTTTCAAAATTTTAAGACGCTTTAGTCTCTCAAATTTAAATAATATTTATTAGCATGAAATTTAACGAGAGAGCAAGACAGAAGATCTGAATGATTACATGAAAACGCTATTTGAAAGTTCGATAATGGCGGTTTCCTTTCTTTTTGTCTATTACATAACTAAATAATCTTCGGAAAACTCGAATTTATCCGTAATCAATTCATAATACGTATAAGAAAGTAAAGAAAACACGGGCGGAAAACAGAAAGCAGTTCTTGGGAAATTATTTCTCTTTGAGAGAAAGCCCCTTGCAGGAGAGATCTTCGCTATTTCAATAAAATGCTGAAGTAAAGAAAAATTACCGAAATGGACTCATCATTTATTCAAATAACATAGGAATAATTTCAAAAAGAAATATATAATCATAAGGCAGAAAGGCAAATATGAACGATTTTAATCCTGCATCCATCTTAATCCAAGTGGCATTCCTAACCTCACACAGAGAAGGTGCCACACATAAAAAACCGGGGAAATCTGCAAAATTAATACACTCTGGGATATGGGCGTATGTGTGTAAAGACAGAATGGTATTTTGGAATTATGCGAATGAAAGCGAATGGATATTTTTTATATGAATGTCCTTTAAGACGCGTAATATTTGGTTTTAGGATAATATATATATATATATATATATATATATATATATATATATATATATATATATATATATATATATATATATATATATATATATATATATATATATATATATATATATATATATATATATATATATATATATATATATATATATATATATATATATATATATATATATATATATATATATATATATATATATATATATATATATATATATATATATATATATATATATATATATATATATATATATATATATATATATATATATATATATATATATATATATATATATATATATATATATATATATATATATATATATATATATATATATATATATATATATATATATATATATATATATATATATATATATATATATATATATATATATATATAATATATATATATATATATATATATATATATATATATATATATATATATATATATATATATATATATATATATATATATATATATATATATATATATATATATATATATATATATATATATATATATATATATATATATATATATATATATATATATATATATATATATATATATATATATATATATATATATATATATATATATATATATATATATATATATATATATATATATATATATATATATATATATATATATATATATATATATATATATATATATATATATATATATATATATATATATATATATATATATATATATATATATATATATATATATATATATATATATATATATATATATATATATATATATATATATATATATATATATATATATATATATATATATATATATATATATATATATATATATATATATATATATATATATATATATATATATATATATATATATATATATATATATATATATATATATATATATATATATATATATATATATATATATATATATATATATATATATATATATATATATATATATATATATATATATATATATATATATATATATATATATATATATATATATATATATATATATATATATATATATATATATATATATATATATATATATATATATATATATATATATATATATATATATATATATATATATATATATATATATATATATATATATATATATATATATATATATATATATATATATATATATATATATATATATATATATATATATATATATATATATATATATATATATATATATATATATATATATATATATATATATATATATATATATATATATATATATATATATATATATATATATATATATATATATATATATATATATATATATATATATATATATATATATATATATATATATATATATATATATATATATATATATATATATATATATATATATATATATATATATATATATATATATATATATATATATATATATATATATATATATATATATATATATATATATATATATATATATATATATATATATATATATATATATATATATATATATATATATATATATATATATATATATATATATATATATATATATATATATATATATATATATATATATATATATATATATATATATATATATATATATATATATATATATATATATATATATATATATATATATATATATATATATATATATATATATATATATATATATATATATATATATATATATATATATATATATATATATATATATATATATATATATATATATATATATATATATATATATATATATATATATATATATATATATATATATATATATATATATATATATATATATATATATATATATATATATATATATATGATGAATTCTTTGACAGGAAATCTCAATAAATCTGTGTTGAATTAATTCTGAAATCTATATAATTTACAAAATTTTGATTTGCCTTTAGCTCTCTGATATAAATCCAATTCTTATCATCTGCCTTTCTTCTCGAAATTATTTCTCTTTTCTTCACTCTCTCTCTCTCTCTCTACACAATCTCGAATATATTTACCGCCCCCAAAAGTTGGAAAATTGACCCCCAACATTTTGAGACTCTAACACTGGATAGAGTCTAAATAATACTATTTATGCCATCTACAGACTCACAATTATATACGTTTTCGAAGGAATTTATAATTTTTATTGCTATTGCCATTAATACTTTTTGCGAAAATAAGGTCGAAAGGGTGACTGAGTGAGATGGCCTAACCTCAATTGCTTTCGCCGGACATTCATCTGCCCTCTTTATAATATCGGTTAAATATAATAAAAAATTACGCTTCGAAAGGAAACCCGGATATTTATATATTTGAATTATATTGCAAATATATGTAGTCGTGTTTCATATTTTAATTTAAGACTGAAAATAATGTTAAAGCCGCACGCGTCGCATCAAAGATGGCGTCAATCGGACTACGGCTAAGATAGCTGCGAAGACCAAACCCACCCTTACTTTGTACATATTTTCATATATATATGTATATGTATGTCTGTCCTGCATGTAAATCGAAAGAACATAAGAAATTTCAAAACCGCCCCGATCGCAGTATGCCCAACGTATGCGGGTGGATGCGGCTTAAAGAGTGCTCTGTATGAATGTATATATGTATACACGTATGTATATATGCATGCATGAAAGCGATTCGTATAGAACGACATTCTCTTATCGACCCCAACCAAACTCTCAAAACATTTTGGATGGATCAACCGAGAAATATACTCCCCTGGGGGGACATAAACAGTTTTGTATCTACACATTTTGAAACTTTATTGAATAGGAGGGGGAGGCAATGAGGAAGCCAGAAAGTAGTGCGAGTTTGTAAGTGGAGGGTCGACCGATTGAGGATATCGCGCGCCTCTTGAACGTCGCTCACTTCTATACTTCTATACATAAATACCTCTTCATGTGTGCATGAATTAGAATTCGACACATAGCCGTAGTAAACACTTTTGGTCCACAAGCACTTCACCCGTTTCGTCCCACGTTCACCTCTTCACCTCCACCACGGTCACACTTCCAAATCATGGATGCGGACATTCTTCTAGCGCTTCCTTTCATATTCGTGCAACTCTTACTCAAGTTATCCACCCGTCCAACCCCAATTTTACCCCCAACCCATAATGTTATCCCGAACCACCAATTTTATCACAACCCCTCCATAAGTGCTTACTAGAATAGAACCATGGGTTAATATGAAGTCTTCGCCATTGATTCCTGTCTTGCCCGTACGTACAAGTGTATGCATGTGTGTGTATGTGTGTGTGTCTATATTATATAAAATATTCCTGCAAACTGCTAGTAATGGCAGAACACTTTTGATTACCTACCGCTCTTTCGTTTTTGGGGAGGTCGTGAAACAATGTACGTCGCATAATGACCAATTTTCACGAACGCAGCGTATTGAGACGAACGAATGCTAACAATTTCTCAATACACACACAATAATTATTAATTAAAACCTCGAAACGAAGATTACGAATTATATTCCGTATAGATGCTTACGACTTCGCATCTAACTTGCTTTGAAGTTAATGAGATATAGCTTTTATGACAAATGAAGCATAATAATAAATAATATCAAAAGAAATAGGCGTTCTAACAGAAAATTATACTTCGATAATGGAGCACATTTTTCATAGAAATACTCCATTCAGTCTGATATATACCCAGACGTACATATATAAAAAATTGTTATATGTTCGTTAACTCACGCGTTAATAACTCGAAGTTATCTCATTTAAGCATTAATTAAAATTTCGTATTAATAAAAAACTGTCACTCACAGCGTTAATCGCCTCAATTTTAAAATACGTCAAATAGAAAACTTACAAATGTTTTTCGAAAAGATTTTTTGAAAACAAATATTTGATTTTCTCAAACTAAAAACTATCTACAAATTATAATTTAGCAAAAAAAGGAATAAACGAGAAAATTTAAGTTATAGAAATTAAAATTTATAATTACATTTTAAAAAATCACAGTATTGCTGAGTCGATTGGTGAGACGATTTATTGGCGCTCGGGAAAGAAATTATCTAACGTGCGACTCAACTGACCCTTAAGTTAGTTTCCTGCGAGTTAACGAACGTTAGACAGATAATGATGTTGATAAGGTGTCAAACAACGATCAAGTGCAGACCTCCAGTATATTAAATATAACAACAAAATGGGTGGATTGAATTTAATATTTTGTAAAAGAAACTACTTTGTAAACTATACAGGGATATACAGGGTGTTCTACACAGAACATAGGCATAAATAAATTCGAAACATAAACAAATAAAAACCAATACGTCATTGCCTCGCATCCTTTTTAGATTATATCGAGATTTTGGGAGAATTAATGACAAAATTGTAAACAAGGTTTAAAAAAACTGTTGAATGAAACGGCTTTTTTGGGGAATTTTTCTGGATGCGCTTTACAGCAGTCTATCCACGACCTCCATGTTTAGATGGTCTTTATAAAAAATAATGTACTCGAGCTACAATCAATTCCGAACAATTCGCTTCTAGTAATTAAAAAAAATTGCTGACTGCAATTTTTCGTTCCGTTCAGGATTAAAAGTATTCGTCGCAGAGGAAAACATGTATATTCTAATTTCTCTTAAGTAACTTCACTTATTCGACAATTACGCAAATCGCTCTGCCAACATCTGCAGCAATTCCTTGAAAAAACCCAAAACGAAATTGGCGCGAATCTCTTGATCAACGAAATAAAACTCTTTTATATTTAAATAAGAAAACGGTCCCACAGGCTTCCAACACATCATATACCGTCACTTACGATATCGCTGCACAAATTGTAACTGTAACGTTGCTCCGTTCTTTGATCTTGTTTCCGATATTCGTTTGGACTGTTTAGGTCTAGCTGCTCGTGTCTAGATGTGCTGTCGAGGTGCTTTGAACGATGATGATGATGTGCATGCATGATGTAACGATAATAAGGGTTGGTGATATGATTTCCTCTATAAGAACAACAGCATGTACGATTGAAAGCATTAATTCACTTTTCTATTCTATTTTTTTTAACAGAACCAGTAGACATCAGATTCTATCAGTCCGCAAAATAATGAATGATTAAATCTGAAGTGGCTTCTAATAGGATAAACACCTTCAAAAACCAAAAAAAGACAACAAAAAACTGTGACAATAATAAAAATGTAATAAACCTCTCCTCCTGCTGGGCTCTCGTTTCTTCCACTTCTTCTTTCATTTATGGACTCGAACTGAGTGAGGTTTGTTGTTTAGATAAAAATTTTCAAACCTAAATTAAAAATGTTTACTGGTTTATCTTTTATGAGAAATGAGTTAAATGCAGTGGTGTTAGGAAGGTGGGCGTGATGGAATGTTGAGAATTAGCGACGTGGTATTTGTTTGGTATTGTCTCATATCAAACACGTCCAAAAATACTGATTATCCTACTTGGATGGATGCATTAAACGTGAATGTGTGTGCGTGTGCGTGTGTGTCTTTTATGTAATTTATACTATCCACTTCAAATTAATTAGCACATCATCATCGTCATAATGCAACGTTCATAAAACGTGCAATATTTGAAATGAGGCAAAGAAATTGCGATTTTACATCGTTGACATTTATCGATTGACAAATGATTGATGATTGAAATGACAACGAATTGTTGATTGTACTGTGTCGGATGTCCCGCAAAGACCTTCAGCTCCTGTGGTTTTCTATTTATGTTTTCTAATCACAATTATTGTTTGATTTGCGCTTACTAAAATCAAGGAAGTAAACTCGCACGTTCTTCATTAATGCTAGACCTAAAACACCTTGAGAAAGATTTCTCATCGAGAACGAAGAAGAGCACCCGATGGTGCCCGACGTGCCTATCCTACAAAAAGAGCCACCCGATAGAAATTATTCCTTCCTTGACATAAATCAAAATAGGGATCATTCTCTTGTTCGACGTAATAAAAGCAACCGCGAAAATATCCATCGACAGTTGAATGCCATGTTTATTCGACATTGTTATCCGTTTCGGGGAAACGCGGCGATTTATGGATCTCTGCGCGATTTTACCGAGACCGAATAAACGATGTCCTTTAATGTGATTTTTCATTTCTGCTTCCTTCGACAATGTCTGTGCGTTGAATGTTCATTAGCAGTGCCCAAACCCTTCCATGCGTATTTTTTTTTCAAGCGTTTCTGTTTTTTGCCTTCCGAAGACGCGTCGCATATCGTCAGGGTAAGATTTCCGGGGTTCACATTTTTTATACCTGTTTCGCACCCGGTCGTTATTCCGGCATTTTTCCATACGTGGAAATTTATTTCGATTTACATTTTTTTGCATTCAAATGTAACTCTTTCAAAAAGAAAAAAAAAACAATAAAGTCTTGATTTACATACCGAAATGATGCGCCGGTACCCTGGACTCAAACGGTTCGGTTTCTTTTTTTGTTTCGAGTACGCGCATTCAATCAGGGGTAGATCTGTGCCCTGACAACCGACATCCGTGAACGCAATGGCACCACTTGGTGATGGAAAGCTTTGGCTAAATCGGGTGAAACTTTGCCAATTTACATTTTTTTTCATAATTCGTGTGAGACTCTATCTGATTCGTATCTCATTTTGCGGGGATGCGCAGTCCATCTATTTGAATTTGATTGAAAAATCCAACCGAATTTTTATGATCCTTCTGCCAGTGTCAAGTTATCCGTGACGGCACGCATGTTTTTAGACGGTAGCCTGACTTTCAGTTAGCGTCCTTTGTTTTCACATTATCCTTTATGCTTTTGTTTAGGTCGTTATAAACGCGCGCAGGTAGCAAATATTCCTATAGACATAAAGGAATATATCTATTGCATAAATATTTCACAATTTATTCTCATTCTGAGACAAAATATGAGTTTAAGAGATATGATAGAATTCATAAAGGACTTGTATAATCCGTGATGTCGAGGGAAAACTCTGCCTACGGTATCCATTGTATGGTTTCAAATCAATATAGTTCTGTTTTATTCATGTCTTTATTTAATCAGAAATGTCTCAAGAAAAATTAATAGGTTTATACGAGAGTCAGCTTCTCATCCTGTCCTTTCCAGTCTCATAACAACTATTTATAATACTCTTCAGCTCGTGGTGAAGCTATCGATTTTTTGTGACCAAGACTTTTTGAGGCAGCCAAACCTAGCTTTCACCTTAACCTAACTCTTCCAACACTATTACCAGAATATCCTAAATAGGTAACTTTCAATAATGTGTGCTGTTAAATTTGCTTATAATGGTGGGCGTGACATGAAGTTCATTTTGGACTGTAAACCGTATTCATTTATATGAAAATATATCCTCAATCCAGCCCCGCCTCCTACACTTGTATTATCGGAAATTTGAGGGAGTTTGGATGGGATTTATATAATAAATAAAACTATTTCAATTCTAGAAAACTATTCGATAAGATCATCGTCATTTATTCCTACAAAAGTTCATTCTAAATATAGATATTGCTCCTCTTTGCATCGAGTATATAAGATGTAGCCTCAACTACGCCTGGAACTGAATACTCTTTGGTTGGACAAAATTATTGGCTTTTTTGAAATTCATACAATAAACCGAAATTATCGAATCGGAATCCATTCCGTTGAACCCAAGTAAATAATTAAAATAACCGCGCCTAAAATGAGTGTTCATAAAAGTCCGGAACTGAGTGCTTTTCATCTATTTTGTGTATCCAATCACATGAGAGGACGTCGGCCATCTTATGTTACAACACCCTCCTCTTCTCGATATTTCCATCCTCACATCCTCATCACACATAAGTGGTCCCCTCTCACATATGTAAACATATTCATACATACATACATACAAATACAGAACTGTCTCAGGAACCATTGTTGGAATCACATGTGACGAAGCGGGGAAGAGATTCGTTCTAGCCTTTTGTGAAAACGTTGCACTAACCCAGCAAGTTTGATTCACCAATTTTCTCCGGACAAAACTGAAACACATAAACATTTCCAACCCTGCACACACGCACACACACACGCCACCAACCACCCACCCCAACCCAATCCATCGGACTGAACAAAATAAATAACCCGCAGTAAAGCGAACTGAATTTTGAGATGCCGGAGAGCGTTGGCGTGGTGGTGAAGTTTTATTGATTGCTTTGCTGGAGCAGTACAGTTAATAAATTAAGAACTTCGAACCCATCACATCTCGGCCTCTCAACGCATACCAAGAATGTCAGCGATATTCACATACTCTCAAAACATACTAACACACACACAGACGTACACACACATGCACACAGAGACAGACACCCGCACATATAAACCCTCGCCAACAAAGGATTCCTAATTCCCAACCATTTCCTTCTTGAAAAAGCCGAACGCAGCGTTATCGCAGGCAACTTTCGATAACCTCCACACCCCCACAAATAAAATTCAGCAACAACACATATTAGCCCCAAACTCTCATGTGAATATTCCTTCCATAAAATGTCTCGTTTCTAAACTCAAACCACTTTTCATGACGTGAGCCCGATAAAAGCAGATCCACAAATACACGTGCACGTATTTCATATACTTACGTGTAACAGTACCTGCACGTACATGCATACATTAACATTAATACTGTACTGCATACGCAGTCGTATTTGTTCGGAATATATATGCATGTACGTAATATTATATTCGTTCATGAAAGAACGACCGATGATGCTCCGGAATAATGGATGCCGATTTTACGAATGTCCACCACAATTTACAGTGGGTATCAATATATTACTACTAGAGTAAAAATAACGATAAACGATATTATATTATTAACTAAAAATATAATCAAATAAAATTAAACTAAATTTTAAAAAATATTTATTTAAAAAGATTTTGAGATTTACGCCTTTGTACATAATTATCCATTTGAATTAAAAAATTTTCGTATTCTTTTGAAATAACGTTCAGACTAATTAACATTGACATTATTGTTATTTAATCTTTGCAGAATAACGAGATCGCTTAATAAATTACTTTTAAATATCGGAAATTATGAAACGAGGCAGACAATTTATGATAATATCCTTCTTCATTCCCTTTGAACACATTTTTCGGCTTCACCTTCTCATGATCACCAATTATTATGTTTATTCTCAAAACAAATGATTAGCATATAGTTCCTTAAAAGAAACTACTACGAATCCCCGAATAAATAAATAATTGGGTACTTTTACAGAATTTACGTGAATTCGAATCCAATCAAACCCAATCAAATCACTGAATGATGACGAGATAATTACCAGAAATAAGTACCTCTCTAAATCTATGCTTTGATATCTTCACATCCCCGAGAACCACAAAAACATCCAGGAAAACTTGACTCTAAGGTCTTAAGATTTTATTAATTTCCACAATAGAAGGAAACTCTTGAAAAAGGAATTAACAAAATTGATTGAATGAATATGGATTGAAAGCTTGTGAACGAAAAATTTGGAAATTAATCAGAATTTTTTTTGGGTATAAATTGAAAAAATAGAAATTAGATACAATTTCGAATTCAACGCAATAAAGTAATTGAATTAATTCTAATTTGGAAACTATTTGAGAATAACGGTGCGGTAAAGAGAAATTCTTTGAATTTTGGAACAAAGCTATTTCTGTTATTTTCAACTCCATCAAAACGAAGAAGATTTATGCACTTCAATATAAGATACGCATAAACGCTCATAGAGAGAGATGGAGGGAGAGAGAATTTGGGCAAATTGAAACAGAAGACCAGATCTTAATTATAGAGTAGATAGGATTCGCAGCATTCCAGTCGGTCCCGCCGCTGGGCGAAACGTTATTCATACATAACCCCTAAATAAATAACCCCTGCTCGATTTTGAGTACCTATTCGTATTCGTCTTTATTTATCGTATTAATGTATTAATGTATGTAAAAGGCATGGCAAAGTAAAGGCAAAAATAAAAGTGAATTGGAGCACTTGTTCTCACTATGACATGTCAAAGAGGTATATGTGAGGTATATATCCAGGAAATGGGTGATGGGTGGGCTGATGGGTGATGGGTGGGCTGTAAGCAAAAGCCTGGTAAATCCTTTGATCCGTGTATGCTTTCGGAGTCTGCGTTCGTACGAGCTCCATTATGGGCGACCGACCAGGGACACCCGAACACTCACATACATAAACACATATATGCACACATACACATTACTCATATATGTGCGCGCATATGCCGGGCACAAAAACACACGCACAAATACAAATACGGACGATACCTAGTTGATCGCTTATACCTAAAATAGAAGCTACAAATGTGAATTAGTTAGAGAACCGAGGCAGCTTGTTCTGTCAATCCGGGACAACTTCCTAAAATCTCTTTCATCTTCCTTCATCTCAATGAAGTGGACTTGCCCGACCGGGCCGGGCCAGGCCTCAGAGAGAGAAAGATAGATAGAGAGAGAGAAAGAGATAAAGAAAAAGCGAGACCGAGTAGGGCCCAGGGAGTGGAGTGGAATGTTCCATTTTCTAGGAGGGCACGGTGCGAAGTTGCCTTCAAGCCGTATTCCAACCATATCATGTGTAAAAAGTTACGATACGAATTTATACATAAATATATTTATATATACACACATACACATATGTATAACCGATGCTGCGGACTTGTAGATGGTTCATATGAACACTTATATAGAGCACACACACACATAGGGAAAATCGTTATGTATGCATTGTATTTATATCATATGCAGAGACTCCTATATATATACTTTGAATAGATTTGAACCGGGCACTGCTGTTCAGAATGGCAGAAAAAAGCTTGTCGAAGACTCCGGTATGCGATAGTGCTACAAAATATCGTATCTAAGCACATCACACCCGTTTACCACTTACCACATTTCACTGCAGCCAATGAATGGATGGATGGACGGATGGATGAATGGATGGAATGGTGAATCGATAGAGAAGGGAGGTTTGTGGTGTTTGTGGCTGTGACGATGATGTTGGTACTCCTTAAAAGGTTCAGGCGAAATTATGATGCCCGGAAAATTATTTCAGGCCATCTCATTGAGAGACAATTTAACCGCAGCTCAAGCGTGGTCAAACCGCTCCCACATTCATTTTAATTGCATACAAATTTGCATGAAATTTTATCAGACCGAAACTATAAAATCTTTGAAAGCGGCGAATCGTTTTCCTTCTCTTCTCCTCCGAACCGACCCAGGCCTATCAAATCTAAACACCCACACATCATAGCAAATATCACCAGAAGCAACGAAGGAAACAAAATGGCTTCTGTGGTTTTCTTTTACGGGATGGGTCTTATTTTTTGATCCAACTTTCGCCATGGTTTTCATTGCAAAAGTTTTAATTAATACCGCTGTCCCTAATGAGTTCGCAGAGAGTTTGCAGAGAGCCACACATGCATGCATGACAAGGAAAAGCCAGGTAATGAAAGGATAAACGACACTTGCTTTGCTGGTGGGGATGATGATGGTGATGGAGCTGTTAAGAACGAAGATATGAGATCCTCATACGATCCGTAAATGTCTTTCTTCCAACTTGAACTTTCTAACAGGCGGTTAAAGAGAGGGCAAACGTAATTAAAAGTCAAACAAAAATAGAAATCTTTGCGAAATTTTTTCTATTCAGAGAAATGAAATTATATTCTATTAAAAATTGTTTGCATTTTTCTTTAAAAAAGAACAAGTAATTCTCGTGACTGGATATACAAAAGATATAGATAGTGAAATATCATCAGTTAAAAGGATATTAACGCATGATTATAGAAAGGATAATTAATTAAGAAAAAATTTACGTATTTTTCATAAACTAAATATTTAATTAACTAAATATATGTCTTTCATATTAATTCAACGCTTTACTTTAAGCATGCTCCTTTACCCCCTCCCCCCTTCGGCTATTACCAAAACTTCAATTCACTGTAGAATTACCATGAAAAATTAACTGAAACGAAAATTCATCAACTTCATGTAAATTTCTTGGTTTCTTTATTACACAATTTAGGAGGACCATCAGCTGGTTTCCTTTTAAAAATGCTATAGAACATTGTTAGTTATATTTTATGATTCTTTACATCATTAAATATAATAATCGTTCCCTACTAGTTGTGGAACTTAGTCAAACAGAAGACTCGATTTGGCCTACAGTAAGTCCTATAAAATTGTGCACAGAATCGATAATAAAATTGAATTTGTAAATTAATTTGAATAAATAAAAATTAGAAGTTGGGGGACGAAGTCTCGCTTAAGTAATGAGGAAAAGTCAGGTTTTGGTTTCAATAATCATAGAAATGAAGATTACGCCACGCCCAAGTTTCCGTACTGGTGGTTAAAACCATGAAAATCTTGTGCGGTTAAAACTTGTAATCATTGTTTAGTATTTTTTGGCCTGAAAATAAATAATTTTAATAAGACATTTTTTTAATATATTAATACAAATAATGGTAATCATAAATGACAACCCTTGTATTTATTAATTCAGTATTGTTGATTGGCAAGGATTTTCTTTATTTATTTCTGACAAATTTGAAATAATTTCGCAAATTCATAGAAGTATGTAAACGCAGATATAGGACAAGTGCAGAAAAGTAAAAAATTAATTATAAAAAATGCTGCTCGTTGCAGTGGATTCTATATGAAAGGATCAAAGGATCAATTGATAGACAAAATGAACCCGGCCCGAAAATCGTTATCCCAGATATATTCTGTCACTTTTATTATGAGATTTAAAATATCAAATAACCGACTACCAATAATTACAATCACTTTATTTTAAATACGTTGTTTTTAACCGAAACAGTTATTAAAGTAAAACATTATAGTTTAAATAACTGGGTTGGCACAATTTCTGCGATTACCCAGTGAAGGTATAATATCAACGAATAATTGTCCAAATGCTTAAAAGGTTAGAGGTTGCCTTTATTGAGTCTCTTATTGTAAGATTGCCAGAAGAATACGCATCCATCAGAACGAAAATCGGTTCAAGTACAAATACACTTAAAACTGTAACGTATTATTTCAATAAATAGCAAGTTTTTTTGGTAAATAACATGCTTAAAATAATATTGAAATTACAAGAAATAACGACAGTCCAATATAATTTGGTAATGGACAGTCCATAATAATTTGCTCATCTTGTGTCATCTTATCGATAATCGAAGCATTTTTTCAGTTATCGATTAATTTGTTCATATGCATGTATAAAATATGACACTGAATTATTTTGTCACCTTAGGAATTGTCTCAAGGGCAAAGAGAAGGTGAAGTGAAGGCTTTGCCTTCACTTCACCTGGAAGAGATTTTCACAAAGGATTTAACGATTTGGTTATTATAATTTGTTTTTGCTTTTCGTTTTTTTATCTCGTCACCAATTTTAAAGAATTTATTCATTTACCAGCTTTTTTTCTTAATTGGGTCATTCGTCGCATCGCAAATAGAAGGGGGTGAAGAACAGGGTGGCCTCACGTGCCACCCAGCCGGCTGTGTTATAAAGCCTTCGTTTTTTTATTGTCATTACGTTTCTTAAAAAAATTAAGTCTGGAAATTCTGCATATAGACAGACAGGACGGACGGACGGACGAAAGGACGAGAAAAAAAACGAGGAAGAAAGAAAGCAGCCTTTCAGCACTTTTCACTTTTGTTCTTCTAAGTTTTTACTTTTACTTTTGCAAAGCGGGCTCCCGTTTGTATTTTACGTGATATAAAGAAAAGAAAAGGGCACCCCCGTTTGGGGTGAAACCCCAAAGAAGAGCACTCCTCGGGTTTTTTTCATCTTATATATATATATAAGATATATATATATATAAAAAATTACATCAGAATTTATCGCAGACAAAATATTTTAAAAAGTTGGGCTGAGTTGAATGTTAAGACTAAAAGCGTTGGAAGAAGCAAGATTTTTACTTTCGAGGAAATAGATATAAACGCCAGTATATATATATATTTATATACAATAATATTTACATATTTATGTATATATTTACAACGACTTTTTTATTATGCCACGTCCTACTGTTTTCCATTTCTGCTGCATCTGAACTGGTTTTAAGAAATAAAAGCTTCTCAACGTTGCCGCTACCGCTGCTGCAAACGCTTTACGCCGCGAGACAAACCGTTGCCGTGCATTGGCCTCGTCGATGGAAAAAATGAAAAAATTATGCATATTTTTTATGGGTTGTGGGGTAGACGGAGACGACGTGATGCCAAAAAGAACTTCTGTAATGAGGATGTAATGCGTATATAATATATATACTTGTATATATAGTGAATACTTTTCAAGGTCAGGGACATTATTCTTTTAATTTAATAGCAAAGGCAGATCTTAAGCCCGCCACGTCGCCTCGTACTATTTTCCTAGTGCCACAGATTTTTGCTCCATTATCGTCTATTTATACTCGTTTTCTTATTATTATTATTATTATTATTATTATTATTATTATTATTATCATTATTATTATTATTCCTTACGTAAATTAAATGATTATAAGTATTGGAGAGAATGTGACATTTTACATACTTTTTATAGAATTGAAATTGTTTTAAACGCCTGCAACCGATTTATGAATAAACGCCTAGGAATTACGAAAAGCATTTCGATATTAGAAATGGATTAATTATAAAATTATGTAATAATTACTGAAAAAATGCATAATACGATAATAGCTTTGGGGTAATGCGTTTACGATAAATGGTAAAATAAAGGACATTTTGAAGTCTTTAACGGCTCTTCTTTGGAGGCGAAACATTTACAAATGTAATGAGGAGCGAATGGTCGCTACGAATCGAATTCAAAACAAGCTGATCGTTTCAGCATTCGCAACGCAACCTCATCTCTAACAAAAAAAGCTTGTTACTCAGCTACCACAAATGCTCTTAGATCATTTGCAGACGTTTGTACTTCGACGTCGAATTTGCAGCTTCTGTGAACGAAGGAAAACAACTTAAACCAAAATTGTTAGCAAATTTTTTTTAATATCCAAAGCCTAGTTATTCAGAATATTTTCCGAAGCTGGCAAGGTCTTAACCCAATAATGGAGAAATTGTATGTGTTTATTATCGAGTACGCAACGTCTCCTGTCGTATGGTTGTTACAGTCACCTTTCAACTGTTTCAAACTCTTACTATCAAGCAGTTGAAAAGCAACACGAAAGACGAGACGGGACGAGACTGTGCGAATCATAGAATAAAACAATAACTTACAAAATATATTCAAATACATATATTATGAAGAAATTATATATTCAAGAAAAAAAGGGAGAAGTATCAAGTAGGAACGTACATCACAATTCAGATGTAAACAATTGTTTTGAGGTAAAATAAAAGTTCTGTACTATGTAAAGATTGTTAGAAACCCTCAAAACCCTTTTAAAATTAAAGAAAGTTAATTTATTATTATTGAATTTATGAAATTTAATTTATTATAAAACTGAAAAAATGATGAAACTTCTCATTTTATTACACAAATAATTTAATAACAATAATCGATATTAATCCGTCGAAATCTGTTCAACGTTAGTTCTCTCCGTGGTACGATTACGCATGGAATCCTTCAGACTCAAAAAATCTTCTTCCTCAGTTGAGACTTCATATACGCTTTCTTTATTAAATGATTCTTTGGAGTTTCTATTGACATTTCTACGGTGCTGACTTTTGCGAATTTTGCTTTCTCTTCGATTGTTATCTATAAATATTTTATCTCTTAGAAATTGTCCCTAGAATTCCACTTAAAAATATAAGGCGCAACCTTCTCTGATATTCATCGCTTCATCGCTTGCGATTTCTTTTCTTGAATCTTGTGCAACAAAACTTGAGAAATCCTCAGCTGAAGTATCACAAATGTTTTGCTTGGTGTTTATAGTTGGACTTATTTTTTCCTTTAGCTCGTTCTTTTGTCGAGACCTACCTACACAAGGTTTATGAATGTTAAAAACAATGCAAAAATTTTAACAAAATTCTTCACTTTGAATAACGGCTTGAATCTCATCGTCGGTGTCATTGGCGGAATAGTCCTTTAATCCGTTCTCGCTAGAAAATGTATTGCTTCTTTCTACTTTGCCTTGATGTTTTTTTTCAGGACTTCTATACTCTGGAACTCTCTGACCTTCCTCCCAAATTTCTTCATCACTCTCCGAATTAGCTAATTCAGCGCCGTCAAGCGCAAATCTGCGCCAAGGTAAATACTTTCTTGAATTATAACAGCTCTCAATCCAATTTCTAGTTACAATCTTTCCCTTCCCCACAACTTGGCAATATTTGGGAGTGTTTTTGAAAGCACAACTAAAATGGAAATTATTGTTGTAATATTTGCTCACAAATAAAAATCAATATCAAAAAATATTTCCGTAAACAGTTAATGGGCAGAATCTAATTCTTGCATATATTTCTATAGAATAGTGTCCAGTAGTTCAATTATCCAAGATAATCTTATGGATTCTTGCATAACACAAGCAAGTCAAATGACGTCTGCAAGACAAATCCACGTTGGTCATGCATAACATCTACAATTTCAATGAGTGGCGACGAATTAGAACGAAAATATCGCAAAGAAGACGGAGGATATTACCACCCCAATGACATGAGGACAATTTTCATATGTAACCATTTGCCTAAGTTGTCAATGGAAAATACTAACGGCAAATAGATTATTCATGCAATTTTTGAACTACTAGAAAAATTAAAAGCTGTAGTTAAGCAATAAACCGTTATGAACCGTTGATGAAATAACTTACACTAAATGTGTACAACTGTCATTCCAGTCCGACTTGTAGACAGCACCCATTGCCAAAGCTTTACTTCTCAAATCTGCACGATCGGGATTCTAGATAGATCAAGATAAAATAATATTAAATTGGTATGGTTCTAAACTAGATTACCAGAACTTGTAATCATGTGTGAGCCTAACCACCAACCTGAATTCCACTGATAACAATAACGGATCCTTTAAGCAACTGATTAAAAGGGCGAAATCGGATATTCTTGAATGCAGTTTTATCCATAGGTTTATTATTTAAAGAGGATTTGCGCTTTCTAGGGCTCTCACTATCACTATGTGGAGTTGATTTGCCCACAATGCGATCATTTGCACTCCCGGCTTCTGGTTCAATATTTCGCAAATGATCTGTGTTAGTTTTACTCTCTCGGATTACTTTCTCACCGCCAGCATTTTTCAATTTTTTCCTTTTCACAGAGGGCTGGTCAGCATTTGTTTTTGAGTTAGTCAATTGTTTATGGCCATTTCCATCCAATACGTGCTCATGACGACTGCTAATGGCTTCTAACCCGTGATCTCCCTTCTTCTTATGGTTTCTTGGCACTTGTTTTGATAGAGAGGCCTCTATTTGTTCACTTGATAACGCTGCCTTGGGATACCTTTTTTCCGGACTACTTTTCCGTTCATTTTTCCATCTCTGGAATATACTTTCACTTTTTTCATTTTCCGAGTCTGTGGAATCATTTCGAATGCTAAATTTTCCAAAAAATTGTGTATTCCCTTCTCTGTTTAATATTTCCTCAACATCCAAATTTTCATTATTTTTTTGATCGCTTTCAGTATAAATTTTAATAAATGCAAGTCCATACTGCACAAATTTATTGAATGGTTGGCTGCAGACGACTTTGATCACCTGGAATTTGATATTTACACTACTCTCCACCAAAGAATTCTTTCCAAAACAGCGAACTCTATTCGTAGTTGTCGAATTCTTGCTTTCAATTGGTGTCATAAATGAACAAGTAGTAAGGACTTCCTAATGATGTTAATGATTATTATATTTTTAGGAATTACAGTACGCCAGTTACCAAAAATTCGTTCCTTGTATTTCCCGATTTCGCTGCAAACACTTCTACAAAAGCAGAATGTTCATTCCCAATATCAATTCCTGTTATATTTACGGGCTCTCGGAGCTCTATTATAACAAATGCTGATTTTTCACCAATCAATTTGGTCTTCCACTTTTTGCCTGCCTGCAAATGCAACAGATTCTCCGCCTTGTGTACCTGAAACAAAACTTTTTAATCCTATGCAAGAGTTCACGCTTCAATACTGCCACTAACATTATCTTCACTGCTTGCTTCTATGATGCATTTAAATGGGGCAGGCCGCATTTTATAAATACACTCTAAATTTGTTTTTTGATAGACACAGCTTTTATAATAATTTCTACTCAATCAGCTGATCCAATAAATTTAAATTCCCGATGGTTAGTTTTTACCAGAGATAACTCTGGTTATCTCTGGTTTTTACTCCCCAGTTATTTTCAACAGTCAACGAAAACACATAAAGGGCGGGAAGTATTACCGATTCCGAGATAATAACAAATCCACAATGAGGTTAAACAAATTTTTCCTAGCCATAGTGAAAAAATGTTATTCACCATATGGATAATATCCAACAATTTCAAAAAATTTGTCCACATATATCGGAGATATCACAAAATCGACACTATCGGTCGCATCAAAGAATTGATTTACCTTCTTTTTTATGATATTTTAGCCTCACGAGCGGTATACGTGAGACTTAAAGAATTATGCTTCTTGCTTCCGCTACAATTACGAATTATAACGAATATGTTTGCTTTTCTGAATTATTTGTTCGCTATATTTGTTGCACACTTCGAAGAGAACACCCTGTAGATTCAATCCAAATAGGTGCAACATGGTATAAGATTTCCCGGCGAAGTATGAGATTTCTCACGTTGGCTTAGTTCGTGGTGAAAAGGGATAGTATACACAATTCGCAGCTTCAAAACGCGGTTTGTCGCTTATTTATTATAATACTTTGGCTTGCGGACACTACACTTGAAATTCACAATGTTGTTGCCCTGGACTTCTCTTAATCACATTATGGTTTTACAACATTATTGCGTTTGCCTTCCTCTAAATGCCGTATATATACATACAAACTTATATATATATATATATATATATATATATATATATATATATATATATATATATATATATATATATATATATATATATATATATATATATATATATATATATATATATATA